>CAUYUJ010017670.1:57500-100000 GCA_963575745.1 Prorocentrum cordatum | reverse complement strand
ATAGCCCAATAGCCCATGTAGCCCATACAGCCTTATAGCCCTATAGTTCTATAGCCCTATAGCCCCTATAGCCCAATAGCCCAATAGACCTATAGCACTATACCCCTATAGCAATACAGCCCATATAACCCCATTGCCCCAACAAGAATGTGATAGGGGCTTTTCTCCCGTATCATTTTTAGTATTAGTCTGAATAAGTTATAACAGTATTGGCATCACTGCTTTTACTCGCATTTGCATTCGTAATATCAATCTTCCCAATACTAGTATTATTCGGATTCGTGTTAGCAGTGAATTAGTATTGGTGGTCATGATCGTTCTTAGTACCGTTCGTACTCTTAGTGTTAGTTTGAATTCTCGTACGCTTAGCATTAGCATTGAGATGCTGGTGAGTAGGCAGTGTCTTATAACTCGTTGTGTCATTAGTAGTACTACGCTGACTCAATTATTCGTTGCATTCGTATACGTAGTAGTGTTAACATTCGCATTGTCCGTCGTCGCCGCATTATTGTTATCGGTAGTTTTAGCACGAGCTGTTATTAGTACCCGTCTTAGTAATAGTACTATGTGTCGAATGCTTATTAGTAGCATTAGTAAGCCTCGAATTAGTACTTGTGTATAGTAATAGTAGTATGCGTGTTCGTTGTCGCATTCGTATTACTCGTATTCATTGCTTCGTAATAGTCGCATGTTCATTCGTAATTAGTGTGCGTCGTCTTCTTCAAGTATTCGTATTAAGAGTCGCCTTCTTATGCGTATTAGGATTACGAATGCTCGCTGTATGCGTATGAGGATTATAAACGTTATTAGAGAAGTATCAGTGTCAGCATTAGTATCGTATCAGTGCCAGCATTAGTGTAGTATAGTTCTATCAGAACAGTACCCGCATTGGCAGTAATGCAATTAGCGGTGCTAGCACTATAGGATTGCTATTGTTATGCGCATTGTTCATAGTACGATTCGATCGATTAGTTATACTAGTGTTCGTATTCGTAGTCTGAGCTGTCTTCGCAGTCTTACTCGTAGTATTAATTTAATAGTATTCGAGTCATTGTTATTGATTTTAGTAGTATCGGAGTGTGTGCTATGGTGCTTTTTTCTCGTGTTGCGAGTGTGGTTATCCTTGTGATGTGTATTATTGGGCAGCGTAGAAATTCCCCATATCCTAAAATGGGGTTCTTGTTCCCCATATCCAAAAATGGGGTTCTTGTTATTGGCGGACCGCGCCGGAAGGACACAGAACAGGACAGAACACCACACCCATCACTCAGACACACACGTAAGTTATTCCCCATATCCTAAGATGGGGTTCTTGATTCCCCATATCCAAAGATGGGGTTTTTGATTCCCCACTCACTCATCACTCAGACTCACTCATCAAGACTCACTCATCACTCAGACTCAGTCCTCACACAGACACACCACTCATCACTCAGACTCACCACTCAGATTCACTCATCACTCAGACTCACTCATGCTCTCTCATCACTCAGACTCAGTCATCACTCAGACTCAGGCGATTCGCTCGTCTCAGCAATCTAAGGGGGGCGGCGGGGAGGTATTTCACGGGGTCCCGTTCGCGGAATTTTGTGGGGATGTCTCAAGCGGTTTGGCCATTTTCTGATCCAACACGTTTCGTTTTCGGAGCAGATTTGGAGGATTTCTCAGGCGATTCGCTCGTCTCAGCACTCTAAGGGGGGCGGCGGGGGGGTATTTCACGGGGTCCCGTTCGCGGAATTTTGTGGGGATGTCTCAGGCGGTTTGGTCATTTCTGGGCCCAACATTCTTCGCTTTCGGAGCAGATTTGGAGGATGTCTCGAGCGAGGCGCTCATTTTTCACCCCCAGGTGGGGCCAGATTTTGAGGATTCTCGATCGCTTTTTGCTTGTTTTTGGTGGCCAGCTCGTGATCCTAAGGGGAGCCGCCGAGGGGTATGACACGGTCCCGTTCGCGGCCGTTTTGTGGGGATGTCTCAAGCGGTTTGCCTGTTTTCTGGCCCAGCATCCTTCGCGTTCGGAGCAGATTTGGAGGATGTCTCGAGCGAGGCGCTCATTTTCACCTCCCAGGTGGGCCAGATTTTGAGGATGTCTCGATCGGTTTGCTTGTTTTCGTGGCCAGGCTCGTGGCCCTAAGGGGAGCCGCCAGGGGTGGTTGCACGGGCTCGTTCGCGGCCATTTTGTGGGGATGTCTCAGGCGGTTTGCTTGTTTCTGGGCCCAAAATCCTTCGCTTTCGGAGCAGATTTGGAGGATGTCTCGAGCGAGGCGCTCATTTTCACCCCCCAGGTGGGCCAGATTTTGAGGATGTCTCGATCGGTTTACTTGTTTTGGTGGCCAGGCTCGTGGGCGCATATTCTTCTCAGGATGCCACAGGAGGCTCCAACAGGCTCCAGGAGACCCCAGTAGACCACATGAGGCCCCAGGAGGCATCAGGAGGCCACAGAAAAACTCAAGAGGCCACAGGATGTCCCAAGAGGCTCCAGGAGGCCCCAGGAAGCTCCAGAAGGCCTCAGGAAACCACAGGAGGCCCCAGGAGGCAACAGGAAGCGCCAGGAGGCCTCGGAAGGCAACAGGAGGCCCCGAGAGGCCCCAGGAGCAGGAGGCCTCAGAAGGCAACAGGAGTGGCTCCAATCCCATGTGTTTTACGTATGCTCCTATCGATTGGGCCTTACCTGGAGCACGATTCTTTGATGTTCTACGTATGTTTCTATAGATGGTCCTTCTCCTGTGTACACAATCCTAAATGTTTTACTCATGTTCCTATATATTGGGCCTCTCCTGGGGCACGAGTCCTTGGTGTTTTACGCGTGTTCCTATAGATTGCCCTTCTCCTGTGGCTCTAATCCGCAATGTTTTATGTACGTCTGTTGCTATAGATTGCGCCTTTCCTGGGGCACGAAACCTTCCTAGGAGGTCCCAGGAGGTCCCAAGAGGCTCCTGGAGACCCCAGGAAGCCCCAGTAGGTTTCAGGAGGCCCCAGGAGGCCCCAGGCTCATGCACAGAGACGCGCTTGTACTACTGAGGCTCATTCACACTCCAATTCATTCGCAGTTAGATTGATGTCCAGACCGTCACAACTGAAGCCAGTCAATATTCGAAAGCTATTGCGTCTAGACATTCACGGCGGACAGATCCATGCGAATAGATGCACATATGGGGAGCTCCACGCAGTGAATAATTGATTCCCCACTCACTCATCACTCAGACTCACTCATCAAGACTCACTCATCACTCAGACTCAGTCCTCACTCAGACACACCACTCATCACTCAGACTCACCACTCAGATTCACTCATCACTCAGACTCACTCATGCTCTCTCATCACTCAGACTCAGTCATCACTCAGACTCAGGCGATTCGCTCGTCTCAGCAATCTAAGGGGGGCGGCGGGGGGGTATTTCACGGGGTCCCGTTCGCGGAATTTTGTGGGGATGTCTCAGGCGGTTTGGCCAATTTTCTGATCCAACATGTTTCGTTTTCGGAGCAGATTTGGAGGATGTCTCAGGCGATTCGCTCGTCTCAGCACTCTAAGGGGGGCGGCGGGGGGGTATTTCACGGGGTCCCGTTCGCGGAATGTTGTGGGGATGTCTCAGGTGGTTTGGTCATTTTCTCTTCCAACATGTTTCGTTTTCGGAGCAGCTTTGGAGGAAGAGGAGGAGGAGTCAGGAGGAAGATGAGGAGGGGGAGGAAGAGGAGGAGGAGGAGGAGGAGGAAAATGATGACGATGACGATGATGATGATGAGGGGGAGGAGGAAGAGGAGGAGGAGACTGGGGAGGAGGAGGAGGACGAGGCAGGGGGGGAGCAGGAGTAGGAGTAGGCGGAGGAGGAGGAGGACGATGATGAGGAGAAGGAGGCGAGCATGAGCACGAGTAGGAGCAGTAGAATGGGATGATGCTGATGATGATGGTGATGCTGGTGATGATGATGATGGCGATGATGATGATGATGATGGTGGTGGTGGTGATGATGATGATGATGATCGCAACGACGATGGCCGCGCCGCTTTTTTGATAATCGAGGAGGAGGAGGAGGAGGCGCAGGAGGAGGAGGAGGAGGAGGAAGAGGAGGAGGAGGAGGAGGAGGAAGAGGAGGAGCAGGAGGACGGGGAGGGGCAGGAGGAGGAGCAGGAGGAACTTCGAACTTCGAGGTCTGGAGGCCCGTTTCGGGCTCCGGCACTGATGATGGTGAAGATGATGATGATGATTATGATGATGATGATGATGATGATGATGATGATGATGATGAGGATGATGAGGAGGGGGAGGGAGGAAGGAGGAGGAGGAGGAGGGGAAGAGGAGGAGCAGGAAGGGGATGATGACGACGATGACGATGACGATGACGATGATGATGATGGTGATGATGATGGTGATGATGATGCAGATGATGATGATGATGATGACGATGATGACGATGAGGGGGATGACGAGGAGGAGGCTGGTGATGATGGTGATGATGCTGATGATGATGATGATCATGATGATGACGACGATGATGAAGAGGATGAGGATGCGTAAGAAGACGATTAGAATGACGACGACGACGACGATGATGATGATGATGATGAGGATGATGATGATGATGATGTTTGCCCCGCTCTCTCAGAGGTCTCTGGGGGAGAAGGAGAAGAAGGAGGAGGAGGCAAAGAGGTTCCGCTTTCTCGGAGGAGGAGTCGGAGGAGGACGAATGGAGGAAAGGGAGGAAACCGAAGGCGAGGGGCCCCGTTCGTAGAATTCCGTGCGCATGGCTCAGGCGGTTTAGGCACTTTCTGGTGCAGCATCTCTCGCTTTCCGACTCCACGAATAGGAAGGGGAGTGGGAGGAAGAGGAGGAGGAGGAGGAGGAGGAGGGGGAGGAGGAGGAGGAGGAGGAGGAGGAGGAGGAGCAGAAGGAGGAGGAGGAGGAAGAGGATGACGAGCCCGCAGTCGGAGGCACGCCTCGGAGCCCTTCAAGGACGCCCTCGTCGTCGTCGTCGTTGTCGTCGCCGTCGCCGTAGCCATCGCCATCGGCACAACCACTGGCAGCACAACCAGCACAACCATCGCCAGAAGAACCACCAACAGCACAAGCGGGGCGGGCGATGCGAGCCTCGGCCCCGCAAAAGCCTGCGGGCGAGCACCAGCGCAACCAGCGCAACCATCACCGGCACAACCGCTAGTGCAATTACCACCAACGTAACTACCACCAGCAATCCTTTTCAGGGGTTGCGCATTAACAGTGGCGACAGCCGCCACCAGCACAACTTAATATATTCATTTGTGGCCGCATTGCGGCCAAGCCGTGGTGCGAATGACTACCACCAGCTGGAGACGATGTGGCTCTGCACTGTCGCTCCCTGTGTCACCGGCAGAACAACCAGCACCAACACAATCAGCACAGTCGCCACGACCAGCACCACCAGCACAGTCAGAACAGCCGCCACCAGCACAACCACCGGCAGCACAACAAGCACAACCACCACCAGCAAAACCACCAACAGCACAATCACCAACGGCACAAGCGCCAGCGCAACTTGGTACCACAACCAGCACAACCACGATCAACGCAACCATCACCAGCGCCACCATCACCATCAGCCCAACCACGGGCAGAACAACCACCACCAGCACGATCAGCACAACCACCACCAGCACAACCACCAGCAGCACAACCAACGCAACCATCACCATCACAACCACTTACAACACAACAATCAACAGCACAAGCGGGGCGGGCGATTCGAGCCTTGGCCCTGCAAAAACCAGGGCGGTGGAATGCCCTGTCGCCTGCGGGCGAGCACGATTGCGCGGGCGCGAGCCCGCGAAAATTGCCAAATAGGCATTCCACACGCCGGGGAAAGCCCAAAAGGGCTTTCGGCTGCTCCACTCCTCCTCTCTCCTTCCTCCTCCTCCTTTCTTCTTTCATCGCAGTAGGCACGTCCCCCTGGGTGTCATCCCGCCGCCAGCGCGAAGATAACAGGCACCTGGGGGGGCGCCCCGTTCCGCGAACCCCACTGCAGAGTGGGGATCTCGACCTCCCAATGGGGTTCGCGGAGCGGGGGCGGATCGAAAAACTGGAAAGCGCGCTGTCTGAACTAGCGTGATGGGAGGGGGGGGGGGGTGCACCGTTCCCTCGGATGGGCACACCACCCCCCTCCAGGATAATCGCCCCTCTCCATCCTTTCCCTCTCTTGCCTTCCTTTCCCTCCTTCCTTGACTGCTATCTCAGACGCCTACGGCGTATCACTGCCGCTCGCTCACCCGCGGCTGTGAGTGAATTGCGAGGAAGTCCCAGGCGGAAGCCGCTTCCTATGGTTCTGATAAACCTTTCCCCGAAATGGCAAATTGCGTATATTGGTCGTTGTCCTTGCGGACAACGAAGCGTCGGCGTCTGGAGCAGCGGGCGTGACAATGCGTCCATGAAGACACTGGGCGCACGGAGCTGGCGCGACGATCTTACACGCCGTGGCTCCTGGGCCTCAGGGGGCTCAGGCTTCTCAACCTCCAGGGCAAAATCCAGGGACCTACGTCGTCGCCGTCCCTCCAGTCGTTCTTTTGTTCTTCCAGGTTGAATGCATATTTCATTTGCAGGGATGTTTTTCACATTGGGGGCCCCGTCGGTGGCCCCCAGTGGCGGTGCTGCTTGTGGCAGGGCGATGGCTGGCGCTCTCTGTTCAAGGTTGAAGGCCCACTCTCGCAGCTTGCATGTTTCCGGTGCCCTCCAGTCGTTTTTTGGTTGTTCGAGGTTGAAGGCCAACTCACTCTTGTTCGTATAGTTCCGGTGCCACTGCGCGCTCTTTGGCACCGCGGAGGTTGCAGGTTCGTGTGCTTGTTCGGTGGCGCTACGGTTCAGCAGAGACCGCTTGCACGGGAGGACTGTGCAGGGACTCTATGGGCTCATTGAGGATCAGGAATACGAGGAGGATTGCCGGAGGCGTCACCTGAAAGGGCTACACTTCCGTGAGGATCAGGAGTACGAGGAGGATTGCCGGAGGCGTCACCTGAAAGGGTTACACTTCCGTGAGGATCAGGAGTACGAGGAGGATTGCCGGAGGCGTCACCTGAAAGGGTTACACTTCCGCGAGGATCAGGAGTACGAGGAGGATTGCCGGAGGCGTCACCTGAAAGGGTTACACCTCCGGCGGCCGGAGGCTTCACCTGAAAGGGTTACATCTCCGGCGCGTTCTTGTGTTGTTTGTGTGTGCTTGTTCTGTTCTATAGTGTTGCTTGTTGTCTTGCCTCAGGTTGTTTTCTGTTTCTTTGTGTCTGATTGCATTGACCGGAGGCTTCACCTGAAAGGGTTACATCTCCGGTGTGTTCTTGTGCTCTTGTGTTTGTTTGTTATTTGCCATGGTGTTGTTTGATGTCTTGCCCCATGTTGTTTTCTGTTTCTCTGTGTCTGGTTGCATTGACTGGAGGCTTCACCTGAAAGGGTTACACCTCCGGCGGCCGGAGGCTTCACCTGAAAGGGTTACATCTCCGGCGTGTTCTTGTGTTGTTTGTGTTTGCTTGTTCTGTTCAATAGTGTTGCTTGTTGCGTTGCCTCAGGTTGTTTTCTGTCTCTTTGTGTCTGATTGCATTGACCGGAGGCTTCACCTGAGAGGGTTACATATCCGGTGTGTTCTTGTGTTCTTGTGTTGTTTGATGTATTGCCTCATGTTGTTTTCTGTTTGTCTCTGTCTGGTTGCATTGACTGGAGGCTTCACCTGAAAGGGTTACATCTCCGGTGTGTTTGTGTGTTTCTTGTGTGAGGAGGATTGCCGGAGGCGTCACCTGAAAGGGTTACGCTTCCGTGAGGATCAGGAGTACGAGGAGGATTGTCGGAGGCGTCACCTGAAAGGGTTACATATCCGGTGTTTTTTTTGTGTTTCTTGTGTTTGCTTTTCTTGTTCCATAGTGTTGTTTGTTCTCTTGTCTCTCAGGTTGTTTGCTGTTTCTTTGTGTCTGATTGTATTGGCCGGAGGCTTCACCTGAAAGGGTTACATCTCCGGTGTGTTCTTGTGTTCTTTGTGTTTGCTTCTTCTTTTCCATAGTGTTGTTTGATGTTTTGCCTCATGTTGTTTTCTGTTTCTCTGTGTCTGCTTGCATTGACCGGAGGCTTCACCTGAAAGGGTTACATCTCTGGTGTGTTCTTGTGTTCATTGCATTTGCTTGTTCTTTTCCATAGTGTTGTTTGATGTTTTGCCTCATGTTGTTTTCTGTTTCTCTGTGTCTGCTTGCATTGACCGGAGGCTTCACCTGAAAGGGTTACATCTCCGGTGTGTTCTTGTGTTCCTCGCATTTCCTTGCTCTTTTCCATAGTGTTGTTTGTTGTCTTGCCTTAGGTTGTCTTGTGTTTCTCTGTGTCTGATTGCATTGACCGGAGGTTTCACCTGAAAGTGTTACATCTCCGGCAGCAGAAGACCGTTTGATTGATTTGATGCCGGAGGCTTCACCTGAAAGGGTTACATCTCCGGTGGCCGGAGGCTTCACCTGAAAGGGTTACATCTCCGGCTGCAGAAAGGCCGGCGTAAGAATGGGTAGGCTGAAAGGAGTCGTTTTGCTTTTGTTTTTGTTGGTGGTGGTTGCTCGTTGTGTTTTTTCCATAATGTAGTGTTTTCACGAGGAGGAGGTGTAGGAGGAAAGGAGTACGAAGAGGAAGGACTCCAATCTGGCTGTTTTTTTTTTGTACTGGTAAGGGGAAACCAACGCCAATTTGTTTTTTAGATTTCTTGGTGTTGTAAGCATGGGTAGGCTGTCAGGGGTCGTTTTGATGATGTTGTTTGTTGGTGGTGGTTGCACGTTGTGTTTTCCATACTGTTTCCCCATGGTTTCTTGATGTCGTTTTGTGTTCTTGTGCGTTTATGGGTTCGGGGTGTCTGTCTGTCGTTGAAGAGGGAGATGGAGGAAGGAGATGGAGGAGGAAGTGAGTACGAGGAGGAAGGACTTCGACTACAAACTGGCTGTTTTTGTGTACTGGTAAGGGGAAAATAACGCCATTTGTTTTTGTTGTTTGATTTCTTGGTGTTGTAGGCATGGGTAGGCTGTCAGGGGCCGTTTTGATGTTGTTGTTTGTTGGTGGTGGTTGCACGTTGTGTTTTCCATACTGGTTCCCTATGGTTTCTTGATGTTGTTTTTTGTTCTTGTGCGTTTTTGAGTCCGGGGGCATCTGTCTGTCGTTAAGGAGGGAGATGGAGGAAGAGAGGGAGACGAGGAGGAGGTGTAGGAAGAAAGGAGTACGAGGAGGAAGGACTTCGACTTCAAACTGGGTGTTTTTTGTGTACTGGTAAGGGGAAACTAACGCCAATTTTTGTTTTAGAGTTTCTTGGTGTTGTAAGCGTGGGTACGCTGACAGGGGTTGTTTTGATGTTGTTTTTGTTGTTGGTGATTGCACGTTGTGTTTTCCATACTGTTTCCCTATGGTTTCTTGATGTTGTTCCCCATATCCAAAGATGGGGTTCTTGTTATTGGCGGACCGCGCCGGAAGGACACAGGACAGAACACCACACCCACCACTCATCACTCAGACTCACCACTCAGATTCACTCATCACTCAGACTCACTCATGCTCTCTCATCACTCAGACTCAGTCATCACTCAGACTCAGGCGATTCGCTCGTCTCAGCAATCTAAGGGGGGCGGCGGGGGGGTATTTCACGGGGTCCCGTTCGCGGAATTTTGTGGGGATGTCTCAGGCGGTTTGGCCATTTTCTGATCCAACATGTTTCGTTTTCGGAGCAGATTTGGAGGATGTCTCAGGCGATTCGCTCGTCTCAGCACTCTAAGGGGGGCGGCGGGGGGGTATTTCACGGGGTCCCGTTCGCGGAATTTGTGGGGATGTCTCGAGCGGTTTGCCTGTTTTCTGTGCCAGCATCCTTCGCTTTCGGAGCAGATTTGGAGGATGTCTCGAGCGAGGCGCTCATTTTCACCCCCCAGGTGGGCCAGATTTTGAGGATGTCTCGATCGGTTTGCTTGTTTTGGTGGCCAGGCTCGTGGGCGCAGATTCTTCTCTGGATGCCACAGGAGGCTCCAACAGGCTCCAGGAGGCCCCAGGAGACATCATGAGGTCCCAGGAGGCATCAGGAGGCCACAGAAAGACTCAAGAGGCCACAGGATGTCCCAAGAGGCTCCAGGAGGCCCCAGGAAGCTCCGGACGGCCTCAGGAAACCACAGGAGGCCCCACGAGGCAACAGGAAGCGCCAGGAGGCCTCGGAAGGCAACAGGAGGCCCCGAGAGGCCCCAGGAGCAGGAGGCTTCAGAAGGCAACAGGAGTGGCTCCAATCCCATGTGTTTTACGTATGCTCCTATCGATTGGGCCTCACCTGGAGCACGAGTCTTTTGATGTTTTACGTATGTTTCTATAGATTGTCCTTCTCCTGTGTACACAATCCTACATATGTTACTAATGTTACTATATATATATATATATGGGCCTCTCCTGGGGCACGAGTCCTTTGTGTTTGACGCGTGTTCCTATAGATTGCCCTTCTCCTGTGGCACGAATCCGCAATGGTTTATGTACGTCTGTTGCTATATATTGCGCCTCTCCTGGGGCACGAAACCTCCCTAGGAGGTCCCAGGAGGCCCCAAGAGGCTCCTGGAGACCCCAGGAAGCCCCAGTAGGTTTCAGGAGGCCCCAGGAGGCCCGAGGCTCATGCACAAAGACGCGCTCGTACTACTGAGGCTCATTCACACTCCAATTCATTCGCAGTTAGATTTATGTCCTGACCGTCACAACTGAAGCCCGTGTATATTCGAAAGCTCTTGCGCCTAGACATTCACGGCGGACAGGTCCATACGAATAGATGCACATATGGGGAGCTCCACGCAGTGAGTAATTTTCTGTTTTTGTATGTTTTTGGGTTCGGGGTATTTGTTTGTCGTTGAAGAGGGAGATGGAGGAGGAGAGGGGGACGAGGAGGAGATGTAGGAGGAAAGGAGTACGAGGAGGAAGGACTTCGACTTCAAACTGGCTGTTTTTTGTGTACCGGTAAAGGGAAACTAACGCCATTTTTATTACTTGGACGCCTCCTACTCCTCCTCCTTCCTCCTCTTTCCTCCTCCCCTCCTCATACTCAGACTTACTCATACTCAGACTTACTCATACTCAGAACTTTCTCATACACAGACCTACTCATACCCAGACTTACTCATACACAGACTTACTCATACACAGACTTACTCATACTCAGGCATACTCATACTCAGACCTACTCATACTCAGACTTACTCAACACACATCAGATTTGGAGGATGTCTCAAGCGGGGCGCTGGTTTCAGCACCCCTAAGGGGAGCCGCCAGGGGTGGTTGCACGGGCTCGTTCGCGGCCATTTTGTGGGGATGTCTCAGGCGGTTTGCTTGTTTCTGGGCTCAACATCCTTCGCTTGGAGAGCAGATTGTGAGGATGTCTCAGGCGGGGCGCTGGTTTCAGCACCCCTAAGGGGAGCCGCCAGGGGTGGTTGCACGGGCTCGTTCGCGGCCATTTTGTGGGGATGTCTCAGGCGGTTTGCTTGTTTCTGGGCTCAACATCCTTCGCTTTCGGAGCAGATTTGGAGGATGTCTCGAGCGAGGCGCTCATTTTCACCCTCCCAGGTGGGCCAGATTTTGAGGATGTCTCGATCGGTTTGCTTGTTTTGGTGGCCAGGCTCGTGGCCCTAAGGGGAGCCGCCAGGGGTGGTTGCACGGGCTCGTTCGCGGCCATTTTGTGGGGATGTCTCAGGCGGTTTGCTTGTTTCTGGGCTCAACATCCTTCGCTTTCGGAGCAGATTTGGAGGATGTCTCGAGCGAGGCGCTCATTTTCACCCCCCAGGTGGGCCAGATTTTGAGGATGTTTCGATCGGTTTGCTTGTTTTGGTGGCCAGGCTCGTGGCCCTAAGGGGAGCCGCCAGGGGTGTTTGCACGGGCTCGTTCGCGGCCATTTTGTGGGGATGTCTCAGGCGGTTTGCTTGTTTCTGGGCTCAACATCCTTCGCTTTCGGAGCAGATTTGGAGGATGTCTCGAGCGAGGCGCTCATTTTCACCCCCCAGGTGGGCCAGATTTTGAGGATGTCTCGATCGGTTTGCTTGTTTTGGTGGCCAGGCTCGTGGGCGCAGATTCTTCTCAGGATGCCACAGGAGGCTCCAACAGGCTCCAGGAGGCCCCAGGAGACCACATGAGGTCCCAGGAGGCATCAGGAGGCCACAGAAAGACTCAAGAGGCCACAGGATGTCCCAAGAGGCTCCAGGAGGCCCCAGGAAGCTCCAGAAGGCCTCAGGAAACCACAGGAGGCCCCAGGAGGCAACAGGAAGCGCCAGGAGGCCTCGGAAGGCAACAGGAGGCCCCGAGAGGCCCCAGGAGCAGGAGGCCTCAGAAGGCAACAGGAGTGGCTCCAATCCCATGTGTTTTACGTATGCTCCTATCGATTGGGCCTCACCTGGAGCACGATTCTTTGATGTTCTACGTATGTTCTATATATATATATATATATGTAAGCAATCCTACTTGTTTTACTTTTGTTCCTATATATTGGGCCTCTCCTGGGGCACGAGTCCTTGGTGTTTTACGTGTGTTCCTGTAGACCCATATACAATATTACTTTTAAAAAAGGATGCACATATGGGGAGCTCCACGCAGTGAGTAATTCCGAGGCTCAATCGATAGGAGCATTGTAAAACGCATGGGATTGGAGCCACTCCTGTTGCCTTCTGAGGCCTCCTGCTCCTGGGGCCTCTCGGGGCCTCCTGTTGCCTTCCGAGGCCTCCTGGCGCTTCCTGTTGCCTCCTGGGGCCTCCTGTGGTTTCCCGAGGCCTTCTGGAGCTTCCTGGGGCCTCCTGGAGCCTCTTGGGACATCCTGTGGCCTCTTGAGTTTTTCTGTGGCCTCCTGATGCCTCCTGGGACCTCATGTGGTCTCCTGGGGCCTCCTGGAGCCTGTTGGAGCCTCCTGTGGCATCCTGAGAAGAATCTGCGCCCACGAGCCTGGCCACCAAAACAAGCAAACCGATCGAGACATCCTCAAAATCTGGCCCACCTGGGGGGTGAAATGAGCGCCTCGCTCGAGACATCCTCCAAATCTTCCCGAAGCGAGAAGGAATGTTGAGCCCAGAAACAAGCAAACCGCCTGAGACATCCCCACAAAATGGCCGCGAACGAGCCCGTGCAAACACCTCTGGCGGCTCCCCTTAGGGCCACGAGCCTGGCCACGAAAACAAGCAAACCGATCGAGACATCCTCAAAATCTGGCCCACCTGGGGGGTGAACATGAGCGCCTCGCTCGAGACATCCTCCAAATCTGCTCCGAAAGCAAATGATGTTGTGCCCAGAAACAAGCAACCCGCCTGAGACATCCCCACAAAAATGGCCGCGAACGAGCCCGTGCAAACACCCCTGGCGGCTCCCTTAGGGCCACGAGCATGCCACCAAAACAAGCAAACGATCGAGACATCATCAAAAATCTGAGGCCACGGGGGGGTGTAAAATGAGCGCCTCGCTCGAGACATCCTCCAAATCTGCTCCGAAGCGAAGGATGTTGGGCACAGAAACAGGCAAACCGCCTGAGACATCCCCACAAAATGGCCGCGAACGAGCCCGTGCAACCACCCCTGGCGGCTCCCCTTAGGGGTGCTGAAATGAGCGCCTCGCTCGAGACATCCTCCAAATCTGCTCCGAAAGCGAAGGATGTGGGGCACAGAAACAAGCAAACCGCCTGAGACATCCCCACAAAATGGCCGCGAACGAGCCCGTGCAACCACCCCTGGCGGCTCCCCTTAGGGGTGCTGAAACCAGCGCCCCGCCTGAGACATCCTCACAATCTGCTCTCCAAGCGAAGGATGTTGAGCCCAGAAACAAACAAACCGCCTGAGACATCCCCACAACATGGCCGCGAACAAGCCCGTGCGAACACCCCTGGCGGCTCCCCTTAGGGGTGCTGAAACCAGCGCCCCGCTTGAGACATCCTCACAATCTGCTCCCCAAGCGAAGGATGTTGAGCCCAGAAACAAGCAAACCGTTCTCGGACGTCGGTGTAATGGGGTGGAGGTGGAGAAAATCCCACAAAATGGCCGCGAACGGCCCGTGAAACCAGGCCCGTGAAACCCCCCTGGCGGCTCCCGAAAACGAAACATGTTTGGAAGAGAAAATGACCCAAACCGCTCGAGACATCCCCACAAAAATCCGCGAACGGGACCCCGTGAAATACCCCCGCCGCGGGAAATACCCCCGCCGCCCCCCTTTAGAGTGGCTGAGGACGAGCGAATCGCCTGAGACATCCTCCAAATCTGCTCCGAAAACGAAACATGTTGGATCAGAAAATGGCCAAACCGCATGAGACATCCCCACAAAATTCCGCGAACGGGACCCCGTGAAATACCCCCCCGCCGCCCCCCTTAGATTGCTGAGACGAGCGAATCGCCTGAGTCTGAGTGATGACTGAGTCTGAGTGATGAGAGAGCATGAGTGAGTCTGAGTGATGAGTGAATCTGAGTGGTGAGTCTGAGTGATGAGTGGTGTGTCTGAGTGAGGACTGAGTCTGAGTGATGAGTGAGTGAGGGAATCAAAAACCCCATCTTTGGATATGGGGAATCAAGAACCCCATCTTAGGATATGGGGAATAACTTACGTGTGTGTCTGAGTGATGGGTGTGGTGTTCTGTCCTGTTCTGTGTCCTTCCGGCGCGGTCCGCCAATAATTACTCACTGCGTGGAGCTCCCCATATGTGCATCTATTCGTATGGACCTGTCCGCCGTGAATGTCTAGGCGCAAGAGCTTTCGAATATACACGGGCTTCAGTTGTGACGGTCAGGACATAAATCTAACTGCGAATGAATTGGAGTGTGAATGAGCCTCAGTAGTACGAGCGCGTCTTTGTGCATGAGCCTGGGGCCTCCTGGGGCCTCCTGAAACCTACTGGGGCTTCCTGGGGTCTCCAGGAGCCTCTTGGGGCCTCCTGGGACCTCCTAGGGAGGTTTCGTGCCCCAGGAGAGGCGCAATCTATAGCAACAGACGTACATAAACCATTGCGGACTCGTGCCACAGGAGAAGGGCAATCTATAGGAACACGCGTCAAACACAAAGGACTCGTGCCCCAGGAGAGGCCCAATATATATATATATATAGGAACATTAGTAAAATATGTAGGATTGTGTACACAGGAGAAGGACCATCTATAGAAACATACGTAAAACATCAAAAGACTCGTGCTCCAGGTGAGGCCCAATCGATAGGAGCATACGTAAAACACATGGGATTGGAGCCACTCCTGTTGCCTTCTGAAGCCTCCTGCTCCTGGGGCCTCTCGGGGCCTCCTGTTGCCTTCCGAGGCCTCCTGGCGCTTCCTGTTGCCTCGTGGGGCCTCCTGTGGTTTCCTTAGGCCGTCCGGAGCTTCCTGGGGCCTCCTGGAGCCTCTTGGGACATCCTGTGGCCTCTTGAGTCTTTCTGTGGCCTCCTGATGCCTCCTGGGACCTCATGATGTCTCCTGGGGCCTCCTGGAGCCTGTTGGAGCCTCCTGTGGCATCCAGAGAAGAATCTGCGCCCACGAGCCTGGCCACCAAAACAAGCAAACCGATCGAGACATCCTCAAAATCTGGTCCACCTGGGGGGTGAAAATGAGCGCCTCGCTCGAGACATCCTCCAAATCTGCTCCGAAAGCGAAGGATGCTGGCACAGAAAACAGGCAAACCGCTCGAGACATCCCCACAAAATTCCGCGAACGGGACCCCGTGAAATACCCCCCCGCCGCCCCCCTTAGAGTGCTGAGACGAGCGAATCGCCTGAGACATCCTCCAAATCTGCTCCGAAAACGAAACATGCTGGATCAGAAAATGGCCAAACCGCCTGAGACATCCCCACAAAATTCCGCGAACGGGACCCCGTGAAATACCCCCCCGCCGCCCCCCTTAGATTGCTGAGACGAGCGAATCGCCTGAGTCTGAGTGATGACTGAGTCTGAGCGATGAGAGAGCATGAGTGAGTCTGAGTGATGAGTGAATCTGAGTGGTGAGTCTGAGTGATGAGTGGTGGGTGTGGTGTTCTGTCCTGTTCTGTTCTGTGTCCTTCCGGCGCGGTCCGCCAATAACAAGAACCCCATCTTTGGATATGGGGAACAAGAAGTGCATCTATTCGCATGGACCTGTCCGCCGTGAATGTCTAGGCGCAAGAGCTTTCGAATATGCACGGGCTTCAGTTGTGACGGTCAGGACATAAATCTAACTGCGAATGAATTGGAGTGTGAATGAGCCTCAGTAGTACGAGCGCGTCTTTGTGCATGAGCCTCGGGCCTCCTGGGGCCTCCTGAAACCTACTGGGGCTTCCTGGGGTCTCCAGGAGCCTCTTGGGGCCTCCTGGGACCTCCTAGGGAGGTTTCGTGCCCCAGGAGAGGCGCAATATATAGCAACAGACGTACATAAACCATTGCGGATTCGAGCCACAGGAGAAGGGCAATCTATAGGAACACGCGTCAAACACAAAGGACTCGTGCCCCAGGAGAGGCCCAATATATATATATATATATATATATATGTATATATAGAGGAACATTAGTAAAATATGTAGGATTGTGTACACAGGAGAAGGACAATCTATAGAAACATACCTAAAACATCAAAAGACTCGTGCTCCAGGTGAGGCCCAATCGATAGGAGCATACGTAAAACACATGGGATTGGAGCCACTCCTGTTGCCTTCTGGAGCCTCCTGCTCCTGGGGCCTCTCGGGGCCTCCTGTTGCCTTCCGAGGCCTCCTGGCGCTTCCTGTTGCCTCGTGGGGCCTCCTGTGGTTTCCTGAGGCCGTCCGGAGCTTCCTGGGGCCTCCTGGAGCCTCTTGGGACATCCTGTGGCCTCTTGAGTCTTTCTGTGGCCTCCTGATGCCTCCTGGGACCTCATGATGTCTCCTGGGGCCTCCTGGAGCCTGTTGGAGCCTCCTGTGGCATCCAGAGAAGAATATGCGCCCACGAGCCTGGCCACCAAAACAAGCAAACCGATCGAGACATCCTCAAAATCTGGCCCACCTGGGGGGTGAAAATGAGCGCCTCGCTCGAGACATCCTCCAAATCTGCTCCGAAAGCGAAGGATGCTGGCACAGAAAACAGGCAAACCGCTCGAGACATCCCCACAAAATTCCGCGAACGGGACCCCGTGAAATACCCCCCCGCCGCCCCCCTTAGAGTGCTGAGACGAGCGAATCGCCTGAGACATCCTCCAAATCTGCTCCGAAAACGAAACATGTTGGATCAGAAAATGGCCAAACCGCCTGAGACATCCCCACTAAATTCCGCGAACGGGACCCCGTGAAATACCCCCCCGCCGCCCCTCTTAGATTGCTGAGACGAGCGAATCGCCTGAGTCTGAGTGATGACTGAGTCTGAGTGATGAGAGAGCATGAGTGAGTCTGAGTGATGAGTGAATCTGAGTGGTGAGTCTGAGTGATGAGTGGGGGTGTGGTGTTCTGTCCTGTGTCCTTCCGGGCGCGGTCCGCCAATAAATCTTTGGATATGGGGAACAAGAACCCCATCTTTGGATATGGGGAACAAGAAGTGCATCTATTCGCATGGACCTGTCCGCCGTGAATGTCTAGGCGCAAGAGCTTTCGAATATACACGGGCTTCAGTTGTGACGGTCAGGGCATAAATCTAACTGCGAATGAATTGGAGTGTGAATGAGCCTCAGTAGTACAAGCGCGTCTTTGTGCATGAGCCTCGGGCCTCCTGGGGCCTCCTGAAACCTACTGGGGCTTCCTGGGGTCTCCAGGAGCCTCTTGGGGCCTCCTGGGACCTCCTAGGGAGGTTTCGTGCCCCAGGAGAGGCGCAATATATAGCAACAGACGTACATAAACCATTGCGGATTCGTGCCACAGGAGAAGGGCAATCTATAGGAACACGCGTCAAACACAAAGGACTCGTGCCCCAGGAGAGGCCCAATATATATATATATATATATATATATATAGGAACATTAGTAAAATATGTAGGATTGTGTACACAGGAGAAGGACAATCTATAGAAACATACGTAAAACATCAAAAGACTCGTGCTCCAGGTGAGGCCCAATCGATAGGAGCATACGTAAAACACATGGGATTGGAGCCACTCCTGTTGCCTTCTGAAGCCTCCTGCTCCTGGGGCCTCTCGGGGCCTCCTGTTGCCTTCCGAGGCCTCCTGGCGCTTCCTGTTGCCTCCTGGGGCCTCCTGTGGTTTCCTGAGGCCTTCTGGAGCTTCCTGGGGCCTCCTGGAGCCTCTTGGGACATCCTGTGGCCTCTTGAGTCTTTCTGTGGCCTCCTGATGCCTCCTGGGACCTCATGTGGTCTCCTGGGGCCTCCTGGAGCCTGTTGGAGCCTCCTGTGGCATCCTGAGAAGAATCTGCGCCCACGAGCCTGGCCACCAAAACAAGCAAACCGATCGAGACATCCTCAAAATCTGGCCCACCTGGGGGGTGAAAATGAGCGCCTCGCTCGAGACATCCTCCAAATCTGCTCCGAAAGCGAAGGATGTGGCCAGAAACAGGCAAACCGCTCGAGACATCCCCACAAAATTCCGCGAACGGGACCCCGTGAAATACCCCCCCGCCGCCCCCCTTAGAGTGCTGAGACGAGCGAATCGCCTGAGACATCCTCCAAATCTGCTCCGAAAACGAAACATGTTGGATCAGAAAATGGCCAAACCGCCTGAGACATCCCCACAAAATTCCGCGAACGGGACCCCGTGAAATACCCCCCCGCCGCCCCCCTTAGAGTGCTGAGACGAGCGAATCGCCTGAGACATCCTCCAAATCTGCTCCGAAAACGAAACATGCTGGATCAGAAAATGGCCAAACCGCCTGAGACATCCCCACAAAATTCCGCGAACGGGACCCCGTGAAATACCCCCCCGCCGCCCCCCTTAGATTGCTGAGACGAGCGAATCGCCTGAGTCTGAGTGATGACTGAGTCTGAGTGATGAGAGAGCATGAGTGAGTCTGAGTGATGAGTGAATCTGAGTGGTGAGTCTGAGTGATGAGTGGTGGGTGTGGTGTTCTGTCCTGTGTCCTTCCGGCGCGGTCCGCCAATAACAAGAACCCCATCTTTGGATATGGGGAATAACAAGAACCCCATCTTTGGATATGGGGAACAAGAACCCCATCTTTGGATATGGGGAACAAGAAGTGCATCTATTCGCATGGACCTGTCCGCCGTGAATGTCTAGGCGCAAGAGCTTTCGAATATACACGGGCTTCAGTTGTGACGGTCAGGACATAAATCTAACTGCGAATGAATTGGAGTGTGAATGAGCCTCAGTAGTACAAGCGCGTCTTTGTGCATGAGCCTCGGGCCTCCTGGGGCCTCCTGAAACCTACTGGGGTTTCCTGGGGTCTCCAGGAGCCTCTTGGGGCCTCCTGGAACCTCCTAGGGAGGTTTCGTGCCCCAGGAGAGGCGCAATATATAGCAACAGACGTACATAAACCATTGCGGATTCGTGCCACTTTTTTTTGTACACACCAGGCAGCTCGTGCAGCACGAGCCGATCCCGCCGCCAAAATGGCGCGAGCCGCGGAGCGCGGCTGGGAGGCTCCGCAAACAGCGGCCTCCACAACCAGCGTGCACGCCACGCTGCGTGGGTGTGCGCCGTCAGGTGAGGCAGCCACGCGAGCCACCATCCACCCCGTGCCAGGCCTGAAAAGGCCTAGACCACCGAAGGCACTCCCCAAATCACTCACTCAGGCGCCTGCCCGTCTTCGGGTCCAGGCCAGCCCTGACGTTGGCAATCTTCAGGTTGCGCAGGCGCAGCGCGTTGCCAGAGGCAGCCACACACAGCCTGCCGAGCGACCTGTGCTTGCCGTTGAGCTCCTTGGCATAGGCCTTGCAACGAGTGCAGATCCTGAAGCCGTTGATGCTGAGCAGCTCGTGGCCTGCCCCACCTGCTGCCTGAGTGCCAGATCCCTCGGGCACGTCCTCCGACATGGAGACCTGGGCGACCTCGAGACCTGCACTTGCCTGGCTGTCGGCGGGATCCGCCTTCGCCCTGCCCTCGGCCTCGCGCGCTGCGCGGGCAGCTGCCGCTGCGCGCAAGAGGGCATCGCCAGGCGAGAGATCCTGGCCGCTGCTGCTGCTGCTGGTGCCACCGCCTGCCGCCGCCGCCTCGGGGCGTTGCAGATCCTGCAAGCCCGCAGCAGGATGCTCGCGGGCGGCGTCGGCGAGCCTCGGCGCTTCCTGCTGGAGCTCGGCGTCGGGGTACGCCACGCGCTCGCCGACGTGAGCGCTCCTCGCCTCCTGCTCAAGCCTGTGCGCAGCCGCCAGCGCCACCGCCACAGCGCCTGCGGAAGCCAACGCCGACGCCGTAGGCTTGGCGGATTCGTGCCACAGGAGAAGGGCAATCTATAGGAACACGCGTCAAACACAAAGGACTCGTGCCCCAGGAGAGGCCCAATATATATATATATATATATATATAGGAACATTAGTAAAAATATGTAGGATTGTGTACACAGGAGAAGGACAATCTATAGAAACATACGTAAAACATCAAAAGACTCGTGCTCCAGGTGAGGCCCAATCGATAGGAGCATACGTAAAACACATGGGATTGGAGCCACTCCTGTTGCCTTCTGAAGCCTCCTGCTCCTGGGGCCTCTCGGGGCCTCCTGTTGCCTTCCGAGGCCTCCTGGCGCTTCCTGTTGCCTCGTGGGGCCTCCTGTGGTTTCCTGAGGCCGTCCGGAGCTTCCTGGGGCCTCCTGGAGCCTCTTGGGACATCCTGTGGCCTCTTGAGTCTTTCTGTGGCCTCCTGATGCCTCCTGGGACCTCATGATGTCTCCTGGGGCCTCCTGGAGCCTGTTGGAGCCTCCTGTGGCATCCAGAGAAGAATATGCGCCCACGAGCCTGGCCACCAAAACAAGCAAACCGATCGAGACATCCTCAAAATCTGGCCCACCTGGGGGGTGAAAATGAGCGCCTCGCTCGAGACATCCTCCAAATCTGCTCCGAAAGCGAAGGATGTGAGCCAGAAACAAGCAAACCGCTGAGACATCCCCACAAAATCCGCAACGGGACCCCGTGAAATACCCCCCCGCCGCCCCCCTTAGAGTGCTGAGACGAGCGAATCGCCTGAGACATCCTCCAAATCTGCTCCGAAAACGAAACATGCTGGATCAGAAAATGGCCAAACCGCCTGAGACATCCCCACTAAATTCCGCGAACGGGACCCCGTGAAATACCCCCCCGCCGCCCCCCTTAGATTGCTGAGACGAGCGAATCGCCTGAGTCTGAGTGATGGCTGAGTCTGAGTGATGAGAGAGCATGAGTGAGTCTGAGTGATGAGTGAATCTGAGTGGTGAGTCTGAGTGATGAGTGGTGGGTGCGGTGTTCTGTCCTGTGTCCTTCCGGCGCGGTCCGCCAATAACAAGAACCCCATCTTTGGATATGGGGGACAAGAACCCCATCTTTGGATATGGGGAATTACTCGACACGGGGCTCCCCGCATGTGCATCTCATTCTGGTGGTAACTCCTGAGCGCGACGGGGCAGGAGAGAAAGAAAGAAAGAAAGAAAGAGAGAGAGGGGGAAAGGATAAGGAGAAGGAAAGAGCATAATTTTGGTCAAAATATGAGGAAGGAGGAGAGGGAAGATCATATCCGCATCATTCTCTCAGCCCCCTCCTGAAATGAAGGCCGCGGGCGCTGGCAATCTGGCCGAAGCAATCTGGTCGAAGCAATCTGGAAAACATGCGTCAGCACTTGGCATCGTGCGGGTCGGCAGCTCGCGCTTGCTCACGCAACGAAAAGAATCAACAACAACAACAACAACAACAACAACAACAACAACAACAACAATTACTAGCACGTGGGGACACACCGTTCTCACCAGTGCCAGGGTTTTCATAGGAGGCGGGCAATACCCCCACTTTGTGGGGGGGCCGGTTCAAGCTCTACCAAATTTCCAAACGACTCTTCGCCACCACCCACACCCAGCTTCCCGCCCTATGACGTTCGGACACTTCACTTCGTGGCATGCGGACGACCGTGGCTACTATTCAGGGCCCCGCGGCCGACGACGACGGCGTGCGCGCGCGAAGAAAAAACGAATGTGTCCCGCATGGTATTATTTGACAGGGATGATGGCCCTGGCAGGTGCGCAACCGTTGTTGCAGAAGTTCGAAAAAGTTGCTCGCAAAAGCCCGTTTGACAGAAATGATTAAAAAGTGTTGGGTTTCCTACGAATCCGCAAGAGCGCGCGGGATGAAATTTTGACAATTTTGTTTTGAAAAACCATTGGTTTTTTGATGTTTTTATGTTAAAATCGCTACGAAAACTAAAGGTTTTGG
Organism: Prorocentrum cordatum; assembly: GCA_963575745.1. Taxonomy (NCBI): domain Eukaryota; class Dinophyceae; order Prorocentrales; family Prorocentraceae; genus Prorocentrum; species Prorocentrum cordatum. The sequence continues at coordinate 77,790 of CAUYUJ010017670.1, read as the reverse complement.
AAGGATTTCGTCTTGCGCGCGCGAATGTCCACTTTACCTTATTTTTTGCAAGGGATTCTTGAAGTTTGGTTATGTTAGAACAAGAAATGTCCACTTTAGCTTATTTTTTGCATGGGAAAACCGATCGTAACAACACAACCGGATCCGGACTCCCCCGTTTTGCCTGAGACTTCCTCACGAAAATGATGAAAATGAGGCTGCGGCCTAGGCGCGGCGGGGGGGTCGTGCACCAGGGGCCCCAACAATAATTATTCTTTAGAAGTAATAATGTTCAACGGGCACTGAGCAATCGGATCGAGACACCTCTTACAAGACCGTCCGCACTTGGCTTTGGGTCTCAGTGGGCTACAGCAGCTATTTCTCTTCCGGCAGGGCCATCCCGACCCAGGAGAGCGCAGGGGGCGGGGCCGTCCGCGCTGGGCATCAGGCCGAAAAAGACAAACGACTGTTAATTGGAAGCAGCTGAGATGGAGGCGAATTCAAAAACAAAGATCGGCAATTTGCGCCCGCTCATGCAATGGACGCGACACTTTATATATATATATATATATATATATATATATATATATATATATATACATATACATATATCATGAACACTGAGAAAACAGATGAGGCATCCTCTACTGGACCGTCCGCACTTGGCTTCGGGCCACACTGCGCTACAGCGGCTACTCCTCTTCCGGCAGCACCATCCCATACTCCTCAGCAAGCAGAACAGCTCCCTCCGCCGTCGAGCTGCCTCTCGACCGTCCGCACTTGACTTCGGGCCACATTGGGCTACAGCGGCTACTCTTCCTGCGGAAGCGAGATCCCGCACTCCCGAGCAAGCGCAACAGCTCTCTCCACCGTTGGGCGCTCTCTTTCGTAGAAACGTTTCAGGGCCGTCGCGATAGCCTTGGGCGGGCCCCATTCGAGCAGCCACCGAGGGGGCAGCCGCAGCAGCAGCACGTCCTCCATCTGCGTAGCACGGGAGAACATCACATCCAGATTCAGCCACCATGTATCGTCGTGAGCGCCGCGCTGCCCCTGGGGCTCCTGGCGCGCGCAGTCGATCGTCACGGCGCCGCGCAGCGTCTGCCCCTGCGAGGCCGTCGTCGTGAGATAGTAAGCATGGGCGAGCATGAAGCCGTAGCGCTTCACGTTGCGTGCAATCGACGACGTCTCCCAGGTGAAGGCGGTCTCCATGAGGGGCATACAGAAGAGTCCCCGAGCGAGCTTCTCTCGCGCATCCTTGTCCTCAGCGTCGATGTAAGCCATGAGATCTGACCACGTCGGAGCCTGCTCGAAGTCGCCCACCTGCAGCCAGATGCCCGTCGGGGGACAGCTCGGTCTGAAGATCTCCCCTGGGCGGTTGTTCCTGTATTCATTGTACTTCCCCTGGTCTTCCACATTGAACACGAAGTCTACGATGGTGGCGCGCTGCTCCTGGACGAGGCCGCAGGTTCCACTAAACTTACCTGTGAAACGAACTCGCATCCCCTCGTGGGCGGGAAGAACGCCGTGGATCCGGCCAGTGCGGTAGATGTTGGCAACGTTGAGCATTATGGAGTAGATCTCTTTGTCACCGACGGAAATGGTCTGGCACTCGTCGGCCGCCTGCAGGAGGACCAGCGGCACCCCGAGCACGCGGGCGTCGCGCCGCGCTCTCCTCGTGATCCAGCGCGCAAGAGGTTCCCAGTACATGGCCAGGCCGTACCCCTCGAGGAATTTGGGAGTCGCGTGCCGCGGATCCAGCTCGGGCTCTGCGTCGGGGTGACTATCCTTGGCAAAGGTGGCCTCGAACGCTTTCCACACGTTGTCAGGCATCCGCTTGCCCTCTCGCAAGCACTCTAGGAACTTGATCAGGGGATCCCCGGGCACGAAGCGTTTGGTGCCGTGGAGTTCAATGACGTTGGTGATCCTGTCGAAGACCCTGATGGCATTCTGAATCTCAAGGCTGGGCGGCTCCTTGCGCACGTAGTTGCCGTTGTCGCCCTTTGCCTTGACGTCTGTCACCAGGCTGAACTGCGCGGTCGGCGTCAACTGCAGGAAATCGCCCAGGTGGAATACGATGGGGCACCTACCAAAACTGCATTTGGGTTTTGTGTAATTGCTCTCCGTGACCGAGTGGGTTTCCATGCGGCCGTACATTGCGCGAAAGTCGAGCATGTTGTAGTTGGCGGCGGACACCATGCTCACCTCTTCGATGACGAGCGCTCTCACGTTCCTCCACCGCTCCTCGGGAGCCTTCGCCTTGTCGCCCGGTCGCATCTTCGAGTTGACCATCTCCTGAATGCGCATGCCTGCAGCATTGTGCAGAGTCCGCGCCTTCCACTCGGCGGTAGAGATGTTTTTCGCCTGCGCATTCGACGAGGCCACCACCAACATCGACGGAGAGTCGGGAGTCTCGTTGGGCCAGATGTATTCCACTGCCTTGAATATCAGTTTCTGCACCACATGTGTCTTTCCGGTGCCACCAGCGCCGAGGAGGAGCAGGTGGGTGGTCTTGCGGTCCTCGGGCGGCACCCTGTTTTCCTCGCCCCAGGCCTTGTCACAGGCCTCTGCGAACAGTGCCATGAACAGCGTCTGTCGCCGAGTGGGGCGCTGTGCTGGAGGCAGCTGCGATATGAGATGCCGAATGAAAGCGCTCGGTGTCTTGTAGGCGCCGTCTTTTGCAAAAGATGCAGTCGGCGGCCTTGTCTTGCTATTGATTCTGCGTCGCCGCGCCTTCTCTTCCACGTGGCCTTCCTCCGCGTTGATGTCGAGGGCTTCTTCCTGAGCGAGCTTCAGCTGGCACTTCGCTTCAAATGACGCGCTCAGGAGGTCCTGATAACTACGCCGCCACACGGCGGCGCCCGCCCTGGACTGCCTCACTCTGGAATGACTCTCGCCCACCTCTGTCACAGTGTCCATGAGGGGAAGTTCCAACATACCCTTCAGGAATGGTGTCAGGCGAGGTCTATGTTCGAAGTCGAGGATCCTCTGCATCTCCTCTTCGTCGAAAAAGCACCGCAATGGTGGGCGGACCTCAGTTCCGACGGCCTCCGGAGGTGCCTGAGGGCCGTCGTCATCTGGCTCGCCCTCAGGTCTTCCCGAGCCTCCAGTTGCAGCCAGGATGTAGGACTGGTGAATCCCCGCGTCCGTCTGGTAAGGCCGCTCGTGCTTCTCCACGCGGGCTCTGGCCAATCCTTCGAGGTCAGCCTGAACTCCTCGTGCGATGAGGGCACTGTGCTGAGGAACAGTGGCACGAGGTTTGTCGGCGTCAGGATCCACGACGTCCGCGGGCGCAGCAGGAGCGGGGACATTCCCGTTCCTGGTCTCATCACTTTCCCACATGTCATTGAACTTGTCGACTATCTCCTGCGTCTCCCACAAACTCATGTATTCGTTGCGGTCCAGGAAACGCCTCGCTGCTTCGGTAGCGCAGACGCTCTGCTTCTCCGAGTGCGCCAGCCACGAGCACGTGAACGCCTGGTTCCCATCCTCCGCCGCGCCCTCCACGAAGCACAGCTGATCAAAGCTCTCCACCTCGCGCTCAGTCCTGGACTTCGGAATCTCCCCCGACGAAATGCTCGAGCTGATGGAGATGTCGCGCAGGAGCATGGACTTGTACATGGCCGCGGTTTCACTGTCTCGCGTGCGAGGTGGCATCTGGTAACCCTCGAAGAGGGGCACGCGGAACTCGGTCGCGATGCGCTGGAGGTGCGCATTGTGCAACGGGTAATCCTCGTGGAACGGAACGTCGATGAACCGCAGCCACGGCGCCGCTGGTTCACCGTCTTCCTTGAACTTCGTCTTGGGTTTCTCGATGCGATACGCCCACATGCTGTATACGTACCAGGGCATGTGCTTCAGCACTGGATCATCACCACGCCAGAGGTAATCCTCCAGAGGGCTCGTCGTCTCCTTCGGGGATCGCAACGGCATGTCGCCGGCGCCCTCGTCCTCGGCCTCCTTCTCCTCCTCGCTCTCCTTGTCGACGGGTTCTGAGCAGGTTTCAATGAGAAACTTTTGGGGGAAGTTGAGCTGCGCCTTGGCATCCACCATGCCCACCTTGTTTCTTTCTATGTCGAAAGCCTCCGCCGTCGTTTCGCACCTCGATCCGTGCTTATTTCTGGTTGCCCACTGTTATCCAGCGCCAGCCCGTCAGCGGAAAAGCAGCCAGCCCTGTGGAGGGAATCGAAAATGAATACATATATCACATGGTAGCTTGGAATTACACCAATTATATAATTACATTCCGTCAGTAGAACAAAACAATGGACCACGAGCTTACATAAATAAGCAAACGTATTTTCAATTCATCTCCCCACGCCCCCCTTCTGCGCCCCTCCCCCGAGCCTTTCCGGCGATGCTTGATTATCCCTCCGCCGCCCTCCTTGATCGCTTTGTGACGCACGCTCGAGCCGCATCGCTTTCGCCGCGCATTCGCAGCCTGGAACACGCCCTTCTTCACGTACACAGTCCAGCACCTGTGGCTCGCGAAAGTCATGCGCCCGTAGAGCATCGGGAAAATCATCTCCTGTCCACTCTTCCAATATCAGCGCCGGTAAGAGGAGGCCAACCGGTTGACGGTCTGCATGGTCTGCTCTGAGTCCCCCGGGTGCGCTCTCTCGGCTGCCGCCTCGCCGATCAGCGGCTCGCCCCGTGCGCGCTTCTTCTCGAGCTCCTCCTGATCCTCATCTCTCTTCTTCCCCAGGCGCTCAATCCCCTTCCGTAGGTTCTCGAGGGCCCCGTCCATCGTGGGGCACTGCTTCGCGGTGTAGCTGTTAACATAGAAGCCGGTGTTGATAGCGTCGGCAAAGGCCGCCGTTATCGCCCGTGTGCACTCGCATTGCAGGCACTCGCAGGCATGGCCATCGGGGCATCCGGGGGCGTCGTGATGCTCACCGCCAAAGTGCCCGCAGGAGAACACGCCCCCCCCTTGACGCGCGAAGGCTCGAAGAAAAGCTCGGCGCCAGTCCGCGCGCGAGTTGCCGTCTGCCCACTGCCCGCCGTCGCGGCAATCGTCGCCAACGCTTGTCCTCCACGCATACTCTTCGCCATCCCACTCGCATGTTCCCATGTGCCCAAACGTATCCTTGTCGCCCGGCGGCAGGTGAGGGCACGGCTCTTCTTCGCTCTTCCAGAGGCTCTCAGGGAGAACTCGTCGTAGCCTCTGGACGTCAAGGTTACAGCGGATACATGCGGCTCCCGCGTAGTTCGTCTGCACCTCGAAGGGGTGTTCCTGAAGCATCAGCAGCCTGCCCTGCATTCCGTGCTTCGTGGCTTTGACGATGGAGATCTGGTTGCGCAGAGCCTTGCCCCGGCGTCGGAAAGCGATCCCCTCTTTTCGCTGCCCCCAGTCGCCCAGCACCGCTATGTAGTAGAAGCCGCGGCGGCAGATCTGCTGGACTTTCTTCGGGCCCGAGTACTTGCGGCACGAATCGCCGCAGATGTGGACGAAGATATCCGTGGCCAAAGACCTCACGTCCTTGGTGAAGGAGGCTTCCCATTCACCCGCGCCGGCTTCCCCGGCGGCTACCGCCTCGGCCGATGGCACCGCGGTGGCGCTCCGTCCAGACTGGCTTTCGGGAGGCTCGCGCTCGGACGATCTGAGGGCGGCCCGGCGCCTGTGCAGCGGACACTTGCCGACGGCGAAGTCTGAGATGGGCTTCCCGCAGACTGACTATCGCGGCGCGTCGTCGGCGTCGCCCAGCGAGAAGACTTCGCCGCCGGGCCGCCGCAACGGAAGGCACGGGCGGCACCACATTTGGGTGTCGTACTCATTCAGCGCCTTGGTCTGCGCAGGCGCGCGGTCATCCTCTGGGACTTTCTGCAGCTCGCCCAGCTCGGATTCCCCATCATAACAACTCAGACTCTGCCCCGTGGCACTAAAACCCAGCGGTGAAACGCCCGTGGCCTGGAGGTCTCCGAAGCGTCGTTTGATCGAACGCACGGAACTCTGGCTGATGGACTCCGCGGCGGCCACCGTCGCCTTCATCCAGTTGTAGAGATTCCGCTGGAAGTTCCCCTCCGTGCCCCGACGTAGAATGACGACAACCTCGGCCACGGACAGCAGCACGAGCCAGACGAGGATGCGCGGATGCAGAGAATCTCTGCCCTGAGCCTCGATCTCCTCTCGGAATGCGAGAACAGGACCAAAGATGCCGGGTGCGCACGCAGACGCCGCAGCGCCGTCGGTGCACCAATCGCGCGGATTCGATCGCTTCGAGCCGCGCCTGCTCTCGATGCATTCTGGGCGCACGCCCAGCACGTGCTGAAAGAACAGCAGCATCATGAGGTGGAACACGCGGGTCTGCCCGACTGGATCCTTGGCCAAGCGCAGCAGCATCTCCCGGCACCTGGGGTAAATTCCGTCGACATCCTTCGTGCCGTCCAGATGAAACTTCCGGTTCTGTATGACCAGGAGGCAGGGCTGCTTTCCGTCCGCGAGGTTCGGCGTGCAGAACCCAAGCGGCGGGCCGAAGAGAGCGGTGTAGGCGTTGCCCTCGTGACGGCAGAGCCGACGATGTCCGTCTGCGCCGAGGACGCGCGCCGAGGCCATCTGCATTATGTTCAGCGCGTCGCGGATGATCTGCGGCGCGTTCTCATGCTGAGCAAGTGCGTGAATGTCGCCCCCGGCCTTGCCCAGCCTGGCTGCATCCGCCAACTGCTGAGAGGTCAACTTCCGAACCTTCTGCGCCCACGCGATACCTCAGTTCTTCAGAAACGCGCACGTCGACTCCTGCTGCGCCGCCAGCACCCTGATGGACGAAAAGAGGCGCAGCGTAACCCAGTCGCCGGCGAAGCGATTGATTTCCGCCTGAGACTTGCGGTCGCAAACCCTGAAGGCCCCCGGCTCTTCCCCGGGCAAATCGTACTCCATGTCTTCCCGCACGAACAGGCATCGCATCCACTCGTTGGGCGTGAGTGTTATTCTTCGGTCGGGATACAGGTTGGCTGCGTCCCCGAAGCGCCAGAGACTCGGCCTCGCCATCGTCCAAATCTTCCAATCCCAGTACGACAAAGGCGTAGAGCCCTTAGGATTCACCAGACGTGGAACGGTTCCAGAGCTGCTGCCTGCGGCGTCTGATGGTTCTGACTGCGGCTGCCATTCCTGTTCACCCATGGCAGTTCTCTGTAGCTACAGCTGCATATTCCGTTGTTTTTCTTCGCAACTGAATTGTTTCACAAGTGCTTCGGACCTGTCGGCATGTCTAGGATGCGCTCGCGGCCCTCGCGGTCGACCAGGCCCCCTCCTTCGCCGCCGCAGTCCACGCCACCCTCCAGCGCGGGCTCGACCTCGGCGGCCACGGAGCGCTGCGCTGCATGATCAAGCTCCTCGAGCTGTTGCATCAGCGCCGTGATCTGCATGGAGCCGCCGTTTTTGTCGCGGTTGAAGTCCGTCGTCTGCTGTTCGAAAGCCGCGATGTAGCGAGCCTCCCGCGCAGCGGCAATGTCTGCGTCCATTCGGTCATCCTCTCCCGCAGCCGCGGCGTCGGCGGGCCCCTCGGCCACGACCTGCCCAGGCGAATCCTCCAGCGGAACTCCGACGACGGCATCCAGGATGACGGGCGGGACAACGGGCACTTGTGGATCGGGGACCCAGGATGCAACCAGATCTTTGTCACATGTCCTTGTCGAGTAGACAATGTTTGCATTGGCCAAGGCATCTGCCTGAGCATCGAACGTGCGCCTGTCCGCCATGAGCTTAGCAATCCTGGAGACGCACTTCCGGGCCTGCTCTCGCCGGTTCCCGAGCTTGCCAGGCCATGAGCTTCGCACTTCCTGGGCCGCACTTGCGACGAAGGCGACGGCGAATGAGTCGTGGAGCTTCTTATCTGGCCAATGCTCAAGTGCCCATTTACAGTCGGCGTTCTGGAAAGGTACCGCCGTGCCGACGACGCCGCTCTGGTGGAAGAGGAAGCCCCAGGTCGCTGTGCTGTCGGAAGTCTTGTTCTTGCCCCCATCCGGGCGCAGCACAATTTCGGTGGAGACCACGCGCGCGAGGGCCAAGAGCATCTGGTGAGACAACGGACACACGTCTGCATCGCGGAAGAGTGGGCCCCACCGGCCAAGCCACATGTCGTTCGCGAGAGCATACTTGCAGAGGAACGGGCGAGGGCCTCCGAAAGCCCATTTGCACTCAGAACAGACGTAGACACTCGCTCTCCAGGCTGCCTGTTCCTGGCTGACGCGGCGCTTGTGCAGCAGCACCCTGTACTCAGTCTTCCCATTCTCCTGGGTGGTTCCGGATGCAGCGACGATGACGGCTGAGCTCTCCAGCTCTTCCAGGGGGATCTTCGGCCACCTCTTGTGATAGTCCTCGACGTCCAGCAGCTCCCAGACGGCGTCCGGATTATCCATTAAGTAGTCCTTGCCAGCAGGGAATTCTCTGTGGAGCTCCTCCACCCAGTGGGACCGGGCGCAGAACACGCACGCCTGCAAGTGGCGTCGTTGCCAGCGCTCTTCAGGGCGCAGGCCCTCCTCGCTCTGCAGCTTCGCCTCCATCTGATCGGTAGGTTTCTCCCAGTCGGTTGCAGATCGGCCGAAGAACTCTGCGAAATTGGCGACGATTGCGCGCCACTCCTGGCCGGAGACGACGCGAGGAGCCAGCTGGATGTGCGCCAGATACGCGTTGCGGCACCGCTGCATGCCACCGCGCTCCTTGTCAACGTGGCCCTCGAACTCTTCTCGAAATGCAAATCGGCGCCGCGGGGGCAGAGCATGCACTGCAGTGGGCCGGACGGCTCAGCTCGCGTCTTCCACTGGCGGATATCCACCTCGGAGCACTTGCGGTACCTGCCATAATTCTCGCAGAAGCGCCTGTACGGGTGGCCCATACTGCTGTAATCGTCGGTCCTGGAATGGTCTCTGTTGCCGGGGAGTTCCCGCTGCTGCCCCATGCGCGGTCCACTCTCTTCGCGACCTCAGGATCTCGCCCCGACCGGTCTAGCCCTGACCGGTCTCGCTTTGACTGGTCTCGCCCTGACGTGGACCCCCTCTGGTCTCGCTTTGATTGGTCTCGCCCTGACTGGTCTCGCCCTGGCTGGTCTCGCCCGTGGACCCCCTCTGGTCTCGCTTTGACTGGTCTCGCCCTGACTGGTCTCGCTCTCGCTTTGACCGGTCTCCCAACTGGTGTCGCCCTGAGCGGTCTTGAGGGGGCTGCGCAGGCTGGCTCTTCGCAGCGGCGCGTCGACTCGTTCGATCACTCGGCGCAGGCGGCATCAGCTGGCCAGCACTGGGCGTCGCAACTGACCTTGGCGCCTCCGTCTGGAGCCTCTTCACACCCTGCGCCCGCTCCTGCAATTTCTGCACATGTTCTGATTGACGTCGGTCGCGGCGCGCCAGGAACACGATGCACGGGAAGTCCGCGGGCGCCGCGCCGAGCTCCGTCGCGGTCGCATCGTCGGCCAAATACCACGCGCTTCTGTGTTTGAAGTAGGCGATGTAGTGGCCCGAGCGCATGCCTTGGGAAATCTCTGATCCCGCGTGAACATGGACGATGTAGCCCTGCACATCGTACTCCACGTCCTCCTCGCGAGCGTTGTCGAACGTCAGCGTCAGGGGGCCGGAGGGCCATTTCACCTTCGCGTCCACCCAGAATTGCTTGCCTCCCTGCTCATACGCGTTCTCAAAGCGAATGACCAACGCCTCCGAGCCGACGCGCAGCGCGCCATCACCAGACGCGGCAGTGAGCAGGAGAGTCTGTGCGTCGATGGGCGTGGCTGCCGCGCTGACCTGGGCAACGTCTGGCACTTCGGTGAGAATGAGGTGGTAATCGCGGATCGCCGACTCGCTGTCGCAGTGGCGCTTCCCCAAGCCGGTGACGTGCAGAAGTTGCTTCACGCACTCCGCGGCGCCCTGTTGGCGCCCGGGTTGGATGTCCATCTGCCTTTGCACAAACTCCACGAATGGACCAATATCAGACCGCCCCAGAACGGCCATCGTCGAAGGGCCCGACGCGATGTACTTCTCGAAAAGCCCCCTGAGATGCGCCCCAGTAATTCCACGGGCCGCCGCAGAGGAAGATCTCGATGGATACAGATCGGAGGTCAACGGTTCACAGTGAAAGATACAGCGCAACACCGCGTTCCGCGTTCAGGTAGCACGTGTTACCCAGGTTGTAGAAGCCTGGGAGGTCATTCGACAGGGTGCTAATGCTATGGGGATAAAGAAGACGGGAATGCAGCCCTTGTTCCTGCCTGCGGACGGTTGAGGCGTCGCCGCTCGGCCGTTGCTTCCGGGCACTGAGCTTGACGCGCTGCAGGTGCTCGGCACGAAGCCCGCGATGGAACCGCACCTTCGTCGGCAAATCTGGCGGGAAGAGCAGCCGTTGAATCGTCTTCAGCTCATCCGTCGCCGCTGCCTCCGCGTCGCACCAGTCGCCCGCGACTTCGGAGTCGATGTCCTGGAAAGTCCACCGCCAGCGCCCGTCGACATGTTGGACCGCCCCAAGTGCGCCGTCTCCGAGGGCCTGGTCGCGCGGGCCGCCGCTGCCGACGATGCGACTCAAGAGGCGCAGGTCTCCAATGCTGAACCTGTCGTGGATGTTCTCGGCCGAGGCCTGCTTGCAATCTCTGCGGATTTTGCACAGCCTGAGATACAGTCCATTGTTGTTCTTCTGGGACGGCCAGCCAGCGCAGCTGCTGTCCGCTTGGAACCCCTGCAAGTCCGTGGCGAGGCTCTTGATCTTCTGCGTGACGTCTTTGGCCTCGAGGAGCGCGCTGAAAGGCTCCGACATCCAGGCGTCACAGGCACCAGACACGGAACTTTCCACGACTGGGGTCGTAACCTCAGGCTCAACCGGCGACCCCAGCTCCGACTTCCGCGTCGACCTGGCAAGAGCTCCGGCACCGGCGAGGCTTCGTGGTGTCCTCGGCTCCTTCGGTCCGGCAGAGGCAGCGGCACGCGGAGTGTCGGCGTCGCGACTCCCTGGAGTCCTCTGAGGCCTCTTTGCGGCGGCCATCGGTGCGGCAAGTGGCATGGTCGGCGAGGCTCCGGCGCTGCTACGAGCTGCCTTAGCGGGCGTCTGAATGGACTCCTGGGCTTTCTCTCTCCTCCGGCGCGGTCCGCCAATAACGAGAACCCCATACTTAGGATATGGGGAACAAGAATCCCATCTTAGAATATGGGGAAATACTACTACCACTACTACTACCACTACCACTACCACTACCACTACCACTACCACTACCACTACCACTACCACTACCACCACCACTACTACTACTACTACTACTACTACTACTACTACTACTACTACTACTACTACTACTACTACTACTACTACTACTACTACTACTACTACTACTACTACTACTACTACTACTACTACTACTACTACTACTACTACTACTACTACTACTACTACTACTACTACTACTACTACTACTACTACTACTACTACTACTACTACTACTACTGCTACTAACTACTACTACTACTACTACTACTACTACTACTACTACTACTACTACTACTACTACTACTACGACTACTACTACTACTACCTACTACTACTACTACTACTACTACTACTACTACTACTACTACTACTACTACTACTAACTACTACTACTACTACTACTACTACTACTACTACTTACTACGACTACCTACTACTACTACTACTACTACTACTACTACTACTTACTACTACTACTACTACTACTACTACAACTACTACTACTACTACGACTACCTTTTCTTTCTACTACTACTACTACTACTACTACTACTACTACTACTACGACTACTACTACTACTACTACTACTACTACTACTACTACTACTACTACTACTACTACGACTACTAATACTACTACGACTACTACTACTACTACTACTACTACTACTACTACTACTACTACTACTACGACTACTACTACTACTACTACTACTACTACTACTACTACTACTACTACTACTACTACTACTACTACTACTACTACTACTACTACTACTACTACTACTACTACTACTACTACTACTACTACTACTACTACTACTACTACTACTACTACTACTACTACTACTACTACTACTACTACTACTACTACTACTACTACTACTACTACTACTACTACTACTACTACTACTACTACTACTACTACTACTACTACTACTACTACTACTACTACTACTACTACTACTACTACTACTACTACTACTACTTTTTTTTTTTTTTGAGGCGAGAGGGAGACAACGCACGCGCCAGCTTGCTGTCCATCTCGCATATCGTGCCGGGGAGTCCGGGGGCCACGCCACCCTCAGTCGCAAACGGCACAACAAGACGTGATGAGGGTAAGGCCCGCTTCCCCTCAAGGGGGCTATCACCGCACCCATCGAAAGCCGCAGCGAATGGCGTTGAAACTCCATAGCTGTAGATATCGAAGGTGGCCGGCCGGGTAAACGTCACCACATTCAGGGAGCAGGAGGAGGAGGAGGAGGACGACGACGAGGAGGAGGAGGAGGAGGAGGCCAAAACGAGGATAGGCCGGAACGACCAGAATCGAGGCACGAAAGTGTGCAATGGCCCCGGGCTCGGGGAGCACTCTCAACGTGCGCGGCAGCCTCTGGAGCGAAATCAGGCGGCGGCTGTGGCTTACCCTACAGCTCTCTCGCCGAACCTGGGACGGAAGAGCGAAGGGGGGAAGGAGGGAAGGAAGGGAGGAAAGGAGGAGAAGAAAATATACACTTTCACAGTCAATACGTATCCACACGTACTGTGTGTTCTCGCGGGGCGGCGGTCGCCGGCGAGCCAGTGCCGGAACAGCGAGGCACGATAGGAATTGTCATCATATATAAAAGGGATGCCACGCATGGGATCCTCAAACAGATGGGAGGCCGACCACGACGAGCGTCGATACCAACGCTGCCGTCGCTTAGCCTCCGTGCAGAGAACCCGCCGGCCCCCAGGACAGCCGAAGAGGCCCCCGCACCGAGGAAGCAAAAACAACCAAAACATACACTTTCGGAGGTCCGCGCGGATTACCCGGATCGGCGCTGGCCCCCCCCCCTGGCGCGCGGAGCGCGCCAGGGGCGGCGCAGGAGGCGCCGCCAAGGGGGACCACCGCCGACCCAAGAAAACCAAGCAAACCTCCGACAGTCCATGCAGCGACGTTTTACCTCCCTCGAGCGCAGGGGGCCACTTGGGAGCCCCGGGAGGTCCCGGCCTCCCTCCGGGCAGAGGCGGGGAACAGGCAGGAGGAGGGGGAGGAGGAGGAAGAGGAAAGGGAAAGGGCAGAAAAACAGAGGAAACGGGCAGTTCAACGGGCCCCATCCCGAAGAAACTGCGCAAAGGCCCCTCGATACTCTGAAGGCTCGAAATGCCCGTGCCGAATGCCATTGTGAAGGCGGTACAAGGAGTAAAGGCAGAGACACTGCTGGAGGACCGAAGAGCTCCACCCCTCAGAAACAAACTCTGTGCTGGATCGCATGCAAAGGAAAAAATCAAGCGCCCCTTCCACTGGAGGCGGCAGACAAGCAAGGTGCGCGCGGCAGAGTTGCCGCACAGCCGTGCAACGAGCAAAATGTTCGATGCTATCCTCGTAGCGGCCGCACCCGAACGTGCAAAAACCATTCGTCTGAAACCTGCGCCGTGAGCACCACCCGTTGCAGATGGTGCGTAAGTATGCTGCGCCGACTTTCGGGGCAGCCTTCTTGCCCAAAACTCTGAAGACCCTCATGGCTCGCTCACCTCTGTGGCCAGGGAGGGTCTGGAGTGGCCACCTCTGGAGCCTCCTTGAGATATGGAGCCTCCTACTACTACTGCTGCTAATACTACTACTACTACTACTACTACTACTACTACTACTACTACTACTACTACTACTACTACTACTACTACTACTACTACTACTACTACTACTACTGAGACTACTACTGCTACCACTACTACCACTACTACCAACACCACTACTACTACGATTACTACTAATATTACTACTACTACTACGCCTTACTACTACGACTACGACTACGACTACGACTAATACTACGACGACTACTATTATTACTACCACTAGCACTGTTACTACTACTACGACTACTACTACTACTACTACTATTACTACTACTACTAATAATAATAATAATACTACTACTACTATTACTACTACTTCCTAATACTACACTACTACTTTACTACTTATTCTACTACTACTACTACTACTAACTCTAAGACTACTACTAAGTACTACTACTACTACTCTACTACTATCTACTACTACTACTACTACTAATTATTTACTTACTACTACTCGACTAATAAATAATATCTAGACGACGGGCACTATTACTACTACTTTTACTACTGCTGCGAATATACTAGTACTACGACTACGACTACTACGACTACGACTACGACTACTACTACTACTACTACTACTACTACTACTACTACTACTACTACTACTACTATATACTACTACTATTACTACCACTACTACTACTACTACGACTACTACGACTACTACGACTACTACTACTACTACTACTACTACTACTACTACTACTACTACTACTACTACTACTACTACTACTACTACTACATACTACTACTACCTACTACTACTACTACTACTACTACTACTACTACTACTACTACTACTACTACTACTACTACTACTACTACTACTACTACTACTACTACTACTACTACTACTACTACTACTACTACTACTACTACTACTACTACTACTACTACTACTACTACTACTACTACTACTACTACTACTACTACTACTACTACTACTACTACTACTACTACTACTACTACTACTACTACTACTACTACTACTACTACTACTACTACTACTACTACTACTACTACTACTACTACTACTACTACTACTACTACTACTACTACTACTACTACTACTACTACTACTGCTGTCACTACTACTACGACTCTGTCTCCCTTAGGGCCCTGTTGGAACCGCTGTGGAGCTTCAGGAGCCTCCCAGGGGAGCCAAGGGGAGGCTCTGGGCAGGCTCAAGGACGGGAGGGTGCACTTACAGCATCCTGGGTGCCCTTGGTGGGCTGCGGCACCGGGCCCCCAGCCTGGGTTTCGGGCATCTGAAAAATGTCCCGCCATTCCGACCCGTCCGTTTAGGTCCCGCGCCGGACCCGACCCGCCAGATCCGATCCGCCTGTTCGAGCCGTCGTCTTCAAATGGCTGTGTCTTTTCCCCTTATCTTTCTCCCCTTGCGTCCTCAGCGATCGTTGTGATTTTGTCCTCGAATTGCGAATCCCGTTCCCTCTTCCTCGCCATTCTTATCCTTCGCAATTCTTCCAGCTCCTCAACCCAGTTGTTTGTGCAAAGCTTGTTCTGCCAAGCGCGTGCCTGGGCAGTCTCTCCGAAGGAGAAAGGCAGCTGCCGATTCTCGAGTAGGGGGTCGACTACAAAATTGATTTACACCAGAATTCTTTTTCCGTCGGATCTCTGGAACATACGTCGAATGCTCCGTAGATAAATCGAGCTTTTCATGGATTCTTCATTGATTCGGCGGAAAAACATTCTTTGGGGTAAATCAATTATGTAGTCGATCCCCTACTCGAGTTTCAAATGACCCACATCGCGCGCGCACGGTGGCGGACAACGATCTCAAGAACGACGACCTCTCTGCTCTGACGTGCAAGCGCATGAAGTGGCCGTCAGCTCATCCTGGCACACTGTCCGTGGGGTATCCAAAAGTTTGGACGGATGCTTGTTGTGATAATGACCGGTGGATCTGACGAGGGCCGTAGGGGGCTCATGCGCCGCTCCAGGAATTCAAAGGACTGCAGGCGCATACTTCGACGGCCTTACACCGCACAGGGAAATTGGAAACACGCATGGTTGGATTCACATACGGAACATCCCAAGACCACGCGTTTGAGACACATTCCGAAGACTGGCGCACACATAGAAGCAACAAGTGGCTCGAGGAATTTCAACACAAACGCCTGCGGAGGAGGAGGAAGACGACAAGGACTAGGAGAGCGAGGACGTTGATGAGGGAGGGTCGAACGACGGAGACCAGGCTGTGAGAGAAGCAACTGAAACAACAGTAGCAGCAGCTTTCGGATCTCTGGGACCGTAGCCCTCACCATCTGGTCGCGGTGGCTGAAGAACTTGGTGGCCTTCCCTGGCCCTTTTCTGCTGCTATTCGAAACGAATACCCGATTGCTTCCTGACGCCGAGGGGGGGCAGGCAAGACCTGCACAACTTCCCAGAGGGCCGCGATGGAGGCTTCGGCTGTCGAAGGACTGGTGAAAGCCAACCCCCCTCTGTGAAGACGGGCGGGCAGCCGAACTTCCCTGGACGCACCGTCAGCAACGTATTACAAACAAAACTTGGAGTCAACACGCACACACACACTTGTGAGTCAGCGGCGTAGAAACGCCTCACGCACGCCAATTGCGAGCGAACTTAGTCGAACACGCCATGATGAAGGAATCCAAACACGGTCATGCAGACTGGTGGTGGGAAAATCAGGAGGCGCTGCAAAGCCAAAACGCAGCGGCCAAAGAACCCGCGGAAGGAAAGCTCGACGCGGGAGTCTAAAGCATTAAAGCCTCAAACGGCAACAAAGAAGAACGGCAAGGCTGCCAGACCAACCAACTTGGCGGCGGTGCATACACGCGATTACTGCGCGACCAAGGCCCGCCACCGACCTTGCAAGCGCAAGAACTACATAGGGCGACCGTGCAATGCAAAATGCTGGCGTGACAAAAATGACCACGCGGTCGAGGCGGGCTACGCTCTGGAAAACAAGAACAACACTGAACGCGGGCGACAACGAGCAGCAACCGCGAGACGCGGCGGCGCACATGGATGGTGGATACCCACGCATGGCCAACGTGTAATGAAAACAACTAGCGTTAAATCAGCCGCCAAAACGCAACCAAAGCCGCAAAGAGCCACCATGAAGGCAAGCGGAAGCAGAACCAAAAGGCGGGGCAACCACCTACGCACACGAGAGACTGCACGCGTTACCGCAAAGATCGCACCACCCCGACCAAAAGTCGACAGAGTAAATGAGCCCGGCGAGGGACCCAACCATATGCAGCTGTGAATGTCGCAATTTGAATATCGTCTTCGGTGGCGTTCCCTATGGGGCAACGAACCGCATGAGGGGCGCGCCGACATGTGTGGCGGGGTACACAACACGAACGCAGGCGATAGGTCCGAGTACGAGAGACTGGGCGCGGGTGAGTCTGAGCGCGAGTGAACCTGATTGTGAATGAGTCTGCGTGCGAGTGATTCTATTCGCTTGAATGCGAACATGGTTACACCTACTGTAGACGTGTATGAATGGAGCGGTTTGGGTATGCCTGGCTCTGAACACTCGCGGCACTGAGCGCCTCTGCCACAGGGAGACCCTTCCCCCGGAAACCCCGATGGCAGCGCCCGCGCGCCGCGACGCCCATGTCGGTACGCCCCCCACGAGGATCGCGTCCGCTTCCTTCCTTTGTCTTTCTCCCTCTTTGCCCCTGGACCCCAGGCCCAGAGCTGCAAGCGCAGCGCAGCATGGAGTCCCCGCGACGCGCGGCAGTCGCCCTGAAGGGGTCCCAGCGACGCGCGCGGGTCGTCCGCTGCGACGAACAATGAGGGTTGGCTGGCTGGCTGATGGCAGAACGACGACGGGCGAGCGAGGCGCTGGGCAGAGCGCCGCACGGAGTTCCCGCGACGCGCGCTGGTCGCCCCGAGAGGGTCCCAGCGACGCGCGCGGGTGGATCGCGGCGCGGAACAAAGAGGGCTAGCTGGCTGGCTGATGGCGGGCAAGGATCTGGCCGCTGGGCGGAGCGACGACGGGCGAGCGAGGCGCTGGGCAGAACGCCGCGCGGAGTTCCCGCGACGCACGCTGGTCGCACCGAGAGGGGCCCAGCGACGCGCGCGGGTCGTCCGCGGCGCGAGGCCAAACAGTGGGACCTTAGGTGGGACCCCCTATGGGGCCACGAAACGCGTGACGGGTGTGCCAAAATGGGGCGGCGCCGCCATGCGAACTGCGCCACGGGGCCCTTAGGTGGAACTCCCCATGGGGCCACGAAAACGTGTGAGGGGTGTGCCAAAATGGGACGGCGCCGCAATGCGCAGCTCGCCACTGTGACCTCAGGTGGGACTTCCTATGGGGCAACGAAACGTGTGAGTGTACCAAAATGAGACGGCACCGCCATGCGGCCTGCGCCATGTGGCCCTTAGGTGGAGCCCCCTTATGAGGCCACGAAACGTGTGAGGGGTGTGCCAAAATGAAGCAGGGCGGCGCCGCCATGCGAACTGCACCGCTGGGACCTTAGATGGAACCCCCAATGGGGCCACGACACGTGTGAGGGGTGTGCCAAAATGGGGCGGCGCAGCCAGGCGAACTGCACCGCTGGGACCTTAGGTGGACCTCCCGATGGGGCCACGAAGCGTGTGAGGGGTGTGCCAAAATGGGGCGGCGCCGCCATGCAAACTGCGCCACTGTGACCTTCGATGGAGCTCCCTATGGGGCCACGAACATGTGACGGGCGAGCCAAAATGGAACGGCACCGCCACGCGAAATGCACCACTAGGACCACTACGGGGGCCACAATACGTGTGAGGGGTGTGCCAAAATGAGGCGGCGCCGCCATGCGAACTGTGCCACTGGGACCTTAGGTGGACCTCCCGATGGGGCCACGAAGCGTGTGGGGGGGGGGGGGCAAAGTGAGAAGGTGACGAGAGGAGAGAGGAGGGGGAAGGAGGAGGGGGAAGAGACAAGCTAGGTGCGCTCGCGTCATGTCTGGCGTCCTTCCCCTTCCATCCCGTACCATGGCGTAGATCTCCTCTCTATTCGCACAGTCGGATGTCGTAGCAGGGCATAAGATTAATTGGCATAGCATGGCGTTGAAAATCAACGCGTAGCCTGCCGCCCAAAAGTGGGGGGGGCTTCTGCGCCCCAAAGTCAACTAATCGACGCCGAATGTGTGATCACTTCCGATGCTCGCCACGTAAGACACTGACGTTCGAAACCTTCAACAGCTTCAAGGATGGAGCACATATCGTAGTTAAAAAACGGGTCTCGCCGCAGCACTGCGCACATTCGTCTTCGAAGTCTGCGACAGCTTCAAGGATTGATGGGGACCGTGCTCAAAATAGAGCCCTTGCCCTAGCTCCGCGCACATTAGTCTAACAAGTCTGCATGCTGACGTACACGGATGAAACATGGCCCGCATCTAGAACGGAAGTTTCGCATGAAATGCCGTTAAGTTTGAATGCCAGGAACTTGAACAGATGTAACAGCTGAGCGAATGGAGGGTGATCCCTTTTCCGAAAGTGGTTATAGCTTGAAATTTCCTCACAGCCCATGACCAAAAAGAGTAAGGTTGCGCATCAGTTCAATTACACAGCAGAGGGCGGCCCTTGTTCAAAACGGGGACATCGTTTGACACCTCGCTGAAATTATTACCGTACCTTCTCACATCCCGTCTTCCCAACGAGCATATGTATCATGGCGAGGCCTTGGCTGAGCTTCTCTTGGGCAGAGATTTCGACCACAGCAGCGTTGGACACTCGACTAATACACGCTGGTGGTACATGGCAAATCCTCGGCAGGCAAGCCTTTTCAAAGCTGCGGAGCCTCCGCCGATCCGCTTGTGGTCATACATGCGGCAAACTGTGAGTATGATAGCTTGGAGAACACAAACATTACAGGTGCGAGTATCGTGCTCACTGCTGAGCCTGGAATGTGACCACATGGAATGGGGTGTCTTAAAATCGTTTGCGGCTACCCCGAAGCGGCGGCCGAATTCAGTCCCTGCCCGGCCGTCGACAGACAGAGATGCACCAAGATACACCAGCGATCATCTGGACGCAGATCTCTGTAAGCAGGTGTCGGTTGTCATCCTCTTTGCACGCGCACTCCTGGGTGCTAAACATATGCGGCCGACCGCGCCAAGGAGGAGAGGCCGACCTCAACAGACGTGTGGGCAGTGAAGTTGCCCGCTCGCACGCGCGTCTCGCTGACTACTTCCGCCCAGAGGGTGGTGCAGCACGCGAGCGGGAGCTTGTTTGTCAGAAGCTGGAGAGGATGCTGAAGGCATTCGTCTGTTCTCTACTCTTCCTCTGCTTATGCACGGTCTGGTGCAAGGCTCTATCTGACCTTATTTCTTCTTTTCAAAACTGAGCTCATGGCAGGCCCATTGTCTATTAAGGGGCCGCTTCACGCATTGAAAAGGAAGCCTTGTAGGGACTTGTGAGGAGGGGACTTGGGACGGGAGTGTGGATTGCAGCATCGTTGACGCATCTTGGGTATACTCTGGTCCTCCTCCTCATCCCCGCGCGCGCGGTAGCGCGCGCACGCGCACGCGGGGACGA
>CAUYUJ010017670.1:42500-52500 GCA_963575745.1 Prorocentrum cordatum | reverse complement strand
CGAGTCAAAAGCGCCCTTCTGAACGGCCGAAGAAAATCTGAGACGAAAACCCTGTAAGAAAGGCCATGGCGCAGATGGTCCCAGCAAAAAAAACATACGAAACATCGAACAATGAAATCCTGCGCGTTTGAAACTAATCGTGGGAGAGGCGGACACCAACCTGCACATTGCCACGGGGGAGAAGAGAGTAGTGTCCACAATGAGCAGTGGTGCAGAAAGCAGAAGAAGAAGAAGAAGAAGAAGAGGAGGGAACACTTCGCTGCATAGGCCTCCCCGCCCTAGTCAGAGGGCCCGCGACCAGGCCCGGGATGGTGGCCAAGAAGTTGGCGACGCTGAACGTCAGGCCCGCGCTAGTTGCGGAGATCCGCCGACAGATGCCAGGGCGTGGGAGGAGGAGGAGGAGGAGGAGGAGGAGGAGGAGGAGGGCAAGACGCATGAGCAGTTGACCTGGCTCTGTGGCCGACTCTGGGAGCGCTGCGTGGCCTGGCGTTGCCCTCGCTCTGGACGGCAACTCTCCCCTCCGCCGGAGCCCGCCGAGCTTCCGCCAGCGGGGCCACCCTCGCTTGCTTCCCGCTGGCTTCCGCCGGCCTTCCGCCTCACTCTGCCGAGGGCGAGCTGCGGAAGCTGCGAGCTGGACTGGGGGAGGCTGAAAAAACACACGGAGAGCTCGACAGGGGGGTACGGAAAAAGCACGCGTACCCCCTGTCCAGCTGTGTCTTCTATCCGCATCACCTTGTACGGCAGGATCGTGTCGTGCTGACTTCGGCGTTGGTTTCTAACAACGCAAGGACCATTCAACCTTAATCGATCGGCCGTTTCCGAAACGTCAGACCGTTCAAAATCGACCGATTCTGGGTCGTCGGCGGCGTTCAACATTGAACGCCGGCGGCGGGGTCGCCGCCGGGACACGACGCGAACCTGCCGTACTACTCGATTCGTCGAAAGCGACGCCATTCTTCGAACACCCTTCTGTAGAAGCAGCTGTGGATGTGCTGCTGGTGGTCCTGCCTGCCCGAGCGCACTGGGCCACCACCAGTTCCACGACCGCCCCCCAACTTCTGGAATGCTTGAAGATCATCCGTGCCCACGGCCCACAGGATCCCGCCCCTCTGATCGCCGCCCCCTTCGGTGGCAACCCATGGGAGCCTCCCATACCGTCCTGTTGGCCCTTACGATCGACGCTGATCTTTGCTATCGAGGCTAAATCGGAGCCAATCGCCGCTAACCCTAGTCGACGCGAAATAGGCTCCAAAAAAAGGAACTGCGACGGTGCACAAGGCTCGAATGGCTTGATACCGAATCCCCTGATCGCCGCCACCTGTCGCCCCCACCAAGACGAAGCTGGGACAGGGACAATATCCAAAATCGGACAGGAATGAAGTGGGGATATCTAAGATCCGGTGTTTCTGGGGGATTATATCAGGCGCCGCGGCCTTCTAAGAGCGTTCCGAAACGCTCTGGAATGATTGATCCCTTGTCCCAGCACTGCATGCACCCACTCAGCCCCGGAAGTCCAAGGTCCAGCTGAGAGGGGTGGGCGCACGAACTCCCCACGCACCCCGTCCCCGCTGGCAGGGCCTGGAGGTGCGCACGGACAGACCCCAGGGATGACGCAGGCCAGAGGCAACAGACCCCCGGGGGGCGGTCTCAACGTCTCAACCCTGGCGCGCTCCGCGCCATGAGGCGCCGCCAAAGGCAGCGCGCGGAGACGTTGAGACTGTCCCAGGCTACCCTGGCCGCAAGATCCGACATCGTGACATAAAAACACACAACATCATGAAAGACACCATTAACGAACAGCTCGCCCCTGGGCCCCCGACCACCCCCACGCTGGATGTGTGACCATTGCCTGGGCCAATCAGGCGAGGACTCAATTCTGCATCGCGCGGCGTAGGGGTGTCGGCGAAGAGCACAAAGCCACTCTCCTCCCTCCTCATACTCCTTCCTCCTCATCCTCATCCTCCTCCTCCTCCTCCTCCTCCGCCTCCTCCTCCTCATCCTCCTCCTCCGCCCCCTCCGTCCATCTACAACCTCCATCCTTCCCAGTCATCCGTCATCCTCGTCCTCCTCCCTCGCCCTCCCTCCACCACTTCCTAAAAGTGTTAGCGAAATACCCTCACCCTCCTGGTCAAAAACTGCCAGCGAAACATCATTACTTCCCTAGCCGAACTATCCTCACCAACCAAAGATAAAACTGCCAGCGAAATATCGTCAACACACTGGCCTACGACTGCCAGCGATCCATCCTCACCCCTCTGGCGTAAAACTCCCAGCGAAATATCCTCAGCCAAAAGAGATGCAACTGCCAGCGAAATAAAATAATACCAGAGAACAACAAAAACAATCATAACGTTTTTTGGGGCTATAGGGCTGTAGTGCTATAGGGCTATGAGGTTATGGGGCTATAGGGCTATAGGGCTATGGGGCTATAGGGCTACAGGGCTATAGGGTTATAGGGTTATAGGGCTATAGGGCTATAAGGCTATAAGGCTATAGGGAAATAGGGCTGTAGAGCTATTGGGCTATGGGGCTGTAGGGCTATCAGGGCTGTAGGGCTATAGGGCTGTAGGGCTATAGGGCTATAGGGCCATAGGGCTATAGGGCTATAAGGCTATAAGGCTATAGGGCTATATCCTATAGGGCTACCGGGCACCGGGGCACTCGGGCACCCGGGCACCCAGGCACCCGGGCACCCGGGCACCCCCCGGGCACCCGGGCACCTCTGGGCACCCGGGCACCCGGGCCCGGCCACCGAAATCGGCGACGTAGCTCACCTACCCATGAATCTGCTAGAACCCCTACAGAGGCAAGCTCTGATTGGGGAATCTGCCACCTGGCCTGCCACTCCAGTCGAAATACCCTCACACCCCTGGCATAAAACTGCAAATGAAATCTCCTCAGCCCCCCTGGCGTAAAATTGCCTACCAAATATCCTCACCCCCCTGGCCCAAAACTGCCAGCGGAGTATCCTCAGCCCCCTGGCCTAAAACTGCCAGCGAAATATCCATACTCCCTGGCCTAAAACTGCCAGCGAAATATCCTTAGCCACCGGAGATGAAACTGCCAGCGAAATATCCTCACACCCCTGGCCAAAAACTGGCAGCGAAATATCCTCCCCCCCCTATCCTAACGCTTCCGTCGAAATATCCTTACCCCCCTGGCACCGTAAAACTGCGAGCGAAATACCCTCATCTCCCGTGGCGTAAAACTACAAACGAAATGTCCTCAGCCCCCTGGCCTAAACCTGCCAGCGAAATATCGTCACCCCCCTGGCGTAAAATTGCCATCGAAATATCCTCACCCCCCTGATCTAAGACTGACAGCGAAATATCCTCAGCCCCCTGGCCTAAAACTGCCAGAGAAATATGATCACCCCCCTGGAAAGAAAATGCCAGCGAAATATCCCAAGTCACAAGAAATAAGAATGCCATCGAGATATCCTCACCCCCCTGGCCTGAAACTGTGGCCTAAAACTGCCAGCAAAAGATCCTCCGCCGTCGGAGAGAAAACTGCTATCTAACGGCTCGGGTGATTCTCTCAGTTCAGTTCAGTCAGTCTGTTCACGAAAATCAAATTACGGCCTGCGCCCGTAAATCAGGGTCCTGGACCCCATCCTTCTGCGGCACGTCTCGAGCCCAATCGATCCGTCAGGTTCCCCTGAGTCCGAACTGGGGCGAGAGCGCCCGTCGCGGTTTGTCGTTATACGCGAAGCCCAGATTGAGGAAGGGGGGCTGTTGTGGACAGCCTGGGCTACCTCTAAGGGCTGTTCTGCGCAATACATCGCCGTGACGAAAGTTTTCATGGCTCTGGGTTCGCAGCGACTGCGAATCGACGGAGTAGTACCCACTCCGCGTGCAAACACATCCTGTGCGATGAATTCTAGAAGTTGGCACAGGGTAGTGTCAGGCGCCTGCTTGAAGAACACACAACTAGAAGCCACAAGGGGCCGAAACTATTCCACCGAATGACGCCAGAGGCGTGTCATGCTGGGAATGTTGAGAGGGACGGAGGGTTCATATTGGAGGAGGAGGAGGAGGAGGAGGAGGAGGAGGAGGAGGAGGAGGAGGAGGAGGAGTGGGGAACGCTTGTCACAGCGGCGTACTGAGAGTTACCAGTTCTCGCCACCACCCTCACACCCCCTCCCTGGGAGCCGGCGGAGCAGCGCAGATCGCGCTGGGATGTCGGCATGATTGGCCATGTATCCACAGGGCAAAAGGGAGTCTGCACGGCGGAACTGTCCAACACCTCTTTTGAGGAGGGGCGGAGGGGGGAGGAGGGGGGAGGAGGGGCATATAGGGGGGAGCCGGGGAAGCCCAGACGTCTGGCGACTCGAGAGAAGGCGCGCCGAAGTGTTTCGCGCTTCTCGCCGTCCGGTAACCGCTCCTGGGCCCTGGGACCCTCAGCAGATGGAGGGGGTGGCAGGGGAAGGGGTCTAAGGATGCAGGGGGCAGCGACTCGAAGACAACGAGAGCAGGGGAGAGCAGGGGAGAGTAGGGGAGGGCAGGCGGAGGGGAAAAGAGGAATGGAAGTCACGCAGCTGTGCGGAGTCCCTGGCCCCACATCCGCTGCCGGTGGCCGAGCCGCACAGGAAGCTCAGCGTTGCCACAGCCACGGCAGCCTGCGGTGACCCGGCAGCCACGAAGGCGGCATGGCACAGCGCAGGACCGCCCAGCCCCAGCACCGTGGCCGCACGGCGCACGTACAGGATACCGCAGAGCCTCCTAGAGGTCACGTGGTCGGCGACGTATCCTGCTCCAATGCCGCCGCTGGAACTCGCGACCATGGGCAGCGCGGCGAACGAGAGGCTCTGCAGAGGCATGCCTAGAACCTCGTGCAGGTACGAGGGCAGCCACGAGCTTAAGGTGTAGTTCGTCCAGTTCTGGCCGAAATGCGCTGCGCAGATGGCGTGCAGCGGCCGGCAAGTGATCATTCGCCACCACAGGGCTTCTCCCTCCGACGTCGAAACCTCCTCTTGTCGCGGGTCACTGTCACCCATCGCCTTCCAATCGTCCCGCTCGCCGTAGCCCCGCCCAGCTGCCGTGAAGGAGCTCCAGGACAGAGCGCTGGCAACGAGGCAAACGGCGCACCACAGCACGCCGGCGGAGCCGAAGACGGTGAACGTCTCCGAGGGCGTCATGCTCGGGCAGACGAGCAGGGCGACCACCTGCCCCACGGCGCCGCAGCCCAGCACGAGCGAGAAAGCGCGGGAGCGGAAGCGGGGCGGCACTGTCAGCGTGACAAACTGGAAGGCGGCGGGGAGGCAGAAGCCTTCGGCCAAGCCCATGGCAGCACGGCACAGCATGGCCGAGCGCAGGCCCATCCTCGCCGCCGCCGGGGTCAGCACGGTGCAGGCCGACCAGGACAGCACCGCACCAAAGAGCAGACCAAAGGGTGGCACCTGCGTGGAGGCCCAGCCGCTGGGCAGCTGCGAGACAATGTAGCCCCACGCGAAGGCACTCACGACCAGGCCCCTGTCCATCATGGACCAGCCGAACTCTTCGGCCATGGGTATGACAGCCACTGGCATGATCGCCCGATCTGCCTGGTTCAGCCCATTGGCGAGCGAGGCGAGCACAACCGCACACAGGGGCCCCAGGTGCTGCCGAGCTCCGTCGGGTGCCTCCTGCGCCCCGCGCGAAGGCCGAAGCCCTGCCGCGTTCGAGGCGCTGCTGCCCAGGATGCACGGAGTCACCGCGCAACTCGTGCTCGTGGCGCCGCCTCGGCCGTGATGCTGCGGGATCAAATGTTCCAGCTCGATCGCAAGTGCATCGCCATAAGATCCCTGACCGCCCTGGGAGGCTCCTCTGGGAAGACGGCCGCCCACTGAGGCACTGGTGCTGGCGCTGGGGTCCATGCTCAGAGATAGACACGGCTGGAGCCACAAGGCGAAGGAGAAGTGCAGGCTATTGCTCTGCGGCATACTATGC
This sequence comes from Prorocentrum cordatum, assembly GCA_963575745.1. NCBI lineage: Eukaryota > Dinophyceae > Prorocentrales > Prorocentraceae > Prorocentrum > Prorocentrum cordatum. The sequence goes on along the minus strand of CAUYUJ010017670.1, from coordinate 46,573 downwards.
TGGCGGCACAACTTATACCAATGATGGTGACGACGGTGACGACGATGACGATAACGATGACGATAACGATGATGATGACGATGATGATGACGATGATGACGGCGATGATGATGATGACGATGATGATGATGATGATGATGATGATGACGACGATGACGATGACGATGACGATGACGATGACGATGACGATGACGATGACGATGACGACGATGATGACGATGACGATGACGATAATAATGACGATGACGACGACGATGACGATGACGATGACGATGACGATGACGATACTGATGACGGCGAAACATATGCCGACCAGCCGCACGCTTGCCTCCGATCGACTGTCTACGCCACGCCGCCGCGCGCATGGCCGAAACGCCAACAAGTGTGTGTTGCTCCCCTTTCATCGCTGCTATTCCTGTCTGCCGCACCCCTCCTGCCACCATCTCTCGTTCCGCTTCTCTCTCTCTCTCTCTCTCTCGCCTGCGCTCGCACGCCTAACCACCGATGACCCACCGCGGAGCAGAGATCACGGTCGTCGAGAAGAAGTGTCTGTGCGTTTGGGTAGCCGTGTGTGAAAGTGCGTGCGCGTCACAATGGGGGTCCCAAAATATCTGCGCAGCAACTTAAGACAATTCAGTCACATCGGCACTGATGATGGTGCTGTTTGTGTAAGCGATATCAGCAAGCTTCAGACGGGAAAGGAAGCAGCAGGAGGGATAGAAGCAGTTGGACCTACGCCTTGCAACAACGGCAGCAGGGCACGGACGAACAAGGTCTGTGCCTGGAGGCATTCCATGTATGTGTAATCCGATGTGTTCGTTGCCAGGGTACCAATCTAAACATTTACACACGCAAGCTGCTTCGCAACAGAACACAAAGTAGGCCGCTTGTCATCCTGATCCGTGTACACGCGCACTTGTAATAATTTTACTGAGTTGCGTGCCATATACATTACTCAAACAATCACCAACTCACAACTAAAAACAACCATTCTGTCCGAGCTCAGCAGAACAGACAGCGTACGCAAACACATACTCATTATTCCCACCTCTCCTCAAGCAGGCTCGGGATGTACAAAACTGTAACAAGAAGGCAGCGAAAAAATGCGCCCAGCTATGCAAAAAGCGGAATGACCCGTTGCCCCTTGGATGATCCAGATGACCTGTGTGAACATGTTGCATTCGTCCTCTGAAGCTCTTCGTTGTGTGGGTGGGGAGGTGCTCTGAGGGCCGCAATGGCCTCCAACGATATCGGGAAACGCTTAACGAGGAAAACCAGATATCGGACTAACATGTGCTCCTCCTGCTCCTCCTCCATCTCCTTCAGAGTCGCCCCCAGGCCTCTCCAGGACTTGAGGCGAATCTGGCCGTTGCGACGATGGACCCCCTCGAGGGCGCCAACCCTTAGAAAAAACACCAAAAATCCCTCGTCCACAGATCATCGATCCCCTGTCACTGCCAGTCCTCGGTGTAAAGCGGGAACGTCGGACCCGGCGTGCCGGGCTGCTGGATGAAGAAGAACTTGATGGTCTCGAGATCCAGCCGCATCGCGAGCGACTTGGCGCCGGCGCTAGCAAAGAGCCGCACGAAGGAAGCTCGAACGAGCAGAGAGGCTGAAAGATCGGCACGCCTGGAAGGGCTGGGCGGACGGGGCGGGAAGAGCCCACCGCAGAGGAGCAGGGGGACGACGACAACGCCGAGGGAGGAGGCAATCTGTCTCGAGGGGGAGGAGAGGGTGGGGCAACTGAAGGGGGTCTTGAGGTTTTTTGTTCACTGGAGGAAGATGAACAACAGCAGCCGCTGGAAGGGGAGGATGAAAAGCAAAAGAGGAGTAAGGAGGGGAGGAGGAGAACGACGACAGGAGAAGTTGCAACGTCACTTCTGCCCTAGATTTTCTGGGAAACAAACTTATGGCCTTTTCCTCTTCCTCCTATCCTCTTCCTCATCACCCCCTCCCTCATTATTATGCCCCTCCTTCTTTGCTCCTCCCATTCATCATCCTCGTCTTCCTGTTCTTACCCTTCCCTCACCCTCATCCTCATCATCACTTTCCACCTCCATCAGCTTCCCTGCCTTCAACTGCATCCAGTCCTCAAACGCACTCACGGGAGCCTTCATCAGGGTGATGTAGTGGGCAAGTATGTCTTCGTCCTCGAAGTCCAGGCTCGTCTGAATCAGCCTGTGGCAGTCGCGCACGGGAGGGCAGCAGGAAGAGCAGGAGGTGCAGGATGACTAGCTGGTGGTGCACCGCCTACGTGTCCATGCTGACAGTGGATTTGGGAGGGAAGCAACCACCTGCAGTCGGCGAGGGGAGCACGCGTGCTCCTGGCTCCCCATGTTTCCGACGTCGTGAGATTTGCCCACAGCGTCGACACCCTGAGGCTTAGACCCTTGCACCGGGACCAGCTCTTCAGCCCGAGTCGTTCTGTGGCCGTTCCGGGGCCCAGCGAGTGCCCCCGGAGACCGAAGATTACCAAAAACCTCCCGTCGTGCCTTCGTTTGTCGCAACGAGAGGAGGTGGGGGTCATCTGGGGCCCCCGAGCCCGGCCGAGGTCTGAGCACTGCCCCCGAGAAAGACACGCCAACCCGAAGGCCGTGGCCCAGCGGGACGGCGGATCGGATGCTCGATGACCCTCAGAACGCGAGTTAGCGCCAACGTGTGCTTGTCCACTGGACCCCGTCACTGCGACGCAGGCAACGTAATGAGGGCCGACGCGGGCAGCGTACTATCGGCAGAGCTGAACGAGGGAGCAAACGCACACACACACACAAACACAAACAGACACACACACACACACATTCACACACACACACACACATTCACACACACACACACACACACACACACACACACACACATATATATATATATATATATATATATATATATATATATATACATATATACACATATATCGGAGGTGAGGGGGTGAGATCGAAGTGGAACGGAGAGCCCCCCCTACCGCGAAATCGATTTCGGTTTCGTGTTCGTGCGTGCCGTGCGTGCGGGCGAGGCGAAGCTGCGTGGGCGGGCGAGAGGAAAGTCTCCTGTGGCTGAGGCGCGGCCGGACCAAATGATTCTCCACCGGGCGGCCGGTGGCGCGCGGTGTCCCGCCGGTGTCCCGGTGGTGTCCTCTGTGGCTGAGGCGCGGCCGGACCAAATGATTCTCCACCGGGCGGCCGGTGGCGCGCGGTGCCGGTGTCCCGCCGGTGTCCCGTCGGTGTCCCGTCGGTGTCCCGATCATGATGTTGATGATGATGATGATGATGATGATGATGATGATGATGATGATGATGATGATGATGATGATGATGATGATGATGATGATGATGATGATGATGATGATGATGATGATGATGATGATGATGATGATGATGATGATGATGATGATGATGATGATGATGATGATGATGATGATGATGATGATGATGATGATGATGATGATGATGATGATGATGATGATGATGATGATGATGATGATGATGATGACGTCGATTGCGAGATCGATTGTGATATTGGTAGTGAGACCGAATGTGAGACCGATAGTGAGACCGAATGTGAGACCGAATGTGAGACCGAATGTGAGACCGAATGTGAGATCGATAGCGAGATCGATTGAGTGAGACGTTGGTTCCCCCTCCCCCCTCACCTCCTTATCACCCGCAGGGTGGTCGTATAGGTATATATATATATACACACACATCTATATATTTATGTAAAAATACACACAAATTGGCGGTACTGGGCCTCGCGCGCAGCGACAAGGCGGAGTCAATGAGCATACGACGCGCGGGGTCGCGGCAAGGCCCTCAGGAACCGTTTTGGACCCCGCAGCACCTACCGCCATAAAGCACATCAGGGCGTGGATGGCAGTGAGGTGGCACGCCAGCCAAGAGGGCCCTGCCCGACGTGGCTCAGCCTGACAAAAAAGAGGGGCACATCCGGGCGTTGATGGCAGGGAGGGGGCACCCCGCTCCGGCGAGACATGCGCGGACCGGGGAGGGTGGAGGTGAAGCAACCGAAGAAGGCAGACATGCAAGTCACAGTCGGGAAGGAGCTGGACGCGAAACCGA
>CAUYUJ010017670.1:27500-40000 GCA_963575745.1 Prorocentrum cordatum | reverse complement strand
CCCGCCCCTTGCATCTCGGGGGGGGGGGGCCTGGTTCGAACCCCCCTTTTCCTTCCCAGCCTACGCGCTCTTTCCAGACTCACGGATCTACTGGGCGTTCTGGGGGCGCACTTGAGGTGTGCGGCGTGATTTGTTCCAAGGCCTGGGGAGGGTTCTTGGGGATTCAAACTTCCGACATGGCCGAAGACTGTCCTAGGGGCCTGTGCTCGAGCTGCCTTGGAGATCTCTTATGCCGTCTTGGAGGCCCTCGGAGCCTGCACAAGAGGACAAAATCGTCCAATATTGATGGATTGGATATCGTGCTTCACATGCTTCTTCAGAACTTCCAAGACGGCCCAAGAGGGTCCCAAAAAATCTCCACAAGACGGCCCGCGAGGCTCCCACGAGGGGCCATCCAGAAGAGAAGCAAGAAGACTGCTGGAGCCCTCCCCGCCCAGCGGCCCCCGAGAGACCCTCAAGAGGCCCCCGAGAAGCCCCTAGGAGGCCTCAGGGGGGACCTGAGAGGCGCCCAAGAGACCCCCAAGAGACTCCCAAGAGGCTCACCTGGAGCCCCCGAGAGGCCTCCACACGGCATCTGGCTCACGACTCAGACACGGTGGCAGGTTGGTCCAAAGGCCAAGGATGAGCCAGGGCGTGCTCGGGGCCCCGGCCGGACAAGCCAATGGAGGCCGAATATGGAGACGACCGCCTGTTGACATGATTGTTGCTGAGGAGGTAGTACACGGACGTCCGCTGCGTGATGTTAGACACCTGGCGGTCGCAAAGGAGGCCACACTGAACTCTGAGAATGCAGTCGTTGTTTGTTTACCATCGCCAGCCCTTTCCTTTTAGAGCCACACTATCATTTCTTCGGCTGCCTCCGCACGACTCGGTCGGGGCACCCTCACTCCCTCACCATGCTCACTCGCATCTGACCCTGCACATGGGAGCATCCAATACTGACAAGTGTCACAGTCGTTTTTAGAAGCGCAGCAACACAAACTTGCACGTCGGCACCACCAGGAGAAGGAGACCCGAAAGGCATGGCACTCGCAGACCCGATAATAAGCACACAAAACCTGTCAGCACCACGTCGACAACCACCTCAGCGCAAACAAAGAACATCAACGACAGGCCAAGTGCCCTCCGAGGAAGGCCAGAGGGAAGAACGAGGGAAGAGCGGGGGGGTGAAATGGAGGAGGACAGTGTCTCGTTCCTTTTTCGCCCCTCCCTCCTCTCCTCTACCCTCTCCGCAAGCATCTTCCGTCCTCCCCGCTATTGCCTCCTCCTCCTCCTCCTCCTCCTCCTCCTCCTCCTCCTCCTCCTCCTCCTCCTCCTCCTCCTCCTCCTCCTCCTCCTCCTCCTCCTCCTTCCTCCTCCTCCTCCTCCTCCTCCCTCCTCCTCCTCCTCCTCCTCCTCTTCCTCCCAATCCTGCTCCTCCTCCTCTTCCTCCTCCTCCTCCTCCTCCTCCTCCTCCTCCTCCTCCTCCTCCTCCTCCTCCTCCTCCTCCTCCTCCTCCTCCTCCTCCTCCTCCTCCTCCTCCTCCCTCCCTCCTCCTCCTCCTCCTCCTCCTCCTCCTCCTCCTCCTCCTCCTCCTCCTCCTCCTCCTCCTCCTCCTCCTCCTCCTCCTCCTCCTCAAATAGCGGGCCGCCGCCCGCGATCGTTTCTGGTTTTTATGCGCCGTAAACTCAAGAGCTCTGTGAACCAAGTGTCAACGGCCTGAGCGGGTAAGAGCGGCAGTGGCAGGGGCAAGCTGGGAAAAGGGATGATCGCAGATGAATTTCAACACCCGTCCTCGATCATCTAGCTACATTATTCGAAACCGATCAGTCGACCGCTCAAACCAACGTCCGTGAAACCGATCTCGGCGGAAGGGGCGCGGAAGCGCCGCGGAAGGGAGTCGAGGAACTCGACTCGCACATGAAAGTAGCCTGCTGCGCGCCATCACTCACCCTGGGTGTGGTTCTGCTCTGAGCGTCGCGGGCCCGACGCTCGTCCGCACGCCTGTGGCGTGCCGCCCGGATTGCCTCCTTCGCGGAGGCCGCCTCGGCCGAGACCTTCACGCCCACGTAGCCGTCGTGCATCGCGGTAGTCAGGTAGCCTCTCTCGGCCTCGAGCTTCGTCAACGCGTCCGCCAGCTGAACGGAGGTGTCGCGCCACTCCAGGTCCACTCCGTCTTGGCTGAGCATCTCTCGTAGGGCCACGGTAACAACTCGATCTCGACGATCTGCGATCTGGCCAGCATCCGCGAGCAGGTGGGTGACTAGGCTGTTCGCGTCATCGAACCACTTGGCGGGGATTAGGGTCGCCACGTCGTCCACCAGATCGCCCAGCGGCTGGTCGGGTTTGTCCATCTCGTAGTACAGCGCCCGGATCCACTCCAACGCTTCAGCTCCTTCACTAAGTCCGTGGGCTTGTGCTCCCATCGAGGCTCTGAAAACTCTCTTGATACGTGAGCTTTCCCAGTCCAAGTAATCCACTGGTCCTTCATGATAATTGCAAAGGCCGTCGTCGCTGAGCAAGCACACGAAACCGAGCTGTGACTTCACCTTCTCGCCTATCGGGCCTAGGTCGTAGTCGTCGACGTTATTGAGGCTGCTGTCCGCGAACACGACTGAGCTTAGGTCTTCATCGTTTTGCAGAATGTCGCTGCGGAAGCAGAGGCACACCTCGCGCGTCTCCTTGCAGTAGCGAACCAGCTTGTTCATCTCCAGTAGGTGCTGCACGGTCGGCTGGTTCTTCTGCTGCGCCAGCCAGCTGTAGCCGAATGAGACGCCCATGCGGAGTTGCCTCGACAGCCATCCGAGTGAGCCAATCACCGACTCAGCGGCACTCCGCTCCTCGTCCGTAGCCATCGCCTTAATCTGCTTCGCCCTGACCGGGGACATCACGACGGCCCCCATCTGGTCGATAAAGTGCGCCATGCTGATCTTGATCGTGTAGTCCGCCAGCTGCTCGACGTCCTTGCCGCAGTACCTGAAGGGCGGTTTCTCCTCCGTCAGCAGAAGCACCCGCTTGAGCTCGTCCGTCGTGGTCTTGAACAGGTTGCTGCTGGGGTCGCCTGTCGCGAACAGGTCGTCCACGCAGGTGCCGACGAGGCCGACGAGCTTGCCGTCCTCGAACAGGAGGAAGAAAGCCCTCTCCAAGCGGCTCTCTTGCCACGAGTTGCTGCGCAGCGTCCTCCGTAGCTTACTCCACCATTTCCTTCCAGCGTCCTTCGTGCCGTAGATCGCGCCGTGGCAGATGAACACCGATCCTGCCTCAACTCCTGGTGGTAGTGGCGAGGGAGGTCGCAGTACGAGCATCCTGTCGACGTCGTCTCCTTGTAGGTAGGCACTCGCGGCGTCGAGCTTGTAGAATGGCCAGTGCTTCCTGGCCGCCGCGCTGCAGATCACGTGGAACACCAGCAAGGACGACGCAGGCGAATCCGTCCTTACGTGGGCCGACTCGTAGCAGCCGACCGCCACCAGCCTGGATTTCGCCTTCAGAGGGAACTTCGGGTAGTACTCGTTCTTGTTCGTGTGTGCCCATCTCGACGGCATCGCATTGACCCGACCCAGCAGCTCCTTGGCCGCGTCGCCCGTGGCCACGGTCACCGCCCTGATGTTGCGCCAGTTGCCCCACTCCTTGGCCGTGCTCGCGTCGGAGAGGAGCTTCTCCGCCTTCGTGAGGTCCGCGAGCTTGAGCTCCTTCCCTCTGGACTTGCCGGTCAGCCAGGCATACTGCATCCAGGCGTAGAAGACCGCGTCCGAGTCGGGCTCCGCCAGGAAGGCTCCAGACATGGGCCCTCCTCGACGCCGCCGCGGCGGCGTGCGCTCTGGCCCGTAGGCCGGAGAGCCAGGCGGAAACTCGCCAGCTCCAGAGGATCTCGGAGGGGGAGTGGTAGGCTCAGGTTGGATATCATCATCGCGATCGATCTCACCACCTCGGTTATCATCATCATCGGGCACCGGTCCGTTTTCACCAGGCACAGGTTCACGCTCGTGCACTGGCTCAAGTACGGGGGCCTGCGGGGTGTGATTCTCGCCCTGCTGCGCCACGCTCGGCTCCAAGCCATGGCCTCCGGGGGCAGAGCTCAAAGGCTCAGGATCGCCGGGGCCAAGTCCCCCGCCCGGGGCCCCCATCGGCCACCTGTGGCGCCGGGACGTGGCTCGGAGCACTGGCGGCTGCAGTCGGTGCTGCCGCCGCCGTTCTGCCTGGTAGCGGGGCCTCCTCGGGGAACTCGGCAGCTCCCTCTTCCAGTCCTTCGCGCCGCACGTCCTGGAATCCGCGAGGTCCTCGTGGTAGAGCAGCGCCCCGCTGATCTACTGGCATCTGGTCCCAGGTGATCAGCTCGCCCTCCGTCGCGAACCTCAGCTGCTCGGGCCTCGCCAAGACCGTGCCTCCACCATACCGTAGCCAAACCGCGCGAGGGCTGCCCTGAACGGCAGCAGGTCGAAGCGCAGCCTTGATCCCGTCGGCCATCTTGTCGGGGTCGCGGAAGTCGTGACCGATCACGCGAGCGACGCCGAACCAGCAGTGGAACAGCGCTGGGGACTCGCCGGGCCTGACGCGCGTCTTCCCGAAGTAGACGTAGGCCCCGGCCGGGATGGGCCCCCTCGTAGGTGTCGACCTCGCTAGTTTCGCTCTCCTCATTCGGTTGCCGTTATCCATCCTCACGATGGCAACCTTGGCCGCCTCGCGCCAGAGCAGGTTGGAGGCCGTCGCGGACTCGGAATCGAGCGCTGCCTCCTGCACGTTCAGCTACTCCGCCTCGGCGTCCTGCAGGATCGAGCCGGGGGCGCGTAGGCCGCGCGTCCCGAACACCCAGTTGGACGGCGCGTAGCCGTCGTAGATCACCGTCTCGTCGCGAACCTGGTTGGTGATCCCGCAGAGCGTCCGAAGGTCCTGCTCCTTCGTAATCTGCGCGTCCTGCACCACGCGGTGCCACACCTCCTTCCAGACGCCACCCAGCCGCTCGATCCTGCCCAGCTGCTCGTGCGCCTCCAGCGCCGCGTTCTCGGCCTCGACGACGTTCTCGAACATGTGAGCCAGGAACTGCTTGGCGAACTCCTTGCCGGTAGCCCGGCCCAGCTGCATCAGATCATGAGGAACACGTCCAGCGCGACCTTGGCCGAGGGCGCATGGGTGCCCTTGCGCAGGTACCAGACCACCTGGAACCGCGCCCCGTCGCACGCGATATTGAGGAACGCGCGGGCGCCGCCCGTAGCGTCGTGGGCGAACAGGGTGTCCAGCATCACGTGGAAGTTGAACTGGCAGCGCCCCGGCATCCGCAACGGGCGGGCGTGCTTCGCCCTGATCATGTCGCCGCAGGCGTCGCACCTGAAGTCCCAGACGGCCTCCAAGAACGCCTTCTTCGCTCCCGATCTCCTCGGGCACCTCGCCAGCGTCACGTCGGTAGGGCGGCCGAAGTTCACGCGCGGGTTGCGGATGTCGCGTCTGGCCGCCGGGTCGACTGCCAGCCACCGCGCGCGCCTCTCCTTCTCCTCGGGGGAGAGCGCGGGCTCGAGGTTCGCCGCCGCCTCGGCCCTGGCGCCTGCCGGGCCCACCGCGGGCCCGTCCTTAACTGGAACTCCATCACGCGGGGGGCCTCCTTGAGTAGGCCGCTCGCCCTCGGGTGCTGAGCGCTTCGCCGCCTGCTGCTTGCCTCGAAGTCGCCGTCGCTTCGACTCTGGGAGCGCCTCCATCGGGTAGCAGTCCACCACGCCGAGCCCCTCGATGACGTGCTCGCTGACGTCCAGGTCGATATGTTGCTCGATCGCGCGCAGGACGAGCCTGTCGAGCTTGTCGGGCCACTTGGCCGCGGCCCTGGTCTTCTTTTCGTTCTCGAGCGGCACGCGGTCGTGACTGCGATCGCACTTCAGGTCGCGCAGCGCCTCGTAGACCGCGACCGCCGCGGTGGGGAACCGCTTCTGCCTGTAGCGCGGCTCGCCTGTCTCTTCGCCCGCGTAGCCGAGCGCGCAGCCGTGGGGGGCGCATTCGAGCAGCACGCCCTTCTTGACGAGCTCCTTGGTCCTCTTCATCTCGGGCTCGTTGCAAGCGCTGGAGCCGAGAGGCTGCTCCAGCAGCACGCGCCTGCCGCGACTCACGCGGTCCACCACCATCTGGTCCGCCAGGGCCAGTAGCGGTCTCGTCGCCCCCTGCGCCTCGTAGACGGTCGCCGCCGCAGCGCCGCCCTTGGCCGTGTTGCAGCGTCCCCAATCTCCCCACGGGCCGCACGGCATCGCGATGACCGTCATGTAGGGGCCCTCCCCCAGCGACTGGTTGCGAGCGAACTGCCTGCCCTTCCGCGCAACGCCGCCCCAGCCGTCGGAGATGTCCAGGGGCTGGCCGCAGTTGTAGCCGCGCGCGGCCGTCGCGAGCAGGGCGAAGCCGAACTGACCGCAGAAGATCTGCTTGATCAGCGTCTTGCCCCTCGGTAGGCGCCCCCCCCTCACCTCAGCGCCGGCCATCGCCTCCATGGCGGTCACCCCCGCGGTCATCAGGTCCTCGTGCATGGCCTGAACCTTCTTCGCGCGCCTCGAGCTCGCCATCCTGATGGACTCGTCCTCGCCCCAGTCGATCTTCTTGGGATCCTCGAAGACCTCCTCGATGGGCTCGTGGCGGGTCCTCTCCAGCGCGCACGTGGCCAGCACCTCCGAGGAGTCGACGCAGTCCGTCTGGATGCCGTCGCCGCCCTGCCCGCCCTCAGGCAAAAACTCCTGGAATTCCTCGCCGAGGACGCTCAAGTCTGGGAAGTCCAGCAGGTTGACTCCGAGGTGACCGCACGCCGCGTCGATAAGCCTGTAGCCGTACACGCCGAGCTCGGTGAAGTCCGCGACCATCTTGTCACCGTCGATCACGGCGCCGAGCCTCTGCTGCGAGCCTCGGCTAATGAGCAGGGGGGCGTCCTGGTCGAGCTCCGCCGACTCCAGCGCGAACGGCTGGCCGCCGATCCCTGCAGGCACGTTGTACACCGTGACCGACTTAGCTCCTCCACCGACGCCTCGAGAGGAAGTGTCCTTGGAGCGCGGGTCCGTCTTCAAGCTCTGCTCGCGCAAGGTCTGCTCGTAGCTGATCCCCCAGGGCTTGCCGTGCATCGTAGCCTGGCACGCCGTGTCCAGGACTGCCACTCCCGGTGGATCCTTCCTTCTCGTAGCGCACGCGTCGACCTCGTCGGGCACGGGGTCGATCATCAGGATCTTGAAGCCCAGCGCGCCGCCACTCTGCTCCTGCTGCGCCTCGGGGGCGCCGCCGGCACTCCACTCACCGATCGCCAAGAGCCAGATCAGGTACCGCGCGAGCCGGCACTGGTCGAGCCTGAGCTTGCCGCCCGGCGCCTCCTGGCCCATGGACCTCTTGATGATGTTGACGCCGTAGGCGACCGCCGACGTCCTCTCGGCGAACTCGGCGAACGTGAAGCCTGAGCACCTGCCCGCATAGATCTTCTCGATGCCCTTCGGCGGGCCCTCGACGTTGAGGCCGTCCATGTCCTGGTCGAAGTCCGCCGGGTACGCCACGTAGACCTCGTCGCCCTCCGCCTCGTGCCCCTCGGCCTCCGCCTCAGGGTCCATGGCCTCCCCGCCGTCCTCGAGCTCCTCCTCCGGCTCGGGCTCGGGGACCTCGATCTCCTCCGCCGCGGGCCGGGTCCTCGGCGCTGCCGATCTCGACGAGCTCGCCTCTCCTGTGCCAACCTGGACGAGGCGCGGCTGCTGCCTCAACCTGCCTGCCGACTGTCGCATTGCCCGGCACCCGCCACAGAAACTGCGCCCTCTCGGCGCGAAGAGCAACGAGCACATCATGATCCTCCAGAGTCCCTGCCCGTCCTTTAGCCCAGATCGAGGCCGATTGGCCTTGGGGACGCGCATGCCGCCCTCGTCGCACATGTGGCACGTCAGCGAGCGCGCGATCCCGTTGGCACCCTTGAAGAGCCTCGGGCCCGCGTTGAGAGCATGCTCGCAGGGCACACCCATGACGGGAAGTGGCGGATGGCTCCGCCTCAGAGGCGGGTCGTACGCAACGTCGATCGTCATCGTCCTCGGATCCGCCTTCGGCTTCGGCTTCGCCTTGGGTCGAGCCTTGGGTCGAGCCCCCAGGTCGCTAGCCAAGGCGACGCACGCGCTCTCGACGTCGCTGCCGTCGCCGCTGTAGTCCGTCACGCTGAAGTAGCTGGCCTTCGGCCTGTCCGAGTGGGGGTTTGCGATGACCTCGATGACTTCGGGCAAGTCGCATCTCCATGCCAATGTCCGATCTGTCCACAGCTCGCGCAGCGTGTCGTCTTCTGCAGCTTGTCGATGCGAGCTCGCCGCTCGGGGTTCTCGCCTGGGCTGCCCCTGCCGCGGGCCGCCGGCCTGCCCCTCGAACCCGCCGCTGACTGCGATCGATCTCCGCGACCGCGTCCTCGACTGCGCCCTCGACCGCCGCCCTTGCCGTGGAACTTCTGCTTGTGCTGGATGATGGCCGCGAAGCTCTCGAGCGCCTCGTCGCCCATCTGCTCTATCTCGTCGAGCGTCGCCTCGTCCTCGCCAAGGTAACTATCGCACGCGTCGTCCTCGTTGGGGGACTGGGCGCCCCGGCTGTTCGAGGCGGCGTCGTCGTCTTCGCATTCTCCATCCTCATCGATGCCGGCCTGCCACACCGACTTGTGCTGATGGTGCCCATGATGCTGCCGTCGCTGACCGAACCGCTGCGGCCGCGGGCCCGGCCCCCGGTCACTCTTGCCCTTCCACTCGCGCTCGTGAATGTTCGGGTGCTGCGTTCGTAGAGCCTTTCCGAACGCGTCCTCATCGTACTTGATGCCCGCGCTGCTGATGATGCATGATCGGACTTCTCGAGCCCGGAGAACTTCAGCAACAAGTGGGCCTGCATGTCATTGCTGATACTCGTCTCCTCGCTGACCTTCTTGAGATCGTCGAACGCCTTCGAACGCCTGGTGATGTACTCCTGCATGCTCTCTCCGGGAGACCTCCATACTGCCTTGTCGTATAGCGCGCCATCGAAAAACTCAGCTGCACGAGCGGGTCTCTTCTTCAGCACGGACTCGCCTAAGGTAGTTAGCAACAACTCCAGTCCGTCGGTGGTCGCCTTTTTCTTCTCATAGCTGCCGCCGCCCTTGCCGCCAGTCTCGACGGTCGCCGTCTCGAAAGTGAGCAGCTGCTGGTGCGTGAGCGACCGAACCGCGTCGTAGGCGGTACCGGAGAGGCCGCCCCTGAGGTTGATGGGCGTCGCTATCTGCTTCTCGTCGCCCATGCGCCCGAAGAAGGCGTCACGAGCTCGTTCTTGATACCCCTCGAAGAGTGCAGGATCGCCATCGTAGAGCGGGATGTCCCTCTCGAGTTCCAGTCCCACCAGCCCTCTGGGCGTAGGTGGTCTAGAACAGATCCTCTTCCACCCCTCCCCCTTCCCCCTTGGGGAGGGGCTTACCCCTCCCCCTACCCCCTCCCCTGGACCTCGACGGAGGGTTTCGCGAGCGGTCGGACGGCTCTTTTGGCCCCAAGATGAGCGCGTCTGAGAGCCCAAGATGAGCTCCAAGATGGCTCAAGATAGCGCAAGATCGTTCCAAGATGGCCCAAGAGGGCCCCACAAGAGGCCCAAGAGAGCCCCATGACGGCCCCAAGAGCGCCCAAGAGCGCTCCAAGAGCGCCCAAAGAGCGCCCCAAGACCCCGTTCGTTGATCGATCTCCTCCAAGATGGCCCCAAGAGCGCCCCGACAGCCCCCAAGAGCGCCCGAAGAGCGCCCCAAGAGGCGCCCAGACGGCCCCAAGAGGCGCCCAAGAGGCCTCCAAGAGGTTCCCAGCAGACCCCCAAGAAACCTCAAGAGGATCTCCGAAATGCATTGAAGAAGCTTCTGGCTCTTCGGTTCGCCGTCCTCTTCAATTTCTCATCCCCCTCTTCCTCCTCCTCCTTCTCCTCCTTCTCCTCCTTCTCCTCCCTCTGCTCCTTCTCCTCCTTCTCGTCCTCCTCGTCCTCTCCCTACTCCACATCCTCCTCCTCATTCTCCTCCTCCTCCTCCTCCTCCTCCTCCTCCTCCTCCTCCTCCTCCTCCTCCTCCTCCTCCTCCTCTTCCTCCCCCTCCCCCTCCGACGAGGATTCCTTCTCCATCCTCCCCCTCTTGGGGTACGTGACAGCTTCCCCCGCCCTTTGTTATTCTGCATGCTCCCCGACTTCCCTGATCACCTCAACTACCCTGGGCATCTTTTCTGGATGGGCTGGTGAGGATACGCGAAGCGTCAACAAGTTCGATACTCTTGACATGCTCGCATAACTGCTGCACACCGCGCTTGCCGCACGGCTGCCGGTAGATGTAGTAGGAGTCGCAGTGGAACTGCTGCACACCGCGCGAGGCCGCGCGGCTGCCGGGTCGCCAGACACCGCCCAGGTAGTCCAGTTTGTGCGGGTACGCCAATCCCCGCGCCGTGGATGCCGGCCTGCTCCCCGCAAGATGGCGCGCAGCCCCCGCCACGGGGCGCGCCAAGCAGACCTCCGCGCGGCCGCAGCGGAGGCGGGAGCTGGCCAGGGCGAATCGGCCAGCTCCGCTACCATCAAGTAGCGGGCCGCCGCCCGCGATCGTTTCTGGTTTTCTGGGCCGTAAACTCCAGAGCTCTGTGAACCAAATGTCAGCGGTCTGAGCGGGTGAGAGCGGCAGCGGCAGGGGCAGGCTGGGAAAAGGGATGATCGCAGATGCATTTCAACATCCTCCTCTTCGCCCTGCTCCTCCTTCTCAATCCGATTCCGATTCCGATTCCCATTCCTTCTCCTTTTCCTCTCCCTCCCCCTCCCCCTCCTCCTCCTCCTCCTCCTCCTCCTCCTCCTCCTCCTCCTCCTCCGCCTCCTCCTCCTCCTCCTCCTCCTGCTCTTGGTCCTCCTCCTCCTTCTCCTCCTCGTCCTCCTCGTCCTCCATTCCTTTTCCTTATAGATAACTTCTCCCTGTGGCACCCCGACGCCAGTTGTTAGAGCTGGCGGGGCGTTTCGCACGAGACTTCCTCACCATTTATGACCCCGAAGCATCGAAATTGACAACAGTTTCCCAAATGGAGGGCGGGTCGTTTCCACAATGTGGGCCTCGCCTTAGCGCCGCGCGCATTCGTTTTCAAGATTGTCAGAGTTTCACGGGTTGAGGGCGGGCCGTTTTCAAAATCTGGTTCTGGCTTCAGCGCAGCGCACACCCGTCTTAAAAATGTATAAGAGCTTCATGGATTGAGGGCGGCTCCTTTTCAAGATGTGGCTCCCGCCTTAATGCCGCGCACATTCGTGAATAAAATGCACAAGCGTTTCACGGCATCCCATGATCAAAATACCAGAAATGGTGTTTTGGATGGGTTCAGGATTATGAGGGCGCAACAGTTACGTTCATTCGCGGTGTTGAAGTCCCAAGAACAGCGTTCTGGCAACATTCATGATCGTCAAAACGCAACACTAAGGTCGATCCGTGGCGTTGGAATCCCGAGAACAATGTTTGGATATGCTTCAGGGTCTTCTAACGATTGTCGTCCAACGACGCAGTTCCCTCAATGGAAATGAACCGTTGTATGGGGCCTCTGAAGAGGGAGCTTGGAGGGAGGGTTTATTCCAACATCGTTGGGACAAACATCGTTGGGAGCTGGTTTAAGCCCTAAGCTCTTGGGTTTACCCTGGTCCTCCTCCTCCTCCTCCTCCCCATTCCCGCCCTCCTTCCTCCTGCTCCCTCCGCCTCCCTACCCATTTTCACACTTCGACAGAGGGGGCAGGAGGGCCAGGTTCGTCAAGAAAGCCCCACCAGTTACACCACCACGACTGCAACCACACCAGCACCGCGCCAACCGCACCACGGCGACAACGACCAGCACCACAGCACGCAGCCAACGACCAGCGCCACGGCACGCGCCCACAGCGACCAGCACCACAGCGGCAGCACACAGCACCACAGCGACCAGCACCATAGCGACCAGCACCACCGACAAGCACCACAGCACGCACCCAACGACCAGCACCACAACGAAGACAACGACCGCGGCCAGCAGCAGCACCACAGCAACACAGCGGCGGCGACCAGCAGCCCCAAGAGCAGCAAGCACAGCCAGCAACACCACAGCGACCACTGAGGGAAAGACCACGAGACCAGCAACACCACGCCAGCAGCACACAGTACCAAGACCAGCACCACGGCGGCGATATTTACCAGCACCACAGCGACGACCAACACCACAGCGACCAGCGCGACAGCGACCAACACAGCAGCAGCAGCAGCAGCAGCAGCAGCAGCAGCAGCAGCAGCGACAGCAGCAGCAGCAGCAGCAGCAGCAGCAGCAGCAGCAGCACACAGCACCACAACGACCAGCACCACAGCGACCAACACCAACGACCAGCAACACAGCACGCACCAAACGACCAGCGCCACAGCACGCACCCAACGACCAGCACCACAGTGACGATCAGCACCACCACAGCACCACAGCACGCAGCCAACGACTGCGGACGGCAGCCCCCTGGCAGCAGCAGCAGCAAAAGCGGCAGCAGCGGCAGCCAGCAGGGCCCTCCGCCACCCCAGACGGCCATTCCAGCCG
>CAUYUJ010017670.1:0-22500 GCA_963575745.1 Prorocentrum cordatum | reverse complement strand
ACTGGGGCTTTCGGTGGAGCGCCCTATGGGGCAACGAAGCGCTGCGCTGGGGCCGAACCCCTTGCGCGGCCGCTTTGTCTCAATTTCCTTCTCAGCTCACGTCTTCCGCCCCCGTTTGCCCTGGCGCAATGGCGGCCGCGGCCGCGGGCCGAGCGCAGCGCGGAATCCCAGCGACGCGCGCCGGTCGCCCCGGGGGGGGGCCGGCGACGCGCGGAGGTCATCCGCGGCACTGAGGAACGCTCAACGGTCGGCTCACAAAGTGCAAAGCGCTCGACAGACTGGGGAGCGGGGCAACTCCTGGAGGCGTCGCGTCGCGGAGCCCCCGCAGACATCAGAACTGTGGCGTTACAAAAAGAACGAGCTGGACTTGTTTCGCTGATTTCCGCGTCTGGCAACCATCTTCGGGCCTTAGGGCCGTCAGAGAACGATCAGGGATGAGAAACGAGCCCGGCGAGAAAGTCGCGTGTTCAGAGGCCCACGAATGAAAAAATGCATCCGCTGGAGAACTGGGCATGCTCCTCCCCTGACATCCGCGCGTCGCCAAAGAACCACGACTGCATTTGTCAGTCCCTTTCTGGGCACTGGTAGTGTGGCGGATCGATTCTACTCGAGAAGTCCCGCGCCGAAGTGCGTCGAGAGCTCTAGTAATGAAGTGCTCACGGCGTCGTAATTTGCTCCGCGTCGAAGGTCGGGGTAATGGACACCGCAGAAACGCTTTTCTAGCCTAGCAGCGCTTCTTCACCCATCGGATGGCGAAGCGAGAAAAGTTGGTGGACATCTACATAGATTCAAAAGTCCAGCATCCAGAAGATGCATACATCATGCCCGCGGGCGTGATACAGTGTAGATGTATACGCGGGCGCATTGTGCTGTTCATGTTAGCTTTAGGCGCGGGCATGAAGTTGTTCAGCTGCGAATAGAGCGGCCCCTCTGTTCCGCGGAAGAAAAGCATGCGTACTCATGCCTGCACTCGCAGAGATAGCCAAGTGAAAGCATCGTGCGTAAGTGCACAGATGCCCGCAAACCCGCACGCATGCAACTAGACAGCTCGCCAGCAACACGGGCCAGAGGCGTGCTAAAATCCCCGGCAAGAGCCTAATAATGTTCCAATTCGCGCGTGCGTGGCGGGCCCTCGGGGTCCCCGCGCGAGACAAAAATTAGCCTGGCGAAGGACCCAACCATATGCAGCTGCGAGTACCGCAAGGATACCAATGTCAAGCTCCCCCCGACCTTCGGTGGAGATCCCTATGGGGCCACGAAACGTGTGAGGGGTGTGCCGAAATGGGTGTTGGAAAGTGCCGAAATGGGTGGTGGGGAGGCATGCGAACCCTGCCACTGGGGCCTTCGGTGGAGCTCCCTATGGGGCCACGAAACGTGTGAGGGGTGTGCCGAAATGGGTGGTGGGGAGGCATGCGAACGCAGCCACTGGGGCCTTCGGTGGAGCTCCCTATGGGGCCACGAAACGTGTGAGGGGTGTGCCGAGATGGGTGGTGGGGAGGCATGCGAACGCAGCCACTGGGGCCTTCGGTGGAGCTCCCTATGGGGCCACGAACACGAAACGTGTGAGGGGTGTGCCGAGATGGGAACGTGTGATAGGTATGCCGAGATGGGTGGTGCGGGAGGCATGCCGAAATGGGTGGTGGGGAGGCATGCGAACCCTGCCACTGGGGCCTTCGGTGGAGCTCCCTATGGGGCCACGAAGCGTGTGAGGGGTGTGCCGAATGGGTGGTGGGGAGGCATGCGAACCCTGCCACTGGGGCCTTCGGTGGAGCTCCCTATGGGGCCACGAAACGTGTGAGGGGTGTGCCGAATGGGTGGTGGGGAGGCATGCGAACGCAGCCACTGGGGCCTTCGGTGGAGCTCCCTATGGGGCCACGAAACGTGTGAGGGGTGTGCCGAAATGGGTGGTGGGGAGGCATGCGAACGCAGCCACTGGGGCCTTCGGTGGAGCTCCCTATGGGGCCACGAAACGTGTGAGGGGTGTGCCGAAATGGGTGGTGGGGAGGCATGCGAACGCAGCCACTGGGGCCTTCGGTGGAGCTCCCTATGGGGCCACGAAACGTGTGAGGGGTGTGCCGAAATGGGTGGTGGGGAGGCATGCGAACGCAGCCACTGGGGCCTTCGGTGGAGCTCCCTATGGGGCCACGAAACGTGTGAGGGGTGTGCCGAAATGGGTGGTGGGGAGGCATGCGAACGCAGCCACTGGGGCCTTCGGTGGAGCTCCCTATGGGGCCACGAAACGTGTGAGGGGTGTGCCGAAATGGGTGGTGGGGAGGCATGCGAACGCAGCCACTGGGGCCTTCGGTGGAGCTCCCTATGGGGCCACGAAACGTGTGAGGGGTGTGCCGAAATGGGTGGTGGGGAGGCATGCGAACGCAGCCACTGGGGCCTTCGGTGGAGCTCCCTATGGGGCCACGAAACGTGTGAGGGGTGTGCCGAAATGGGTGGTGGGGAGGCATGCGAACGCAGGAGGGAGGAGGGCGAGGAGAAGGAGGAGGAGGAGAGGAGAGGAGAGGAGAGGAGAGGAGAGGAGACGCGGGGCGCTGTCTCTTCAAAACGAGGACCCAACACCACAGGATGGTTGGGAAAAAATCCTGGCTGGGCCCCAGCAGCGTCCCTGCAGGGTCCCGGCAGGTCCCAGCAGGTCCCGGCAGGTCCGGAGCAGAGACGCTGGAACTCCTGGGCGCGGCCTCGGGCGCCCCCCCAGAGCGCCCCAATCGGGCGCCAAGTGGGTGTCAGGTCCCATGGCCTGAACCCGCAGGACGCTCCAAAACTGCCCGAGAAGCGCCCAAGACGCCCTAGGAAGGTTCCAAGAGGACTTCGAGACGCCCCGGCACTAGAAACCATTGATTTCGCTAGGGTTTTCCGACGATTTCTGCGATACCGCCTTTTCGGGCTGCCGACCGCCCTGGACGGCCCAAGAGGCCACCAGGACCGCCCCAAGACAGCCCAAGAGACCCCCAGACAGGCCTCAGACGTCCCAAAAGAACCACAAGACGGCCCAAGAGGTCTCCCCAGAGGGCTCCCGAAGCTCCCGCGAGCGCCCCAAGAGGGTGAACTCAACCCGACATATCGAGCCTTCCCCGAAAGTTCGCCCACACGGCCGCCAGCAGACGCCCGGGAAGCCCTCAACAAGATGGCCCAAGTTGGTCCCAAGACGGCCCGAGAAGCGCCCAAGACGCCCACGGAGGGTTCCAAGAGGACTTCGAGACGCCCGCCCTGGAGACACTAAAAGAAATGATTCCGCCAGGGTCTTCCGACGAATTCTGCGGTACCGCCTTGTCGGGCTGCCGACCGAGGCCACCAAGATCGCCCCAAGACAGCCCAAGACAGCCCCACACGGGCCTGAAATTTTTCTCTAGGACAATCCTGCGCTCCGCAAGGCCTCCTGGAGACCTTCCGCAACCCTGTTAACTATCTGGGCGCATCTCGAAACTCTGCTGCAGCTCTCTTGAACCATCTTGCAGCACCACCAACCAACGATGATACGATGGGCCAGCAGAATGAGCAAAGTGAGTGGATGATTCAAGATACATGCATACATCCATGCATACGTGCATCGTGTAAAGAATTCAAGCGAGTGCGCACAAGTAATGGTATGCGCACATGCGGCATTCACGCATACGCGTACACTTGCGCATGGACGGCGTGGAAGCGAGGCTGGGAGCGGCCTCGGTGATTTGTCGCACAGTTTCCACGACATCACCACCACCTCGGTGTGGCCGCACAGAACAGTCAAACTGTCGCAAGCGCGCACACAGCCGATCTCCGCTTGGAGCTCCTGCTCGACGGCAAGTCACGACTCGCTCTCTCCGAGTGCGCACTCGCCCTGATCACGAGATGATCGCCATGCTCCTGGACAGGCTGCCTTTCGAATGTGGGGGAGCAGCCCAACGCACGGGTTTGCCGTCCGCGGCGAGAGCGGACCGGACAATGTCAACTGCTGCCAGTTGGAAAGCCACCCGTGATACAGTCGAGCATGGGAACGCGGAAAAAAAGTAACAGGAATTCAAGTCGTGGGCTGAGCGCCGAGGTTTCGTACTTAATGCAAGCTCTCATCCTACAACGGATATACCCAGAAAAGAGCTTACAAGAAGTGACCGTTGCCCTGGCATGACCAGGACACCGCTGGCTATCACTAGCCCGGACTAGCCACAAGTGGCACTTGCTCTGGTTTCTTGGGAATCTAATTGGCCAGCATTAGCCCTGACTACCCCCCAGCCCCACAGCCGCTTGTTGTGGCTTGGCCAGAACCGCTCTGGCAGCAGCAGCCTCGACTAGCTCGTAGTGGCCGCCAGAGCTTGTTGGCAGCTCTGCTGGACGCTACCAGCCTTGAATATCCCGGAGTGCTTGCGCTGTGATTGTTTGGGGTAAGCGTGTTGGCATCATACAACTAAGTGTTACATTGCCGCTCTGTCGACGAACGATTCGCTGACAGAATGCCTTGCGCAGACCCTGCTAACAAGCCCGCCTGGTGCCACAATTCTACTCGATCCATGGGGACGCCCAGCTATGACCTTCAGTAAACGCTTCTCAGAACTAAGAAGGATTGCCCAGGGTGAACATTCCGCATGCCCCCTTGTTGGGCCGCAGTCACGCTGCATTAACTTGAGTGTTGCAGCTGCTGTGGTTGAACGGAATAGTTGCACCTACCCACCTTCTGTGAGTCTCCCTTCCTGGCCTCAAAACACCGCTCAAACCACCCCCTGGGAGCGCCGTACGATTCGTGTCTGCCTTCCAACACCTAAAAAAATGACTGGGGGGGTCCACACTCCCAGGGCCATGATACCTCGTCAACCACAACGGATCCGCGCTCCTGGGGGCATGATCCCGAAAAAAATAGCTGAGCCAGGGCTCACAGGATAAGGATCCTTTGAAAATGGCACTGGGTCGGAGCTCCTGGGACTGCGATTCCTAGTATGTCAATTGCACTGGATCCGCGCTCCGAGGGGCCACGCCCCTTGAGAAATTACACCTCCCTGGTCAACGGTCCCTCATAGACTACGAGGAGTCAGCGGTCCCATGGCCAAGCTCACATGCAAATGACGCTGAATCCTCGATCTCATAGCTGCGACCCCTTGTCTATTCAACAGGGTCCGCACTCCCTGGACCACGATTCGACGTGAATCACACTGGGCCAGCGCTCCCAGGGCCACGATCCCGCATCAGCTACACTGATGCCCCCGAGCGCCACGATGTCTCAAACTTGCACTGGACCTCCGCTCCCACGGCTATGACCTCGCGTCAGTGACAAGGGTCCGCGTTACCAGGCACATGATCCCCCGTAAATTACGCTGGACCTACGCTCCAAAACCACGAACCCTTGTAAAATACTGTGGGGCTCCGCGCACTTGCTCCCTCGTACACTGCACTGGATCCGCGTTCCCGGGCCACGATACCTCGTCAATCACTCCGCGCTCCCAGGGGCACGATCCCGGGAAACTTACACTGCGTCCGCACTCGCACAGCCTCGGCCCCGCGTAAGTTGCAAGGGTCCGCGTTCCCGGGACCATGACCCCTCATTTACCCTCGTTCCGCGCTCACAGACCTGCGACCCCTTGCAAAATACGCTGGGCCCTCGCTAACAGGTTTGCGATCCCGCGTCAATTACACTGGTCCCACGCTCCCAGGCCACGATCCCACTGGGTCTACTTACTCTCCCATGGCAGCGATCCCGTGTAAATCATGAGAGGTCCGCGTTTCCAGGGCAATAACCCAACGTGAATTACAAGAGACTCGCGGTACTATAGGCCCAGATCTGGAGAAATGACCATCGGTCCGCGTTCCCAGGGCCACGAACACTCGTGAATTACCAGGGCTGGGATCCCACGTAAGCTACACTGGATGAACGGTCCCAAGGCCACGATCCCCTGGTAAATCATTACTGGTCCGCGCCCACAGGGGCACTACCCCTTAATTACACTGGATCTACGCTTCCAGGTCAACAATCCCGTGCAAATTAGGCTGGACCCGCGCTTCCAAGGCCGCGACCCCTTGTAAATTGAAATGGCTCCACGCTTCCCAAGGCGGGAACCCCTTGCAACATCATCCGAAGAGGCCACAAGTGGCTCTGCGTGATCTGAGAACCCGCGAGAGGGCCGAGCATTGCTCCAAGCACGCGCCGAGAGGGCTCCAGGAAGCTCCAGTACGCCGGAGAATGGCAGCAAGAGCGCCCAGACATTGACCTTGCAAGGCCTAAGAGAGACCCAGTGGTGCTTCGAGTAATCAAAAAGCCCTGACTGAGAGAGGGCGAGGCTCCGCGGACGCCCTGGAGGAGCACGAGCGGAAAGAGCAGAAAGGGGACGACGACGAGGATGGCGGCAAGGGATCCGTCAATGCCTGCGGGGGTTCGGCCAGGGGCAGTGCCCAGACCCTCGGATGACAGTCGCTGGCAGCAGATGGAAAACATATCTCGAGAGGAACGGATGGCCGTAGGCAGTGGAATTTGCAAATTGGAGTTCGACTGCAGCCGCTGTAAAAATTAGCCTGGCGAAGGACCCAACCATATGCAGTTGTGAGTAATGCTGGTGTGAGTACCGTCTTCGGTGGATCTCCCTATGGGCCCACGAACCGTTTGAGGGGTGTGCCGAAATGGGTGTGGGGGCGGCATGCGAACGTTGCCACTGGGGCCTTCGGTGGAGCTCCTTATGGGGCCACGAAACGTGTGAGCGGTGTGCCGAAGGTGGTGTGGGGGTGGCATGCGAACGCAGCCACTGGGGCCTTCGGTGGAGCTCCCTGTGGGGCCACGAAACGTATGAGGGGTGTGCCGAAATTGGTGTGGGGGCTGCATGCGAACGCAGCCACTGGGGCCTTCGGTGGAGCTCCCTATGGTGCCACGAAACGTGTGAGGGGTGTGCCGAAATGTGTGTGGGGGCGCATGCGAACCCAGTCACTGGGGCCTTCAGTTGACATCCCCATGGGGCCACGAAACGTGTGAGGGATGTGCCGAAATGGGTGGTGGGGAGGCATACGAACCAGGCCACTGGGGCCTTCGGTGGAGCTCCCTATGGGGCCACGAAACGTGTGAGGGGTGTGCCGAAATGGGTGGTGGGGAGGCATGCGGACCCTGCCACTGGGGCCTTCGGTGGAGCTCCCTATGGGGCCACGAAACGTGTGAGGGGTGTGCCGAAATGGATTGGGGAGGGTGCCCATGCCCCTGCCACTGGGGCCTTCGGTGGAGCTCCCTATGGGGCCACGAAACGTGTGAGGGGTGTGCCGAAATGGGTGGTGGGGGGGCATGCGAACCCTGCCACTGGGGCCTTCGGTGGAGCTCCCTATGGGGCCACGAAACGTGTGAGGGGTGTGCCGAAATGGGTGGTGGGGAGGCATGCGG
The DNA here is from genome assembly GCA_963575745.1 of Prorocentrum cordatum. Lineage (NCBI taxonomy): Eukaryota > Dinophyceae > Prorocentrales > Prorocentraceae > Prorocentrum > Prorocentrum cordatum. The sequence continues at coordinate 15,167 of CAUYUJ010017670.1, read as the reverse complement.
ACCCTGCCACTGGGGCCTTCGGTGGAGCTCCCTATGGGGCCACGAAACGTGTGAGGGGTGTGCCGAAATGGGTGGTGGGGAGGCATGCGGACCCTGCCACTGGGGCCTTCGGTGGAGCTCCCTATGGGGCCACGAAACGTGTGAGGGGTGTGCCGAAATGGGTGGTGGGGAGGCATGCGGACCCTGCCACTGGGGCCTTCGGTGGAGCTCCCTATGGGGCCACGAAACGTGTGAGGGGTGTGCCGAAATGGGTGGTGGGGAGGCATGCGGACCCTGCCACTGGGGCCTTCGGTGGAGCTCCCTATGGGGCCACGAAACGTGTGAGGGGTGTGCCGAAATGGGTGGTGGGGAGGCATGCGGACCCTGCCACTGGGGCCTTCGGTGGAGCTCCCTATGGGGCCACGAAACGTGTGAGGGGTGTGCCGAAATGGGTGGTGGGGAGGCATGCGGACCCTGCCACTGGGGCCTTCGGTGGAGCTCCCTATGGGGCCACGAAACGTGTGAGGGGTGTGCCGAAATCTTTGGTGATGATGATGATGATGATGATGATGATGATGATGATGATGATGATGATGGATGATGATGATGATGATGATGATGATGATGATGATGATGATGATGATGATGATGATGATGATGATGATGATGATGATGATGATGATGATGATGATGATGATGATGATGATGATGATGATGATGATGATGATGATGATGATGATGATGATGATGATGATGATGATGATGATGATGATGATGATGATGGATGGAGGGAGGGGGGGGAGGAGGAGGAGAAGAGGAACGCGGGGCACCGTCTCTTCAAAACGAGGACCCAACACCACAGGATGGTTGGGAAAAACATGTCCCAGTTTGGATCGCGGCTGAAGACGCCCAAAAACGTAAGAACCACAAAGCTATCAATTTCAACAGGGCCTACCTCATGACTGCTCTGCTTGCGCAACGACTGAGCAAAACCAAAGATCGGACTTCCCAAGGCCCCACAAACGGAGAGCGCGTCCATACAATTAAACAATAGAACACTGAGCCGAGATGCGTGTTCTTGCCTTCCTGCTTGGCCTTCTCTCGATGATCCTCAGAGCGCGGGTTAGCGCTAACGTGTGCTTGTCCATCCAAGCCCTTCGATACGACGCAGGAGGTGTAAATGAAGGCCGGCACAGGCTGCGTGCAGTGGCAAAGTTGAACGGGGCAAGCACACATTGGGCTAACACACGTCCTGAGGATCATCGGTCCTCCTCCTCCTCTTCCTCCTCCTCCTCCTCCTCCTCCTCGTCCTCCTGTCGGGGGCTGCAACAATAGCGTATAGCTCACGGGGTGGGCATTACGCACGCGTAGCCAGGGGTTCCGATCGCCAATGTGCTCGACAGATGGGCGATCCGCCCCTGTCGAAGCCTCCGATCCTGACCCGACCCGTGCAAACTTCAAGCGAAGATCTGATGCATGTGTTCATCGACTAGTCATGCGTGGAGCCCGTCGGAGCTGCCGCCTTTTCTCGCGAGCAGTCCAGCTGAGCCTCGCGCCCTTGTCGAGGTCGGCCGGCCGAAACTGCGACCTGCAGCCCGCCGCATCCAGGAAGGCCACGCGGTGGGCGCGGGAAAATGAGCGATCGAGAAGGTGCCGATTCGGGGAGAGCTGGCATCTTGCGGATATGCGAAGGGCTTGCATACTAGAGCCCTCAATCGTCAGGACTGGTTGCATCCCTCGTGCGTGGAGTGCATAGGAAGGTCTGGCCGTGTCATCTCGACTCTCGACTCGTCTCCACAGCTCGAGCACGTCGCGCTCGGTGCACAATTACGAGCCCTGTGGCACTGTGCCATGGTGCACAGAAGGCCTAGCTTGCCAGGCTGCATAGAAGGCATGGCTTCCCAACGACTTCGATTGGACTCTCCCCCTCCACCGGGCACAGAGTACCTCCGGGTCTATGGCCTTCCACACTCGCGACTAGCGCGAATTAACGCGGGAAATGCAGCACTGCTGCATGAAACTGCAATCGATAATTCAGCTTGCGGGAGGGCATCTACCCTGGTGTTAGCCACGGACTCAAGTCACAACTTCAAAACGAGAGCTCGAGCCGAATATTATTGCATACGTACTGGAACACGATGGCAAATGTAGGATTGCTAGGGGGCCTGACGAACAACACTGTACTATTCATTACAGACGAACATACATTGACATGTATAGCATTCGTATGCGCAACGTACATATTCGATACATATATATATGTATATACACATACCGCTCAGCAACCATGCGGAAAAGTGCGCTTTGGTGTCTGTGTTCGCTTTCGTCCGTGCGCACGCTTGCGTCCGTGAAAGGGATATGAGAAAAACAGGCTGTTGGATGATTCGGAACACGACGCCAACGCGTTCACCAAAGAAACTGTACCTCAGGGAACATTTCCTCCTCGTCCTTCTCCCCCTCCTCCCTTCATCCTTCGTCTCGGCAGCATCCCCTCTTGTTGCTCGTATCTCTTCTTCCTGTTCCTCCTGCATCTGCGAACAGCAACACTAGGAGGCTGCAGCAGCACAAGCTGCCCCCCCCCCCCCGTGCGGGCGGACAAGCGGTCGTACAGCCGCTGCAGATGAGCCTCGGGAGCGCCACGGAAGCAGGGCGCCGGCTGAAAAGGGGAATGGCTTGCCCAGCCTCTGCAGCGAGGCCCCAGCAGGCCGTGCGAGTCGTAAACGCACTTGTTCTCCATAGAATGGCAGCTGGAGCGGAGGGGGCGTTTCACCCTGGATTCTACCCCACAGCAGGGTCGACGATACCATCGACAAGAGCTCTGGCGACGAAGCAACGATTTTCGCTGGAGTGGATGTTGCGTCCCCCGTTTTGCTTAGGGTTTTCGAGACACCGAGAATTCGGAAAAATGGGGGGCCACATGCGAACCCTACCCCTACCCCCCTACGAATTCTGAGGGGGAGGATGGGGTTCACTTCGCTCGGGGGCTCCAGAACGAAGTGAACACCACCCTCCCCCTCAGAAATCCTGGAGGGGTAGGGGTAGGGTTCGCATGTGGCCCCCTAAACAACACCACACTCTTGCTTGGACAAGCCATGCGATGTCGACAGCTGGGCTCGACTATCGGAACACGCCCAATGCGCCCGCCAGAGAGCTTGCGCAACATCAAAACACGCACGGATCCTTGGGAGGGAAGGGAGCAAAGTGCCCTGCGTGGACAGACTGTGATCCTGCCTTTCGGGGATGGACAGAACCCCCTTTAGTAAAACGTGGCGTAGTGAAAACGACCTCGGGCCCAAACCTGGCGGGCGCAAGCCTGGAAAATGACGGCCGCGGCGCCCTCTCGAAAACCGAAAACGGACAATTCACTAATCGATGTGTCAGGGTGGGGGTTCTGTCCGCCCCCGAGCCTTACCACGCAGGCATACCATGCTGCTCTGACAGGCTGTTGTCTCGTACACAACACTTCCCCGGCTCGAAATTCTGCACTGTCCCTTTGCAACGCCCAGTGTGGACTGGTCTCCATCGATTGCGTTCATTACCCTTTCATTACCTGGCACGGGCAGGCGCGGGCACCCCGATGGCCAAAAAGACGCCTCCGTCTCCCGGTCTCTTCGCCTGCCGACATTGACGCCACTTGCATAGAAGCACGACGAGGAGGGCCCTCTGAACACGACGGCTGCGTCAGCATGTCCAATGTTTACCAACTGGGGCAGTCAATCAAAAGGCCCCAGGCTTCCCACACTGCATGTCACCTTCACGCCCCCAGGGGGTAGGATGGCTTTCGGCACGCTTGGTCGCAACAGAGAGACGACGCATGGTTCTCTCTTTCCAAATCCTATCTCTGTTTCTCTCTCTCTCTCTCTCTCTTTCTCTGAGCGAGACAAACATGCGTTCGCCCCGACGCCGATATCTTGCAGGCAAGAGGTACCGCAAGCTGAGGACGTGGATGGTCAGCTCGGGCCTCTACCCATGGACGTCAGCACTGGCCCCCCAGTGCTCAGGCAACCACGAGCACATCACCCTCGAAGGGCCGTTGCCGCACGACCTTTCCGAGGACCAGATCACCCACTACAGCGGCAACGACACCGGGAACCTGACGCCGGCTAAGCAACAGCGGTTGCACCACCCGGCAAGCAGGTCGGGGCCCTGACAGGAGCCTCCGCCCAAGGCGTCGGCCCAGACACGGAGTGGCAGTCGCCGCGGCCCCGCCCCGGGTTGCTCAAGCCTTTGAATGACTGATCAACCAGCTGGTGCCCGACATCTTCCACTGGCACCTCATCCAGCCCAATCCGGCCGAGGGATACTTGCACGCCCTCACCGAGGGCGCGCGGGCACTCCTCTTCTGGCGCGGCGAGCACGGCGAGTCTCACGCATCGCTCGGAGGCCAATCCTCCGACGGGCTTCACTCCGGCGGCCGCGCAGTCAGCGGCGCCCCGATCCCCCGCTGGATAACAAGGGCGAGAGGCGCTGGGGGTTCAGGTCGGGCAGCGCGGCTTGCGTCGCACACGCCACGCAGGCCAGCACGCCCCGCGGCTGCGCGCCGCCTGGGCACAGGTGCTGGAGGCCGCAGGGCGCTCGACGCCCCCCAGCCCCCAGCACGCAAGCTCCAGCTCGCCAGGGGAAACGCCAAGGGGGCGGCGAGGGCAGGCGAGGTGCCTGTGGCACCGAGCCTGGCGGAAGAAGGAGCGGACCGAGCACGACCCCCCCCCCCCCCCGACTGCGGCGGCGACGGAGAACACGCCTGCCGCGATCAAGGAGCAGAGGAACACGCTGGCCGCGACAAGGGAGCAGATGGAGGAAAGAGAGCGGTATCTATAGACGGCACTGCCCTCACCAGCATGGACGAGATGGCACCCATAGACGGCGTGGCCCTCACCGACAAACGCGAGCTCCAGTTAAACCTGGTCGCAAGGAGCGGGTCTGACAACCTGAAGGGCGCCACCGTCGACTCGATCAACAATCGCGAGCCCCGCGTTGAGTCTGGCCGCGAGAAGCGGGCCGGCAAAAACACAACGGTGCCACCCCAGACCCCAGCATCAACCCTCGACACAGCAGCGGCCCCTTCTACCTGGAACTACTCATTCGCCAGCGCCGCGGCAAGAGGGGCGGCAAACGAAGAGACTGGAAGAGGGAAAAGGCTCGGAAGAGGCATGCCGCCGCAGGGGGCGAGAAGGGCCGTCTGGCCCGATTGGCCCCAGTCTCTGGTGGCAGCGGAGGCGGCGGTGGAGAGAGCCCTTCGGGCAGCGGCGAGGCCGGCGAAGAACAGGAGCTCGCCCTATGGATCGGGAGCGAAGACGCAGCAAACTGGGCAAGCTGGTCGCCAAGGCGGACAGCCGAGCTGGGGCCAGGCGTCGCCCCCTGGGCCGCTGGCTCAAGCGATGGACCCCTGCCGGGCGAGGCCCGGGTCGACCGACCGAGCCGCTTCAGAAGCCGCGCTGCGCCGCTTCCTCGGGGAGGCGCATTGCCAGCAGCGCCGGGCCTGAGCCAAAAGCAACGCAGAATCCAGATGGAGAGCCCTGGTGTCACTGCACCCCTAGAAAGCGCGCGCGGAGCAGGCGCCGCGGGGGGCCGCGGGGCGGGGGGAGCAGAAGCGAAAGGAGGGAGGGGGCCAGGGCGAGGCCACTTGATGCGCGCATGCCATGCGGGGGTCGACACCAGATGGGGGGGACAAGAGCATTCAATACATATCCATTTGCCTGCACAGCGAGAGCACACAATGGAGGAACGCAGCACCGGCAGGAGCACGGCAGGCGGGAAGATGGGGCAACGGCACGGATGGGACTAGAAACGCTGACGCACGCTCCTTTTCCGACTGCCCAGAACGCCGGGCCCAGTCCATGAAACGATGTGGGGCTCATACGGGCAAGGCAAGGCAGGCCGCCCAATTAACACCGGTAGCCTAATCCGTTAGGCAGCACGTGTGTGTGGTGTTGCGCGAGCGCGTACAGCTACACGCAGCTAAGCTTCACGGGGCCGAATGGAAAAAACGGAGTACGCCGCGAGATCAGCACCTGCGAGAAAGACGAGCAGTGGCAGTGGGCTCTACCACTGCTCAGCGGAATGCGGGAAGTGAGGTTGGAGCCGAATGACATTAGAGACAGCCCTGGGATCAGCGCGTGCGCGAACGGCGAGCAGCGGCAGCAGGCTCTCCCGCTGCTCAGCGACATGTGGGACGCGAAGGTGGAGCCAAGCGCCATCAGCTAGAGCTCTGGGATCAGCGCGTGCGCGAGAGGCGAGCAGTGGCAGCGGGCTCTATCGCTGCTCTGCGAGATGTGGGAAGTGAGGTTGGGGCCAGATGCCATCAGCTACAACTCTGGGATCAGCCCTGGGATCAGCGCGTGTACGAACGGCGAGCAGTGGCAGCGGGCTCAATCGCTGCTCTGCGAGATTTGGGAGGCGAAAGTGGAGCCAAGTGTCATCAGCGACAGCTCTGGGATCAGCGCGTGCACGAAAGGCGAGCAGTGGCAGCGGGCTCTCCCGCTGCTCAGCGAAATGTGGGAAGTGAAGTTGGAGCCAGATGCCATCAGCTACAACTCTGGGATCAGCGCGTGCGCGAACGGCGAGCAGTGGCAGCAGGCTCTCCCAATGCTCAGCGAGATGCGGGAGGCGAAGGTGGAGCCAAGTGTCATCCGCTACAGCTCTGGGATCAGCGCGTGCGCGAGAGGCGAGCAGCGGCAGCGGGCCCTCTCACTGCCCAGCGAGATGCGGGAGGCGACGGTGGAGCCAGATGCCATCAGCTATAGCTCTGGGATCAGCGAGAGCGCGAAAGGCGATCAGTGGCAGCGGACTCTATCACTGCTCAGCGGGATGCGGGAAGTGAGATCGGAGCCGAATGTTATCAGCTACAGCTCTGGGATCCGCGCGCGCGCGAGAGGCGAGCAGTGGCAGCGGGCCCCCTCACTGCCCAGCGAGATGCGGGAAGCGAAGGTAGAGCCAGATGCCATCAGCTACAACTCTGGCAAGCAGTGGCAGCGGGCTCCCCCGCTGCTCAGCGAGACGTGGGAGGCGAAGGTCTGGGGTCAGCGCGTGCGCGAGAGGCGAGCAGTGGCAGCGGGCTCTCTCCCTGCCCAGCGAGATGCGGGAGGCGAAAGTGGAGCCAGACGCCATCAGCTATAGCTCTGGGATTAGCACCTGCGCGAAGGACGAGCAGTGGCAGTGCTCAGCGGGATGTGGGAAGTGGCGCGCGCAGGTGCGGTCCCGCCACTGGGGCCTAGGCACCTGGCTGGCCAGCCCGCGGCGGACCGGAGGGGGGGGGCGAGCAACGGCAGCAGGCTTTTTTTTTCCCCTTCCTCACCCCAAGGCTGCCGCGCCCCCTTGCGGCCAGCGCGGACCCCCCGCGCGCCCGCGGCGAGTGCGGGGCGGGGGCGCGCCCCGAAGGAGCGGGTGGTTTTCGGCCGAAGCCAGGGCAACCCCGAACCTCCCGCCAGCTAGCCGCCCCGCCGGGGGCCTCCCGCCCAGCTGCCCCAAGCCCCTCGGCGCCCCAGGAGCGCCCGGGGCGCCCTCGGCCAGCCGCCGCCAGCCGCCGCCGCCAGCCTGCGCCTTGCGCCGCGGCGCCCGGCCCGTCGCCGCCGCCGCCCTCGGGGCGGCGCTGGCGGCGCAGCTTTCGGCCTCCGCGCGGCCGCGCCGCCGCCGGCCGCCGCGCTTCGCCGCGGCGCCTGGCCCGTCGCCGCCTGCCGCAGGTCGGCCGCTGGCCGCCGCGCCTCGCCGCCGGGCCTGCCGCCGCTGGTCGCTGCGCCCGCCGCCGCAGGTCGCTGGGCAAAGGGTTGTGGCTTAGGAGGGCTGAATCCTCCCCCCTCTGCCCGTGAACGAACCTGCGGCGGCGCTGCGCCTCGCGGCGGTGCGTTCGCCCTCCGCGCCGCCGCGCTGCCTCGGGCCAGCGCCAGCGTCTCCTCCGCCGCCTCCGACGCCGCCGCCGCCTCCTCCTCCTGTGCTGCTGACTGCAGTCGTGGTGCTGCTAGTCGCCGCGCTGCCCCTGGTCCTGGTGGTGCTGGTCGCCGTGGTGGTGCTGGTCGTAGTGGTGCTGGTCGCCGTGGTGGTGCTGGTCACCGTAGTGGTGCTGGTCGTGGTGGTCCTCCTGGTCGTGGTGGTGCTGTGGTGCTGGTCGCAGTAGTGGTGCTGGTCGCCGTGGTGGTGCTGGTCGCCGTGGTTGTGCTGGTCGTGGCGGTCCTCCTGGTCGTGGTGGTGCTGGTCGCCGTGGTGGTGCGGGTCGTAGTGGTGCTGGTCGCCGTAGTGGTGCTGGTCGCCGTGGTGGTGCTGGTCGTGGTGGTCCTCCTGGTCGTGGTGGTGCTGGTCGTAGTGGTGCTGGTCGTGGTGATGCTGGTCGCCGTGGTGGTGCTGGTCGTAGTGGTGCTGGTCGCCGTGGTGGTGCTGGTCGCCGTGGTGGTGCTGGTCGCCGTGGTGGTCCTCCTGGTCGTGGTGGTGCTGGTCGCGGTGGTGCTGGTCGCCGTGGTGGTGCCGGTCGCCGTGGTGGTGCTGGCCGTGGGCGTGGTGGTGCTGGTCGTGGTGGTAGTGGTGGTGGTCCTCTGGCCGTGGTCGTGCTGGTCGTGGTGGTGGTGGTGCTGGTCGTGCTGGCCGTGGTCGTGCTGGCCGTGGTCGTGCGCGTGGTCGGGTGGTGGTGTGGTGGTGCTGGTCGGGAGCTGGTCGTGGTGGCTCTCCTGGTGTCGTGGTGGTGCTGTGGTGGTGCTGGTCGCGTGGTGGTGCGTAGTCGTGGTGCTGGTCGCCGTGGTGGTGCTGGTCGTGGCAGTGCTGGTCGCCGTGGTGGTGCTGGTCGTGGTAGCCCTCTGGTCGTGGTGGTGCTGGTCGCAGTGGTGCTGGTCGCCGTGGTGTTGCTGGTCGCCGTGGTGGTGCTGGTCGCCGTGGTGGTCCTCCTGGTCGTGGTGGTGCTGGTCGCGGTGGTGCTGGTCGCCGTGATGGTGCCGGTCGCCGTGGTGGTGCTGGCCGTGGGCGTGGTGGTGCTGGTCGTGGTGGTGGTGGTCATAGTGGTCCTCTGGCCGTGGTCGTGCTGGTCGTGGTGGTGGTGGTGCTTGTCGTGCTGGCCGTGGTCGTGGTGGTCGTGGTCGCCGTGGTGCTGGTCGTGGTGGTGGTCGTAGTGCTCCTCCTGGCCGTGGTCGCGCTTGTCGTGGTGCTGGTCGCCGTGTTGGTGCTGGTCGTGGTGGTCCTCCTGGTCGTGGTGGTGCTGCTCGTGGTGGTGCTGGTCGCCGTGGTGGTGCGTAGTCGCGGTGCTGGTCGTGGTGGTGGTGCTGGTCGCCGTGGTGGTGCTGGTCGCCGTGGTGGTGCTGGTCGTGGTGGTCCTCCTGGTCGTGGTGGTGCTGGCCGTGGTGGTGCTGGTCGCAGTGAGTGGTGCCCGTCGCCGTGGTGGTGCTGGTCGTGGTCGTGGTGGCCGTGGTCGTGTCGCTGGTCGTGGTGCTGGTCGTGGTGGTTCTCCTGGTCGTGGTGGTGCTGGTGGTGGTGCTCGTCGCTGTGGTGGTGCGTAGTCGTGGTGCTGGTCGCCGTGGTGGTGCTGGTCGCCGTAGTGGTGCTGGTCGTGGTGGTCCTCCTGGTCGCGGTGGTGCTGGTCGTGGTGGTGCTGGCCGTGGTGGTGCTGGTCGCTGTGGTGGTGCCGGTCGCCGTGGTGGTGCTGGTCGCCGTGGTGGTGCTGGTCGTGGTGGGTCGTGGTGGTGCTGGTCGTGGTGGTGCTGGTCGCTGTGGTGGTGCCGGTCGCCGTGGTGGTGCTGGTCGTGGTGGTGCTGGTCGCCGTGGTGGTGCTGGTCGCCGTGGTGGCGCTGGTCGCCGTGGTGGCGCTGGTCGCCGTGGTGGTGCTGGTCGTGGTAGTCCTCCTGGTCGTGGTGGTGCTGGTCGAGGTGGTGCTGGCCGCCGTGGTGGTGCCGGTCGCTGTGGTGGTGTCAGCCGTGGTCGTGGTGGTGCTGGTCTTCGTGGTGGTGGTCGCCGTGGTGGTCCTCTGGCGCCGTGGTCGTGCTGGTCGTGCTGGTGGTGGTGCTGGTCGTGCTGGCAGCAGTCGTGCTGGCCGTGGTCGTGGTGGTGGTCGTGGCGGTCCTCCTGGCCGTAGTCGCGCTGGTCGGGCTGGTCGCCGTGGTGCTGGTCGCCGTGGTGGTGCTGGCCGTGGTGGTGCTGGTCGTGGTGGTCCTTCTCCTCCTCCTCCTCCTCCTCCTGGTCGTCGTGGTCGTCGTCGTGCTGGTGGAGGTGCTGTTCGTAGTTGTGTTGGTGGTGGTGGCGGTGGTTGTGGTGCTGTTCTCAATCGCTCTGCTGTCGGCGTTCCTGCGAGCTGCTGTGCCCCGCCCTGCCCGCGCGCGCCCCCACGCGGGGGCCGGTGCTCTCAGGGGAGCGCCGACAGAACGTCCCCTCGCCAGGGATCCCCCCCGTCTGTCGCTAGCGTTTCAGAGGGAACGTCCTCGAGCGGGCTCGCGGCCAGAGCGTCGTGGATGGCGTTCGCCTCTTGCATCGCGTCGAAGCTCGACCTCCACAACACGGCGGCTGCTATGGGCATCGCCGTCCTGCATACGGTCGCCCGCCGTCGGGGTGGAGGTACATCGGGAGCGTTCGTCGGCGCGGAGCCCCCCTTCGCGACCATCCTGGGGGATACGGCCCAGCCGGGCCTCGAGATCACCTTCGCCACGCAGCCCCGGACCAAGCTCTCGGTCCAGCTCCTCAACGCGGTCCAGGGCAAGATTGTCGCCAAGGGGACCCGCGCCGCCCTGGAGCGCAACATCGAGGAGCTCCTCACCTTCTTCGGCCCTTGCACGGAGCTCAGCTCGGCCGCCCCACCCGCCCCCAGGCCGGGCGAGGGGCGCGTCGCACCACGCCAGCCGGCCCGGCAGCTCCTGGCCTCTTCGGCCTCGGCGCCCTCGCACTCGGCGCCAGCCGGCTGAGCGGGTGCCCGCGGGGCCCTGGCGACCCCCGCGAGGGTGCAACCCTCCCGCACTCGCCCGCGCGTCTCGCCTGAGCGGGCGCGTGCCTCCCTTATGCCCTGCCCCGCCCTCGCCCGCCTCGTCCTGCTCTGCCGCCGCCCACTGCGGCCGACACCCTATGCGGTGCGGCGGTCCGGCCCCGGGCCCCTATGAACGCCATGATTGCTGCAAGCGGTGTCGCCAGAAAGGGATTGCATGCGGGGGATGGGCATGAGCAGAATGATTGCATGCATGTCTGCACGTGACCTCGCCCTGCGCTTGTCGTCCTGCCCCTGCCCCGAGATCCTCAGCATCCTCCCCTCCTCCTCCCTCCTCCTCCCTCCTCCTCCTCCTCCCTCCTCCTCCTCCACCTCCTCCTCCTCCCTCCTCCTCCTCCTCCACCTCCCTCCTCCATCCTCGCTCCTCCTCCTCCTCCTCTCCTCCTCCCCTCCACCCTCCTCCTCCCCTCCTCCTCCTCCTCCTCCCTCCTCCCTCCTTCCTCCTTCCTCCTCCTCCTCCACCCTAAAAAAACTCCCTCTTGACGCCGGCCGTCTGCCGGGCAGCCTTAGGCTGTCCTGGGAGGGGGCGGGCGTCTCCCTCCTCCTTTTTCTTCCTCCGCCTCCCTGCTTTCCTGTCCAGGCGGGGGGAGTTCTGCCCACCCTCTAAGGTGCAGGGAGCATCGCCGACCTCCAGGGCCGGAGGTTGGGGATAATGCCGTCCTCCGGGCCCGGCTGGGTGCGGAGGTTGGTGGTTTCGCCGACCTCCGCGGCCGACCGCGGCCGGAGGCTGGTATTTTTGCCAACCTCCGGGGCCGTCTGGGGCCAGTGGGTGCGTCTTGCGCGAACCTCCGGGGTCGTCCGTGTGCATTGGGGGGATCCCTGCCTTCTCGGTCTCGTAGGTGTGGAGAGGTATGCTGCCCCCCCCGGAGGGTGGGGGGCTCGCCGACCTCCGCCGCCGGAGGCTGACGAAGTTGCCGTCCTCCGGGGCCGCCTGGGGCCGGAGGTTAGGAATTTCGCCAACCTCCGCCGCCGGAGGTTGCCAAAGTTGCCGTCCTCCGGAGCCGTCTGGGGACGGAGGTTAGGAATTTCGCCAACCTCCGGGGCCGGCCTGTGGCAGTGCATGGGGTTGCTGCCAGCAGCCGGACGCCTCCGTCGTCGTCTTCGCCGTCGTCTTCGCCGTCGTCGTCGTCGTCGTCGTCGTCGTCGTCGTCGTCGTCGGCGGCGGCGGCGGCGGCGGCGGGCGGCGACGGGCGGGGGCGTTGGCGGCGGCGGCGGCGTCGTTTGGGATGAACGCGCGCCTCCGGGAGCATTGCCAAGCGCGACTGCACCATCATGCTCTAATTGCTCCCCTGCACTGTCAGCTGCGTGGCGAATCGGACAGACCCACGGTCGTATGCAGCGCGCGTGAGAATCCCTCGAGCGCGTCACCACCTTTCCTCACTGTGGTAATGCAGCCCTAGCTGCTCCCAGCGTCGATTGGGGATCCCGGTCGCATGGGCCCCGGGGGTAGCCTCGTTTGCGCATGTGGCATGTGCCCTGCCCTGGGGCCTCCGAAGATGACCGTGCTTCCCCGTTGCGGGGCGGTGCCGCCTGTCCGGGCCGCGTTGCTGTGTCGCGCCCCTGCCGTCTCGGGTGACCGCGTCGTCGGTGTCGTTTGTGCCGCAGCCCCCGCTGCTCCCGTGGACGTGGGGGGGCCAGGAGGCTTCGCCCCCGCGCATCCCCTCTCTTGCACGTGTAGAGCAGGGCCCGCTGTCCGCCACTGCGTCCCGCGGCAAGGTGTGCGGAGAGAGGGCTTAGGGACCAATTGTGATAGCAATGACTTGCCCCGATGACTGGCTACTTGCTCAGCTGCTCCCATGTGGCGCCATGCCCGCTGTCCGCCACGGCGCCGCGCGGCATAGCGTGCGGGGAGAGGGTGTCGACGACGATGATGACGACCTTGTTTGCCACGACTTGCCACGACTGGCCCCGATGACGATGATTTTGCTTGCCACCGTTCGCTATGACGACGATGCCCTCGGGCCGCCTCCACGAGGGGAGTGAAAGACCTCTACCAAACGGGAGGCGGCCCGCGCAGGCGCTCCTGGCGCTCCCCAGCCCCCCCCCCCGCGGAGAGGTAGGTCGCTTGCGCTGCGGGGGCTGAGGGCCCGGGCGCGCGCCCAGCGCGCGCGGCCGGCCCGACGCTGTCGCTGCGTATGAAATGAAATGACAAAAATGTGCAGCAGCGCGGTCGCAAGCGATCCTCGCAGCGCCGCCGGCGCGCTCCTCGCCCGGGCGCGGGCCAGGGTAACGAAGAGCTCGTACGCCTCCTCGTCCCAGCGGCCGCCCGTCTCTGCTCGGGCTACGAGCAGGTCGCCCCGCCGCGAGCCCACCAGCTCAGGGTAAGTCGTTTGCTTGCGGCGCCTCGCCCGTTTCAGCGCGAGTCCTGGGCGGAGCCTCCGCGCAATCGGCCTGCCCGTGGCCCTCAGCGGGGACACGATGCAGGCGTCGATGGCGAGCTGCCTGCCGTGGTAGGCAGGGAGGCCGTTGGCCACCACCTCGATGCGGCGCCCGTCGTTGGCGGCAATGCCCGGGAGGTTCATGTCGCGCAGGAGCACGTCGGTGCGGACACGGCCTCCTGCCTCCCGGCACAACCAGGCCCACATCCGCTCGATGGGATCGCCGCGCTTCAGCAGGCGTCCGCTGCGGGGGCAAGCTGCTCTGTGGTCGCCTCTCTCGCCCAAGTGGGCCTGGCAGGAGCGCCCGTTGCACCTGCTTGCCGTGGCGTCCAGCGGTAAGCGGAGCCGTCTCTGGAGCAGTGCCCGGAGGCGCTCTGGCGTGAACGTGCTTTCTGGCGTCGAGGGGATCAGGGCCAGGTGCCGTCCGCCGCAGCGGCCTCCCTGCGAGTCGAGCATCCACTGCTGGTCGTCCGTGAGGCTCGGGAGAACGACCTCCTCCCTGTAGCGCCGCTCTCGGGCTGCCGAGGCGTGGTACTGCCATCCGTGCTTCCACTCGCCCGGCTCTGGCTCTGTCTGTTCAGGGCGCGCGCCGTCCCAGACCTCCTGCCAAGTTGGGCACGTCGCAAAGCCGTCGCGGGCGGCGGGAGCCCTCGCGCGCTCAGCTTCCTGGAGGCACGAGGCTGCGGCGCCTGTCCCGGCGCGGAGGGCGGCGGTGAGCTCCGTTGCTGCTGTAGGGTTTCTTTGTCGCAACATGGGGAGCGCGTCCGCCCAAGACGGCCAATACGCGCACTCGGCCGTGCGCGCGGCTGACCTGAGTCCAAGGCCTCCGAGGCCGAGCGGCAGCGAGCTCACTCGGGAGAGCCTCTCTGCTTCAGCTGGCGCGGGGTCGAAGTCGAGGAGGTCGTGTAGCGCCTCCTACAGCCCGCGGTCGTGGGCCGCGGCGTAAGACCGCGACAGCGTCGGAGGCAGCGCGCGCAGGACGTGGTTGCACCTTGGCACCGCGCAGTACAGCAGGAGCGCCCAAGCGCACTGAAGGTCTGGCAGGTTGGGGAGTTCTTGTAGGAAGCTGCGCTCCTCGTCCGTCCTCTGCTGCGTCAGCCGGGCCGCGAACGCCGCGGTGCCCAGGGGCGTGCCAAGTACCATGAGCCGCGGTGCTCCTCAGGCGTGCCGGCGCCGCCAACCCACACGTCTGTGCCCAACGACAAATGCCCTGCTGGTTCGAAGCCACCCCGGTTCCACATGCGGCACTTGCCGAGGTTCGCCTCGATCCCTGCCCACTCGCGCATGGCGGCGGTAACCACGCGGAAAGCCTCTGTGGCGCGCTCTGGTCTGCAGACAATGTAGACGTCGTCCAAGTAGGCGAGCAGCGTCTCGCCCGGCTGAAGCTGCGCGCGGGCTTTCTCCAGGGCGCCATGCTGAGCCAGGGAGTACAGCGCCGGCATGAGCGGGTCGCCTTGCTCTCCGATTTCTCCCTGCCTCACCTCGTGCGCGACTCCTGCATCGTCTGTCCAGAGGTACGTCGACGGCTGGCCGTAGGAGAGCAGGACGAATGGGACCATGGCGGGGGCCTCCGGCAACGAGAAGAGCTTCTCGATCATGCGGTCGCGGCGCACGTGGTCGAAGGCCCCAATGCCGTCGATGCTGACGATGGTCGCCGCGGGGTCGGAGTCCGTGGCCGCTCGGAGGAAGTAGGCGGCGCTGTCTGTGCCCGCTCTCGTCGAAAGCGCGTACTGGAACGGCGCGCAGGCGTCGTCCATCTCGGACCCACACTGCCGGAAGAGGGCCGTGCCCACGAGCCGGCGGAAGGCGTCGCCTGCAACAATGCCTCGCGCGCGGCCGTTGTCCTCCAGCAGCGCCGTCATGCGGCC
>CAUYUJ010017669.1:200000-228670 GCA_963575745.1 Prorocentrum cordatum | reverse complement strand
TAGTAGTAGTAGTAGAAGTATGAGTAGTATTAGTAGTAGTATGAGTAGTAGTAGTAGTAGTAGTAGTAGTAGTAGTAGTAGTAGTAGTAGTAGTAGTAGTAGTAGTAAGTGAGTAGTAGTAGTAGTAGTAGTAGTAGTATGAGTAGTAGTAGTAGTAGTAGTAGTAGTAGTAGTAGTAGTAGTAGTAGTAGTAGTAGTAGTAGTAGTAGGTAGTAGTAGTAGTAGTAGTAGTAGTAGTAGTAGTAGTAGTAGTAGTAGTAGTAGTAGTAGTAGTAGTAGTAGTAGTAGTAGTAGTAGTAGGGGAGGCCGTGGGAGGCTTGCCGTTCCTGTTCCCGTTCGCGTATCTTGGGTCGGCTTGAAGGCGCAGGGGGGGTAGACGGGCACGCGACCGGGCGGGAACGGAACGGGAACGGGAACGGGAACGGGAACGGGAGCGGGAACGGGAGCGGGAGCGGGAACGGGGGAACGGGAACGGGAACGGGAACGGACCTATAGGGCGTTCTCGCGCTTTTACGTTCCCCCCCCCCCTTGGGGAGATCCAGCGGCGCACCCTCCATGATACCTCCACAGACTCCATGCCCCCCCCATTTTCTGCGCACATGCCTCCGTCGAAGATCTGAGATCCTCCCTCTGATCCAGAACTTACCCGGGGTCGTGCTCACGCGGCGGCGCCCAGGGATGGTGCTCAGAAGAACGGTCCCCTGGCCGGGAGCCTACTTTGTAGTCGTTCCCTTCCACCCCCCTCGGGCGCGCGCCTGGACAGTCGATGGGCCAGGCGGAGCAGAAGCGACGCGGACGCCGACTCTTCGGACGCTATTTTGTGAATCGTTCCCCCCATATTCTTTTGGATCGCCATCTGACACTACTGGAATAATCAGGACATCGCACGTCTAGGAGCGGATCCTGAGGGAGCCTCCGTTTCAGGGCCTTCCACAGCAGGGCTGCACCTAAACGGTGGTTTGGCGATTTCGTGGGCCCTTTTCGGTTCGACTTCGTTTTGCGGGAAGGGCGGAAAGAAGACAAAACGAGGGAACACGATAACAAACGAAAATGAAAAACACCGTTTAGGTTCAGCCATGTTCCACAGGCCATGGGACTGTCAGCGAGCGCCTCAGGGCGAAAAGCTGGTCCTGGGGGAAGGTCCCTGGGGTCCAGGACCTCGCTTCCCCTCGGGCCCCACCTGCGTTGTCCCCAGATGCCGATGCCGCGGCTGGCTGGTCCTGGAGGACCCTCGTCGCCACTGCCGGATTCTCCACGCGATCCTGGCAGGATCGCGCCCCGGGAGAGGTGCGGGGAGTGGCGGTCGGTATCTTCTTTCGGATGTTTCTAGCAGTGGTCCCGGCCCCAGGTGTCCCCAGCTTTGCCTTCCATTTTGGAGTCGCTGGGGCCCTCTGGGCATCGTGAGGGGTGCTCCTGAGGCCATCTGGGCCTCCTCGGGGATCTTGGGGACACCTTCGGCAGTCCCCGATCATTGTTCCCCCAGGAGCGCCGACGACGAGCCTGACCAGGCGGAGCGCAGGGCGCTGAGCGCCGTGACCAGGCGCGCGGCTCAATGCCGCGGCTACGTGCTCGGGGGCCAGCGCACCGTCCTGCTGCGGCACGTGTCCGCGTGCGTCGAGGGCACGCGTGTCGTGTCGCCATCTGCGGGCTCGTGGCCGGGCTGGCGCGGGGCGTGGGCCGGGCGGCCGACGGAGCTGTCCGTGAGGCGTGGCGCGGTCTTCGGCGTCGCCGTGGAGCTGTGCGCAGAGGGGCGGCACTGTGCCGCTGTGAGTGCTGCCTCCGCTTACCGTGCCGGAGGCGGCTTCACATCTGGCGGCACGCACGCGCTGGAGGAGGCGATGTGCGTGCAGAGCACGTTGTTCGAGTCTCTGGCCCAGGCCGAGAAGCTGGCCGCCGCCGCCCGCGTGACTGCGCCTATCTGGGCCCGCCCGGCGAGCCGGCGAGACGGGTCCGCGTGGCAGTGCCACATCCCCGACGACGGGGCGGTGCTGTCGCCACTCGTCGAGGTGTTCCGGCAGAGCTCGGACGAGGGCTATGGTTTTGAGGACCGCGCGACCAGACTGGAGGCGGTCGTGTCCGTCGCCATGCCGAACTGTAGCGAGCTCGTGGGCGACTCGCCGTTGGACGCGCACCCGGTGCCCGAGAGGTACGAGGCGCAGCTGCGAGGGAGGTGGCGCGCTGCGCTGACCGCCGCAGCTTACTGGACGGACGCAGACTGCCTGGTGGTTCCCGACGCGGGCTGCGGCGTGCTCTGCAACAAGCCGGGCAGCGTGGGCAAGGCCTTTGGCGAGGTGCTCCTGCAGGAGTTCATGGGGCGCTTCGCAGAGGTTTCGGGACATAAAGACTGGCATGGTCCGCGTGGATTTCTCGGATCGGCGCTGGAGCCCCCTGGCGGCGCCTCCAGCGCCGCCCCTAGCACGCTCCGCGCGCCATGGAGGGGGGTCCAGCGCCGATCCAAGAAGTCGGCGCGGACCTCCCGAAGTTCATGTGTAGGCCTTTCGTTGTTCGTCTCAGGTTGTTATCGCGTTCCCCGGCGGCCTCTCTGGCGAGGAGTTCGCGTCGGCGGCGATGCAGGCTTTCCAGCCGCTGCAGCTGCCGCAGTTGCCGAAGACTTCGGCCGCAGAGCAGCCCCAGACGGAAATGAGGCCTCCTGATGTTTTGCACGTTGATGCGCTCGGCGAGTCCAGGACGAGGGCCTTGACGGATGGCGACACCAGCATGGTCACACACGTGGACATGAGCGCGCCAGCTGCGTTTGCGGCCGAAGCCAGGGTCCCGCCTTTCCTGCGGAACAAGCTGCCGACATTCGGAGTGAACTATGGAAATCGGTTTGTTCCTGAGCATTGGATGTCGCATGGCACTCGCAGAGAGAACGTTTTGTGGCAGGATGTGGCTCCACAGGGCTGCGAACCCGATTCCCAAACGCCGAAGTTGAGCCTGCCGGATTTGGGCACAGCCAGGTTTGCAGAGCGGATGCTGGAATGGCTGGACCAAACGGTGCGGGAAGACGATTTCAAGCACATGCGTGAGCAAGGCGCGGAGGTGGTTCGCGTGCCGACGGGCTATTGGAATTGGATCACGTATGAAGGGGATCTCGCCCCGAATGCTCCACCGGAGCAGGCGGCACGCATGAGAGTGCTGACGACCCTCGCGCCCAGCGTGTACAGACCCTACCTCCAAAACATTTTCGCATGGGCGAAAAACAACGGACTCAAGATTTGGCTCGATCTCCATGCGGTTCCTGGATCGGCCAACGGCCAAGACCATGGCGGCATCTGCATGTCCAAGCCTTGCTGGGGGACAGAGTGGAACATTCAAAAGTCGGTAGAGGCAGTGGGGACAATGGCACAATACGCTGCAAAGTGGGGAGACGTTTTATTTGGACTCCAAGTCA
Organism: Prorocentrum cordatum; assembly: GCA_963575745.1. Taxonomy (NCBI): domain Eukaryota; class Dinophyceae; order Prorocentrales; family Prorocentraceae; genus Prorocentrum; species Prorocentrum cordatum. The sequence continues at coordinate 225,276 of CAUYUJ010017669.1, read as the reverse complement.
TCAACGAACCCAACAAGTACAAGGACGACATCCACGAGACTCTCAAGAGTTACTACAACCTGGCGATCCTGGAGGCGCGTAAGTATCTCCCTATGTCCGTCCCTGTCATTCTGTTCGATTGGACTTACAACTTCTACAAGTGGCCCTCTGATTGCTATGGGGACCGGGAGAGATATGGCACGATCTACTGGGATACGCACATATACACCGTGGGGAAGCCCACTTCCAACACAAGTGAAACTATGCATGTGTACTGGCAGGACATGGTGCAACTCGAGGAGTTCCACAAGCGTCAGAGAGGCGGTGTGATTGTGGGCGAATGGTCTCTAGCTGGCACTGAATACGGGAGCTCTTACCCGTCCAGTGAGCTAAAGAAGGCGTACCAGAAGTTGAGTTCGTGGGTGGTCTGGTGCTTCATGGAGCGGTGTAACGGTTGTGTTTTTTGGAACTGGGACGCGCGTATTGCACAGTGGTCGTACCAAAAGTCAGGATCGATTGCTGACATTGCCCAATTGGGCGTCGATTGGTTAGGCATGAAGAGGCCACCAGCTCGGGAGCAATGATCGTTGGCGCGTTGTTTTGCCAATCGTATCTGCGCCAGCATTTGTTTTTGTGTGTAAGCGAACTCGATCTTTGTTTGCTTGATGGTGTCATGGCCTCTGTCCGTGAATGCTGGTATCGTGGCAAACCAGCTCTTCTCGAAGTAACATTCTGCATTGTTTACAGCGTCGGGTATATCGTATCGTATTTCGTCTGAGTTGTGCCGACGGGCTGGTTTCCACATGGGCCTGGTGGAATGCAATTGTTCTGGCTGCGCCCATCGGCCATGGATTCTGTGCAAAATGTCATTGAATTGAGCAGTAGTACATCATGGCCTCCACATCAAGCCGAGTAGCGGGTTGGAAGATCCAGGACAAGATAACTTGCAAGAGTATCAGGCGCAGCAACAGTTCTACACGGGCTTGTTGCAATTCAGTGTGCGTTGTTGTGTTCAATCGTGTTGGATGTATTCGGTAACCAACGCCGTTGCAGTGTGGGATGTTCTGGGGCCCACGATTTATTTTTTGGTGCTAAGCGGTGGCTGCCTTCGTGCCAGAGCTTGCTCTTGTTGGTCCCTGCCAAGTAGTTGATTGGTTTGGCAGCGTGTTGGCAACTGTAACTGCAAAGCTTGCTTGAGTGTACACATGTACGCTGTTCCGCAGACATCGACGTATTGTTCGTGCTGCTTGGGTGCGCCCATGTTGTATGCAGTTGACGGTCTGCCCTGCTGGTGTATTAGAACGGTGCTTGGAGACGCGGTCATTACTTTCTTGTTCAGCGCCTTGTCCCTCTCTGCATAGCCTGACGCAACAAAACAGAGGGCTGGGCGTCCACGATTCTGACGAGTCGGTTGTGTGTCACCAATCTTCTGTGGGGACCGCGCGCAGATAATCGCCCCTCGTGCTCTAGGCGGGGTACTGGTGGCTTCCAGGGTGGCCTCGCAAGAGCGTGAAGCTGGGCTGCCTGCGCAGGCAAGAGGGGCGTCCTCGACCAACGTCAGCCCAAGTCGAATAGCACTGACTCCTCCAGCGGTCTACCCGGACCCTTTCTTCTAGCCGCTTCCAGCCGTGCCTCCCAAAGGTCCAACAACGGGAGGCACTTTCTTTTTAGATCCTGGCAGGTTTACTTGCATGGAAGAGGGGTGGGCGTGGCGAGGCCCGCAAGCAAATTTGGACTTCACGCAAATCGGGAATCACGTCGCGCCTGTTCGGTCCTCACCTGTTTGAAAAGGCGGCGGAGGCGAAGGGGAGGGGGAGGACTGTCATGCAAGTGAACTGGCCCGAGTCTGAAGAGAAACGGCTTCCGCGAAAGAGGCGGAGGTCTCCGGAGGTCCCCGGAGGGCTCCAGAGGGCTCTGGAGAGGCAGGGAGGCACGTTTAGTGAACGTTTGGTTTTTCCAGAAGCCCGTGCGGGCCCGCACTAGAAGCGAGGAAATACCACACTAACCGCGGAGCCGAGTTCCCGAAGAACGCCTGGCCTGCCCAAGCCTTCACACGCAACTCGTCAAGGCACGGTTCATCCGAGACACGGTCGGCCTCTGTTCTGGCTCGCTGCTTGTTGGTTACAGCGTCGGCTAGGAGGATTTCCTGAGCATTCTGGGCCCAGGGAGAGGGAGGGAGTGGGAGGGCGGAGAAAGTCGCAGATCGATCTCGGTTGATGAGGAGTGAGGTGGAGAAGGGAGGAGGAACACACAGAGGACGAGGGTGGAAGAGGGAGCGAGAGGAGGAGGAGGAGGACGGAGGAGGAGGATGGAGGGTCAAGGTGAGGAGGGAGCATGATGAGGAAGCCGCGGAGGAAGAACCAGGATCAGGAGGAGGAGAAGGACGAGGAGGGCCTCAGAGATCATCCTTGAATGAGGAGTGTGAGCGGAGAGGTGATGATGATGCTGCTGTGAATGATGATGTTGATGATAAGGATGATGATGCTGGTGACGATGATGTTGGCGATGCTGATAAATGCTGCTGATGATGCTGACGCTGACGCTGAAGTTGATAATGCCTATGATGATGACGACGATGATGGTGCTGATGATGATGGTGGTGGTGATGGTGATGGTGCTGATGATGATGGTGGTGGTGATGATGATGATGATGATGATGATGATGGTGGTGGTGTTCATGATGATGGTGGTGATTCTGGTGATGGAGATGATCGTGGTGATGCTGAAGATGCTGATGCTGATCATGAAATTGATTATGATGCTGCTGTTGCGGACGGCGAAGGTGATGCTGCGTATAACGATAAGGATGGTAAGGATGCTGCTGGTGGTGATGTTGATGGTGATACTGATGCGGGCACTGCTGAGGATGGTGATGGTGATGAAGAAGCTGACGACAACGATGACGATGTGTTGACAATGGTGAGGATGATGATGTTTATGATGATGATGATGATAATGATGATGATGATGATAATGATGATGATGATGATGATGATGATGATGGTTATGATGTTGATGGTGATGATGGTGATGATGGTGCTGACGAACACGATGACGATGACGACGACGAGTATGATGATGTTCATGCTGTTAATGATGGTGATGACGGTAATACGCAAACGTTCCCGACCGTGTAAACATGTGTATCTATACATATATATATATAGAGAGAGAGAGAGAGAGAGAGAGAGAGAGAGCGAGAGATGGAGATAACGAGAGAGCGAGAGAGAGCGAGAACAAGAGAAAGAGAACGACAAAGAGAGAGAGAGAGAGAGGTGACTGTGTGACCGGCAGATTCTGGGAGCAGGGCAACGTACGGTCTGGAACTTCGGCCGGCTATGGATCACCACGCTTCGGCGCGACACTCAACGTCCCGAGCCCTTCCCAGCCTCCCACCTTGCGGAGCGCGGCGGCACCTGGAGGAGCCGCGTCAACCTGTGGCGCGCAGTCTCTGCGGCAGCGGCACCAACAGCGCGCGGCGGACTTCCTTCGGCCGAGCCAAGCACCGCCAAGCGACAAGCCTCGCCGATTTCCCTGGCGCCTGTTTTCTTGCTATCCTCTGGCGATGGCGGGCGTTGCCGGGGGGGGGGGGGGGGCGAGGGGCGGGAGGGGGCCCGCCAGCGCCCCGATCTGCGCTGGCGCCGGTTGGGAGTGAGCTGCCCGTGGCCATGCCCCGACAGTCCAGGCGCGCAGCGTGCGACGTCCCACCATCGAGGATCAACGGACCCCTGGGCTTCAAAGCACGATGAGGACGTAGCCTCACTGGGGCCCCCGTCTTCGAATCAGGGATAAAATCGATCTGGGCGGTATCGGTTCGATGCCTCTGCGGAGAGACCCCCCCCCATCCCTAATGCGTCTTGCCCTCCTAACGTAGGTCCCCTCCCAATGGGTTAGGGGTCCTTTTATTGCTAATCATCCCGAGAGGGCGGGGCAGGGTGGGGGAGGACGGGGTGCGGCCCCTATCACGGGTGGCGTCGTCGCGAGTACTGAAAAGGAGCTCCCCAGAGCCCCGACGTCATTTCGCAACGTCGACCCCTCGAGGTCCTGACCCATTCCCCAAGGACAATTTTTGATGTTTGACGGTCCCAGGGGCCCGGCGAGTCCGCAGAGGCCGGCAGAACCCATGGTTGTATTTTTGTCGCGGGTTTCTGGGCCCGCGGGTCAACGAACTCTACCCCTATAGACCTCTCCTGGGGCGCGTTCCGACCAGGACTTGGAGGCGAGTCCAGCCGTGGCGACGAGAGGCCCCACAGAGGCCCCAAGAGCCCCGATTCTGGCAGCTCGAAGCTCAAAGCTCGGAATTTCGAGGTTCCTCCTCTCCGCGTTTGTCTGCTCATGCCTCGAAGGCGAAAGAACGCCATAAGCATACACTTTTGGCGCTCCGCGCTGATTTCTTGGACCGCGCTGGGGCCCCCTGGCGGCGCCTCCGGCGCCGCCCCTGGCGCGCTCCGGTGGGTCCAGCGCAGATCCCAAAAATCCGCGCGGAGCGCCAAATGTTTTTGTTTATGCTTGTTTTTCTTCCTCCAATTCTGGGGTTCATGCTGCGGTTCCCCGCGCCAGGTGCGGAGAAGTTCATACCGCGCTTCCCGGCCTCCCTCAGACACATCGCCGCCTCCGCCGATGGGCGCCACGTGTGCCTCAGCCTGGAGGACAATTCGCTCGCGCTCGTGGACGACCTGCACGGCTGGGTGAGGCCGAGGAGCCGTGCCGCTCGCGCGCAATGGAGGGCTCCGGGCATCGTGCTCCCAATCCTGGAGGGAACAAGCCCACACTTGTCGGGATCCCAGAGAGGGTGTGTGTGCGCCCCGGGGTGTGTGTGAGTGGGATCGGTTTTCGCACAGAACCGCCCAAAACAGATGCCCCCGAGCCGCAGGCAGCTCCCGATAGTTGCCGATAGGTGGGGCATGTGGGGGGGCATCTGTTTGCGGCAGTTCGGTGCACCAGCGGATCGAACTCATGCCCCCTCTCAGGGTCCCCTCCCCTTTCCGGTGGATCCTGAATTTGGGTGGTAAGGGGCCTCGGGTTGCGCACAGACAGCCCCATCAGGTAGTCCCGGCTGGCCTCGACAGGCCCCCCGAGCAGCTCGAGGCGGTCTCAGCACCGTGACGCTCCGCGCCCCATGGTTGGGATGTTGGGACCGCCCGGTGTGCTACTAGGGGGGGCCTGTTGAAGGCCAGCCAGGACTACTGGGGGGGCTGCCAGTGCGCAACCCGAAGTCTTAACGCATTTGGGGGCGGGTTGGCGGGGTGGGGGCCCAGCACCGAACCACGAAATCCGCGTGGACCTCCGGAAATGTATGTTTTGTTCGAATGTGTTTGTTTCAGATCCTGAAGCGAGCACACGAACGGACTTGCTCGTGGCTTGGCTTGAGTCGTGGTTTAGCCAAGTCGCAAACGGTCAACACGTGATGCCCAGGTGTCGAGTTGCCGCCCAAGCCGATGGCTTCCCCTTAGTTGCGCCGGCTCGAAGGTGCGTGATACTTACGTTCATCTGCCGCAGGAGGGCCCACGCTGATGAGGGAACCCTGCACAGACTCGGCGGCGAAATCCAAACCCGACCCTCGCCGTTCAATAATTCAGGCAACCCGATGGGCGGGGGGGGGGGTAGGGTTCGAAATTTGTCGAGAACGTGGCGTAATCCGAACCCTACCCCCGCCTCCCATCGATCCAGGAGAGTCGATGGTTTGTGGGGGTATGGATCGGAGGTCGCCACCTACCGACGGAGACGGCAGCGAGGAAGACCTCGTCGCCGCCGTGGCTGGCAGCGGACCCTCCCGCTTGAAGGCTGTCTATCTCCCAGGCCACCCGCCGGGGGGCCGCGAGGATATCGCAGCGCTTCGCGCGCCGCTGCCAGGCTCGGAGAACTGCCCTTCTCCGGTGGGTGTCGCGAGAGCACGAGTGTGGCCTCCTCCTCCTGCTCCTCCTCCTCCTTTTCCTCCTCTTCCTGCTCATCCTGGTCCTCCTCCTCCTCCTCCTCCTTCTCTGCCTCCTCCTCCTCCGCCTCCTCCTCCTCTTTCCTCCTCCTCCTCCTCCTTCTCCCTCCTCCTCCTCCTCTCCTCCTCCTCCTCTCCTCCTCCTCCTCCTCCTCCTCCTCCTCCTCCTCCTCCTCCTCCTCCTCCTCCCCCTTCTCCTCCCCCTCCTCCGTAGCCATTTTGGCTCAAGCCGTTCTCAGTCCTGCCTCGGCCGCGTCCGCCACGCGCTCTGCCCCTGAGACCAGCTTGGGAGACGGCTGCGGTCAGCTGCCTGGCCGCCCCCGAGGCGGCGGAGCAGCCCAGCGACGGCGGCGGGTCGCTTTGATCTGCGCGGCGCGCCAGGCAGGCGGCCGCGCGCCGGGCGGCTGCTTGCTGCCAATCGGCCGCCCTCGAGCGCGTGAAGGCGCTCGAGCGCAGAGTCGCGCAGCTCGAGGCGGAACTCAGGGAGACCCTGGAGGTGCACGAGGCGGCGGCCCAGCAGGCCGTGGCCCTGGCGGGCGCGGGCGCGACGGGGGAGGCAGACGACAAGCTGAGGAGCGAGCTGGTCGGGCGGCTGGCCCTCGATGCGCCGATCGTCGCCTGTTGCTTTGCCGCGGAGCAGCGGGGGCGTGCTCTCTCCCTGCGTGCTGACGCTGGGCAAGCAACGGCGCAACACGGCGGCACACGTCTTCAGCACCGCCGTCGCGGTGATCCGGGAGGCTGGCAAGGCGGAGCTCAACAGCATCCAGCGGGGTGCCAGGCATCGCCTGCTGAGGTCTGCACGGTTGGGCCGACGCGGAGGTCAGCCTCGGCACGCTCGAGGATCTGAGGTACGCAACGGCGCCCGCCTCCCTCTTCGCCGCCCTGCTGGAGCCGGTCTTCATCCTGGTGAGCAGCGGTACAGCGCAAGGAGGCCGCCGACGGCAACGGCGGCGCCCGTCCGCCGCGTGCCGTCCGCGCGCGCGGCTTCCGATGCGGTGCCGCTCCACTGGACCCTGGCGCGCCGCCGCGGGCGCGGCGTGCCGCCAGGCACCGTCTTCGCGCTGGCCGGGCGCATGGGGCGTGCTGCCGAGCCGAGGCCTCTGCCGTTGGCGTCGGGAGCACGCTGGGGCGAGGACGGCGGTGCTGGTGCTAGCGCTGTTCCCCGCGCTCAACCCGCTGCCGCCGAGCCACTCCTGTCCTCCTTCGACGGCGCGTGCGACGCGGGCCACTCCGTCCAGGAGGGCGTCTCGTTCAACGCCGCCGACTCCGCAACGCTCGACGCGCAGGAGGTGGTGGACGGGACCTTCGTTCTCGAGGATGGCGTCGGCTCTGTGCCCAGCGTCCGCCGCGCGCTGTCCCACGGCGGGTCTGTCGGCGAGCTGGCGCCCGAGCCAGGCGCGGCCTTCGGCGGCCCTGGCACGGCGTGCAGCACGACTTCCGCGGCATCCTCTTCCCGTCGTGCCGCTGCGGACCTCGGAGTCGTCGGGCGCTACCTGATGGCAGACGAGGCTGCCATCCTTCGTGGGCGCAGCGAGGTGGTTCAGGACGTCGACGGCGGCGAGGTTGGCGAGGTGCTGGAGGAGGCGGAAGAGCGCTGCCATCGTGAAGGCGGCGGCGCTGGAGGCCGACGTGTATTTCCACGCGCTGGAGTCGGAGGAGATCGGCGACGGCGTGGGCGACACGAAGGGCGTCGAGGTGCTGGAGTACTCCCTCCGGTGCCGGCCCCAGACGGCCTAAACTAAGCCGCCCCCGACGACCCGTTCGACGAGCGCACAGTCGTCGGCGGGAGGCGGCGCCTCGCGGTGCTGCAGCGGCACACGTGCCAGACCTGGGCCATCGCAGACCGCGAGCAGTTCGAGGCTCAGGTCGCCTACGTGGCCAGGGGGCTGGAGCAGGCGAAGGCGGCTAAGCGGGCTCGCCTCGCCGCGGAGGCCAGGCTGGCGCCTTCCACGCGGGATGTGAGCGCTCGGGCGGGCCCTCGCTCGGTTTTCTGGGTCCGTCTCGAAATTTTGGTAGGCACTCCTCGGCGTGGGTTTGGGGGGCCGTCGCGTTTTCTCGTCGGGGTGTGGGGGCGGCCGCTGACGGCTGCGGGGTGTGCCCGCTTTGTCCCCGCGGGGGTGGCTTCCGCCCCCTGGCTTGCCCTTGGGCAGGCCAGGGTCGGTCGGATGCCTGTCTGGGCTGCTTCGGGACCCCCCCTCTCGTCGCCACGTCGTCTGCGCGGCGTGCTCGCGGTGGCGCGGGACACTTCTGAAAGACATCTGGGGCCCTGGCGATCGTCTGCGCGCAGACGGTCGCCAGGGCCTCTTTTGATGATGCTCCACCCATCCATCCATCCATCCATCCATCCACCCACTTATCCGCTCCTCCTCTTCCTCCTCCTCCTCCTCCTCCTCCTCCTCCTCCTCCTCCTCCTCCTGCGCGGCGGGCGGAGCGCGCAGTTGGGTGGCTTGCCGTCAATATTTTGAGACAGTTGCCCGTTTGGTTTTGAGATGGGCTCGATGCTCCTTGAGTCTTTCCATGTGGACGACGCCGACGGTGTACCATTCGAAGCACGCTTCCGCGCGTGCCGGCACGCGCGGCGGGGTGCATCGAGCCTGTCCTGGTACACGCCTGGCGTCGTCCAGTCCATGGGTCTTCCCCGCGGGTGCTGATCCGGGGCTCCTTGTGACAGAACTTCTGTTGCAGGCCGCTGCCAACCGACGCTCCTCCGCGAAGGCTGTCCTGCCTCTGCTCAGAGCGTGAATTGCCTCCCCCGCTTTCGCTTCCAGGCAGAACCGAGTCATACCACGCTCCTCCTCGTCATGCGGCCTGACCAGCGCAGGCCGTAGTTTGGCATCGTTTGGTATCTCTTGGAAGCGAGGGTGGTAAAAAGCGAGGTAGGTTTGTTTTCCCCCTATCTGCCCTCCACGACGTCCCGCCAGGATGATCCACGCGGTGGACGTCCCCATTCGATCGCCGGGCCAAGACAGGCAGGCGAGGGCCACGCTCCACCCGCTCGGCAACGGGTCCCTCGCGCTCACCGCCAGTGGCCAGCGCCTCGGACGCAGGAGCGGACCCGTGGTGGCAGGAATCCGCCTGGCCCCAGACATCCGACGATGTGATTTCTTCAATGTGCGGTTTTATAGGTTTTGTTTTTTTCCCCAGGGGTGTTGGGTCGCTCTGGATCTATTTGTACGATGGTCCGGGGGCCCGAACAAGGCCCAGGAGGCCGATGTACCAGAAAAACAACCCAGATCGAACAACCATCTCGCTGGAGATCTGGGATCGGTTCTCGCGCGGCGCGGGGTGCGGGCCGATCCGATTCGGTGGACCCGGTGCGCGCACCGGGGACTCTGCGTCGCGCGGCAGGCCGTCTCGGCCGATCCGATCATCCCGTGGACGGGCTGGTGCCTCTTCGAGCCTCGCGCAACCGTCCCCAAATCACTGGATGGCATTCTGTGCTGGTCGCGGCCGACGCGATCGGTCGCTATGGTGGGGGCGGTTGTTAAGGAATGTGCCCAGGAGGCTGCAGACCCCGAAGGAGTCTTTACCTGATGGGGGCGGCTGGGATATCCATGGCCAAGCCTCAATTCGTGTGCCAGCGGCTTTCATATCCTGGATTCCTTATCCAATGATTCCTCATTCAGTGCCCTCACGGTGCCGATTGTGCTGCAAATTCCGGTATCGGTCGCGATCGCGATCGGTGGCGACCGGTCGCGATCGAAAACATTGGCATCCAATGATTCGGATCCGTGGTGTTGCCGGCCTCGCGTGAGCTACTCGTCCCGAGGTGGGGCATTGAGCTTCGTTGGCCTCGGCGGGCGGCGGATATACATATATATATATACACACCATACATATATATATATATATATATGTATAGGTGCTTATTCTTTAACATACATATATTTTTTTACTCATACAATAAATCCATAGTTTTTATATATATATATAGAACTGACCGCTTGCCGACGCCCCCACATTCTTGGGGCCGGTCTCTGACGGCGAGCACATCAGGTGCAGGCTCGTGGCTCGAAGAAAAAGAAGAATCGCCATGAACATACACTTTTGGCGCTCCGCGCGGAGTTCTTGGACCCGCACCTGTGCCCCACTGGCGGCGCCTCCAGCGCCGCCCCTGGCGCGCTCCGCGCGCCAGGGAGGGTATTCCAGCGCAGATCCAAGAAATCCGCGTGGCGCGCCAACAGTTTATGTTTATTGCGTTTTGCTTCTTCTAGAGGAGCTCCAGCCCTCCCCCGGGCCTCCTAGGAGACGCAGGGACACATAGTATCAGAAGGCCGAGGTCATTGCACATCATATCATTCTGGTCGCGATAGCGACCGATCGGACCTCCCAATCGGTCGCGACCGATCGCGACCGATTCCCAAATCGGGCGTGACTGATCTTGGAGCAGAGCAGTCGCGACCGAGACTGGAGTCTGAAGCACCATCGGCAGCGGCAGATCTCGTCGGTCTCGGCCAGAAGGGTATGGCATCCAATGATCAGTTGAGCGACGCAACAACAACGGGGTCGTCTTCACCGACATTGGCGCGTAAGCGTACCGCGTAAGGTTGCGAGTAGGTGCCCTCGTGTCCAATGTGGCGTGCCGCGCTGGCGGCCCGCGTAAGCCACCGCTTAAGGGCGCTATGTCATCTCGCGTACAGTCGGACCAAGGTGTATGATCGAGGTCGGTTCGGGGAGGGTACCCCAATGCTCTTCGTGATTGTTGGATGCTCTTGTGCATCCTGGGGGAGTGCACCCTCGAACGATCTCAGGGTTTGAGGTGCTTTGGTCGGAGGAAGGTCTCATGCTCTTGAAGCCGGGGCTCTCAAGATAATCTGGGGGTCAATGCAAACGGGGGTCAGTCAGAGCGCTGGATCTTGCAGGATCCTGCAGAGCGAGGGTTGCATCGACTCTGGTTTGTGTGCAGGTATCTTGCAGGATCCTGCAACCTGGCTGACCTGGGTCTGGATTGACCCGGGTCAGAAGCTCCCCGATTGGAGCATGCTCGTCTGGCCCAGGTCCGATTGTAAGACCCGTTCCTTTGCGTCGATGCTCGGGTGGCGGCCCGAACGCTTCCAGGAGTCGCCTGGAAGAAGTGCAAGGCTTCGGTAGCAAATCAGGGGAACCTGGTATACCATTTCAATTCCGTCTTTAGCGTCGATTCGCGTCGATTGGCGTCTGGGAGTCGGTGAGATAGCGCCGCTTTCGCGTCGATTATAGCGTCGATCTGGCGTCGATCAGCGTCGATTCAGCGTCGGCTAGCGTCGATTCGCGAGAGCCGACAAGATGGTGTGGGAGGCTCCCACGAGTTGCCACAGATCACGGCCTCGGGCCATCTCTCCCCCCCGGCGTCGCGGAGTGGGCCCCCAGGGATCTCGGCCCGAGTCGCTCGCGGGCAAGAAGTGCAAGGCCTCAGGCCTTCTTGCGGGGCCCTGTGGGGCGGTCGTGGGCGCCTCCTGGGCTGTCGTGGGGCGCTGCGGGACCGCGGCAGAACGATCTTGGGGTCTCTGGGGCTGTCCTGGAGTCATCTCGGAGGCCTCCCGGGCCGTCGGGATCACTCGCGAGCCCGAAAAAAGCATAAGGCCCTTTCCTGGGGCCAGTTCGCCATCCGGAGCCGCCCGGGTGGATCCCGGGCTCCAGGGCAGGCCCCTTTTTGCGATCGAGGCGTAGCATCCCCCTGCCCGAAGGCCTCCAGGAGTCGCCGGCAAGAAGTGCTCGAGTATAGGAGTGCGACAACAGAACTGGTGTACCCGAGAATGAATTTTCCCGTCGAGTTCTTACGGGGAAGACATACAAAGGTCCATTCGACCATCTACATCTACAGCGCATTCCACCCATGTTTCATAGAGTTGTGGAGGACGACCAAAGGAGAGGAAGCATGTTGCCAAATAATTTCCAGATGTCTAAAATATGTGTTAAATCTGTTTTAAACATGTTAAAACATGTTCTGAACATTGTCAGGCCATTTTTCTTACATCATAGGACTGTTAGGGTGTCCACTGTCGTGGCATCCACAATGATAGAGTCGACGGGAAACTGGTTGGGCTGCATCGATTCTGTGATCCCCCTCCTCGAAGTGCAGGGCCTCAGGCCCTCTCCCCCCGACGTCGCAGAGTGGTCCCCCCCAGGGATCTCGGCTCCTTCCCCGGGTGGACCCTGGGCTCCGGAGCGCGCCCCTGTGCGAGCCAGGGGCGGCCAAGAGGGGGGTGATGACTGGGGGGGGGATATCATGGCGTGGGCCATGACATTTCCCCAGATCTTATGGCGTCTCTTCTTATTTCATTACGTCCCTGGCCCCCCATTGGGCCGCGCACATGCCGCCCGCCATGGTTTGCACCCCCCCCTCTTGGACGCCCACCCCCATTGGCCGCCCCCGAGCGCGGCGCAGAATCCTCTTTGGCGACGTCGCAGAGTGGGCCCCCTCAGGAATCTCGACTCCTTTTCCATGGGGGTCGGTTCGTCATCCCGGGGGTCGCGCCCAGCTCTGAGCGGAGAGAGGGGAGGGGGACGGACGGGGCTGGGGCGAGGATCAGAGTCCGTTCCGCAGTGTTCTGGGGGCGTTCTCGGAGCGTTCCGCAACGCTCTGAGAGGGCGACGGCGCCCGAGACATCCTCCAGAGCCGCGGCTTCTCGTAGGGAAGGAGGCCTCCCGCGCACCGAGGGGGCCCTCCCTTCCTGCGAGGGGGTGGAGGGGGGGCCCATCGTCGAGCCCCCCAGCCGGGCCGAGGGGGCCGCGGAGCCTCCCCCCCCCTGGCCTGAAGGTTCCGACGTCGCAAACAGATGGCAGCATCGTGCGGTCGGGCTGCGGCGGAAGATCGAGGTCTGGGGAGAGTGCCCTGCGGAGTCGAGACGCTGGAATCGGGCACAGTCGGGGTTCGGAAGGGGGCTCGATGTTCCTTATGGGTTCCTCCACTGCTGTTGCTCCTGCCCTCCCCGGGTACAGAGGCGTTCTTAGGCTCAACAAGGGGCTTCGCTCCTTATGACGTGTTCCTTCTTTCAGCGGCCCGACTGTGATGCTCTTCGTGCTGGTTGGATGCTCCTGTGCATCCTGGGGAGGATGGTTACACTGGGACGTTCTGCACGCTCTCTTGTGCACCCTTGCGGGGGAGTGCACCCTCGAACGATCTCGGGGTTCGGGGGTGCTCTGGCCGGCGGAGGGCCTCGTGCTCCCGCAGGATCTCCTGCTGGCCCCGGGGCCCCGGAGAGTTCTGCGGCGCCCGTCTCCGGCGGGGTCGAAACCCGCGGGGGCCCCGCGGCCCGAGACATGGGGCGACGGCGCCGGGCGGGGAGGGAAGGAGGTGCGACGCCAGGGACCTCCGGGTCCCTCCTCCCTCTCCAAGCCTCCTCCCTCTCCAACCCTCCTCCTCCCTCTCCAACCCTCCTCCCTCTCCAAGCCTCCTCCCTCTCCAAGCCTCCTCCTCCCTCTCCAACCCTCTCCAACTCTCCAAGCCTCCTCCCTCTCCAAGCCTCCTCCCTCTCAGAACGACAGCGATCGGGTTAGGAGGAGGGGGTCGGGGGAAAGGGGGGGGATTGGGAAAGGGGGGGTTACGAAATCTGCTGCATGCAGCTGGTTTCGGCCCCACCGAGGGGCCCATGCCTCGATACATGGCCGCCTCCGGCGCCGGGAGGCGCCGGGAAAATCAGCTACGGGAGCTGATTCTCAAACCCCCCCTTTGCTATCCCCCCCTTTCGCCCGACCCGATCCTCCTCCCTCTCAGAACGACAGCGATCGGGTTGGGAGGAGGGGGGTGGGAGTAAGGATCAGATCCTCCGTGTTGCCGGGTATGCCGAGCTTGTGTTGTTCACCGTTGTGCCCCGTGGTTTTCCAACCCCTTCCTCCCGTCAGGATGCTTGCCTTCCTCATCCCTCCCTCCTCCCGAGTTGCGGGTCGGCTATCACACGCGTCCACGGATGTGGAAGGAAGCAGCGCAGTGGGCAGGGATGGGAGGGACGGGGTGGACGTCAGATGAGGCGCGAGCGCAGTGGGAAGGGCTGGAAGGGCTGGGAGGGACGGGGTGGATGTAAAGTGAGGCGCGAGCGCACCGGGCCTGCCCCCTCCCTCCCTCCTTCCCTCCCTCTTGGCGCCGCCCCCTCGGCGCCGCCGTCGTTTCTGCGGGCCCAGGTCCGTCGGTTTCGGTCCCAGGCCGTTTTCACTAGGGGGAGGTTTTTTGAAGGGAGGTTTGTCCACCGCCGACGGGCCTTGTCTGCAGATGTTGGGCCGAAGCCTTCTCTAAGAGGCACCCTGCTCGCAAGAAGCCTCCCCCCCCTCCCCCTGCCCCCCGGTGTGTGCCGCCGTCGACCTCCTGGGGGGGGTCTCGACGCCGAGGTCGGCGAGTGCAGTTCCTGGACGACCAAGGCCTCGCGGGCCGCCGTCGCCGTCGACGCCGTCGTCGCCGCCGCCGCCGTCGCGCGCCCCCGCCGGGAGCCGGGCCAAGGTCTTCCAGTCGTCGCGTCGTGCAGAAGTCACGACGGGCTGGAGGCAGTTTCGATTCGAGTTTCCAGCAGGTTTGCTTGCAGGCCATCTCTCCCCCCCTTCGCCCCCCCCCCCCCGCCCTCTTTTCAAACAGGGCTGGGCCGAAAAGGTGTACATGAGAGTCCCGACTTGCGTGAAGTCCAAATCAAATTCCTTTCGGTCTTCACCCCCCTAAAAAAAGGTACACCTGCCACAGTCTAAGGAAGCACTGCCGAAGGTTTTTGCTATGCTCGGCCTCCGGAGGCCTTCGCCCGGCCCTGGGACCGTCAAGAGACGATCCAGGAACAGGTTCCTCGTGTGGTCGACGTTGAGAAAAAATCATGACGTCGGGGCTTCTGGAGTTGGAGTCAGAACCAAACTTGGGGCTGGAGCCCGAACCAGAACCAGAGTTAGACGTTGGCTTGGGGCTGGAAGCGGGGCTGGCGGCTGGATCCCTCCTCGGCCTGACCCTGTCCTGGAGCCAGGCCAAGCAGAGGCTGGATGTAACTAGACTTGGGTCTGAAGCCCGAACCAGAACAAGAGTTAGACGTTGGCTTTGGGCTGGAAGCGGAGCTGGATCTCTCCTCGGCCTGACCCTGTATTGGAGCCAGGCCAGACAGAGGCTGGAACCATGTGGGAGATGAAACCTGGGGCCGGAACCAGACTGTGGAGAGGGGCACGTATTCTAAACTAGCGGACCGGATCCCTGTGCCTGTCCAAGAAAGCCTCCTCGAGCGTTGGTTCGGTGTGCGAGGTTCCGCCGCATCGCCGCCGCGGCCCTTGCAGCTAGGCAAGCAAATCTCGCAGCACGCTCCCATTCTGGGCGGCAAGGCTGAGAAATTCGTTCCTCTGTTCTGGCGGGCGTGCTGGCGGGAGTGCCCAGACGGGCGCCATCGCAGCCAGCAGCGCATCGCTCGGGCGGAACCGCAGTGGACCAGATGCCCCTTAGGGAGGCTCCGTGGGGTCTTTTCGGAGGCCCCTGTGAATCGCTTCGCTCATTCCGCCGGCCCGTGTTGTGCCATCGCAAGCATTTGCCTGCGCGTTCGTGGCCTCCTGCGGCCTCTTGTGGGCCGTTTGGGGGACACTTTTTGGGCCTCGTGGGGCCTCCAGGGGCCCTCCCGGGCTCTCTTCGGGGCTCTTAGGGCTTCCTTTGGGGCCTCATGTGGCGGAGGGTTCGAGTTGGTGGTTCGTGTTCCCCCTCTGGGGCCCCGTCTTGGGGCCGTCTTGGGCCCTCTTGATCGTTTTTGGGTGCCTCTGGGGCCGCTTTGGGGCCCTCTTGGACCGTCTTGAGGCCCTCTTGGGGACCTCTCGGGCCGTCTTGGGGTGGTCTTGGGGGCCTCTAGAGGGCCCCGAAAACCGCACCTGGGAGATCCGGCATCCTTGAGCGAACCTTGCCTTGAATCGGCTGGAGTACTTGTCGTCTGGGCCCCCCCAGGGGATGCAGCGCGCGCGCGCGAACTAGAATATACAGATAAACCAGTCAGCCGAGATCTCGGCACGCCTCTGGCCTGCTGGGCCAGCGAACGGGAGACTCCTTGGGGTCTCTTCGGGGCCCTCTTGGGGGCTTCTGCGAGAGGGGCAGGCGGGGGGCAGGCGGGGCGACGGGGAAGGTCGCTGCACCTGGCTATGATTTCGCTCGGCGCCGCTGGCCCGCCCGTGCGCGCAGTCCCTCGGGCGGGCAGGGCCTCGCTTCGGCCGCCGCCGTCGCGCCTGGCCCTCGCTGGCGGCAGCAGCAGCGGCCCGCCCACGCGTGGATGCAGGGCGGCGGCCCGCCCGGCGCACGGGCGAGCCGCCAAAGGCGCCCCACCGCGGCGCCGTGCAGCCGCACTGCAGGCGGGCGACCCAGCCCGGCAAGGGGCCAGCCGGGCGCAGAAGTCGGCGTGCGACCATTCGTTGCCCAGCCCCAGAGCGCCGCCACGCCGCCGCTGCGGAGGAGCACACACAAACATACTCACACGTGTTTCTTGATTTCTCTCTCTCTCTCTCTCTTTCCCTCCCTCTCTCTCTCTCTCTCTCTCTCCCTCCCTCCTTCACTCTCTTTCTGTGTATAATCATGCTTATATCTGTCTGCCTGCCTGCCTGTCTAACAGCCTGCCTGCCTGCCTGCCTGCCTGCCTGCCTGCCTGTCTGTCTGTCTGTCTGTCTGTCTGTCTGTCTGTCTGTCTGTCGTCTGACTGTCTGTCTGTCTGTCTGTCTGTCTGTCTGTCTGTCTGTCTGTTTGTCTCTCCCTCTTTCTCTCTGTCTCCTTGTCTCTCTCACACATGCTTTCCCCCCGGCAACATCGTATCGAAGGAAGGGGTCGACGAAGGAGGGGGAGGGGGAGAAGGATGATGCAGAGGGAGGGGAAGAGGGAGGAGGAGGATGAGGAGGACGGATGTCCAGGAGGGAGGCAGGAAACGGGTGGATGAAGGGAGGGAAGTAGAGACAAATGAAGTAGGAGAAGGATGATGAGGAGGAGGAATGAGTGGAGTGGGAGGAGGCAGGATGAGGATATAGTCCTTCTGCACCTCCGCTTGGATCCTTCTCCATATCCACTTCCTGTTCGATCCTTCTTCACCTCCTCATAGATCGACGTTTATCCCAACCACTTCCTGGATACGCCTGCGCTCCTTCGGATCACGTTGTTTGGTTCTTGATCCTCATTCCTCGCCCTTGGGCCCGTCGATGCTTCGACCGTCGATCTTCGATCATCCCCGGTGTCGTCGGCAAGGGAGGTGGCGGAAGAGGAGGAGGAGGAGGAAACGGTGGTGGAGGAGGAGGAGGAGCAGGAGGAGGCGGAGGAGGAACAAGAGAGAGGGGATGAGGCGGATGAGATGGGGGGAGAGAATGAGAAGGAGAAGGGGGAACAGGGGTTTGAAGAGGATGACGTGAGGAGTTGGAAAGGATGAGGAACGAAGGATGAGCGAGGAGGAGGGGCGAGAGAGAGAGAGAGAGAGGATGATCAGGAGGGCAGGAGGGAGGCCCTTGCGTCGATCTCATAAGTCAGTGATGCTGATGCGGGTGTTGCTGTTCACGCTTGCGTTCAAGGTAGAACTGGTGATTCCCCATTCCCCATACAGTGCTTGGGCGTAGGGCTTCTGATCGGTTTGTCATGAGGAACTGGGGCGGGGTGTCAGTCTGGCGGCCCTGTTCTCGCTGTCGCAGCCACGTCGCCGCCCCGTCGCCGCCCGTCGTTTGGGCCGAGGTGTCGGTCTGGCGGCCCTGCTCTCACCGTCGCGGCCCCGTCGCCGCCTCGTCGCCGCCCGTCACCTGGGCGTGGGTGTCGGTCTGGGGGCCCCGCTCCCGCCGTTGCCGCCTTGTCGCCCGTCGCCGCCTCGCAGAGGTTGCACCGCGTAGACTGCACCGCAGACGCTCTCTTTTCCACAAAAAAAAAAAAGAAATAAGTTCTTCCACCCTCCCCCCCCGGGGTTAAAGAGTCACCTTTTTAGTATGGCACATTACACAGATTTTGCCCCATCGTCCATCCCAAATTTGACTTTCCACCATCCTAGGGGGGGCCGCTATAGCCCCCCCGCAACCTTTTTGCGAAACATAGTATGCGCGCGCACTCGTTTATCAAACATCAGAAGGTTTCAAGAATCCCTTGCAACAAAGTGGGACGAAGTGCGCACGCGCGCGTCGTCGCGCGCGCATGCCGAAATCCTTCAAAAACCTTAGGTTTCGGAAGGATTTCGAAATCGGGTGCTCAACAAACATGCAAAAACACATGGTTTCGCAACATTTGTGTTCAACAAAAGCGTGCGCGCACGCACTCGCGAATTCTTGAGGAAGCCGCAAGTTTTGCAACCTTTTTTCATTTTTCATCAAACGCTACCAATCGTGCTTCGCGAGCGAGCGTGTCGAAATCGTTCGAACGCCCTTTGCGCGCGTGCTGGGGTCGCTCGATCCGTGTCGTGTCACATAATGCCATGCGAAACAGTCTCGCGCGTCTGCCTCGCGCGCATTTCGAATTCTTTCCAAAACCGTCATCACCGACACGGCGACGCCGTCATCGTCGCCAGCGTGATCAGCATTGGCGCCGCCACTGGCTGCCCCGTCGTTGCTGTCAGCATCGTCACCAGCATCGCTACTAGCAACATCGTGTCTACCATTGTCGACGTTGCCATGATACCGCGCCCGCCCAAGTCGCCGACTCGCACTCGAGTGGCCGTTGGGATGTGCCGAGCGGTCAGCGCCACCGCGTTCGCGTCGGTCGCGCCAAACTAGCTGGCCGCTGCGCGCGCGAGCATGCGCGGGCTTGCGCGGCCGCAGAGATGCACCAGCCAACACCCAGCACTCATCGCAATCGCTCCCGCATGGGTTCTGCAAACCAAGTTGTGGGTGGGTGGGTGGGATGAATGCGCGAGAGTGGAGTTGACAACTTCAAGCTCGGCAAGCGAATTCTCCTTTATTTTCCTTTTCTACAAGAAGAATCGAGCCTACCCCCCCCGAGTTAACGATTCCCCCCTGGGGTGTTGTGATTTTATCATTATTCTACACGCCCGTCCATCCTAAATACGAGTTCGTACTATCCCAGCCAGGCCGGTATCACTCCCCCCCGCCGTCCTTTGCAAAAACTACTACGCGCACTTCTCGCTCATCAGAAATCATAAGCTGTCAAGAATCCAATGAGAGGGGCGACGCGCGCACGCCCACATCGTCGCCCGCCCGCATGCCGAAATCCTTCAAGAACTCTCGGTTTCGGGAGGATTTCAAAATCGAGCTTCCCCAGAAGCATACAAAACCACATGGTTTCGCAACGCCGATTTTCTATACAAGCTTACGCGCGCGCGCGCTCCTGCGAAATTTTAAGGAAACTATAGTTTTTTCATGAAACAAATCGAAACGTACTACCAAACGGCTTTCGCGCGTGCGAATGTCGAAATCTTTCGGGCGCCCTTGCGTGCGTGCCGTCGCGAGAATCCTTTACAAAAAAAGAGACGACGTGCACGCGCGCACGTCGTCGCGCGCGCATGCCGGTATCGTTCAACAACCTTCGGTGTCGAAAAGATTTCAAAATCCAGTGCCCAAAAAGCATACAAAAAACACAAGGTTTCGCAATGCAGATTTTCAACGACAGTGTGCCCGCGCGATCTTGCATCGTCGTCGTCGTCGTCGTCGTGGCCTTTTTCCCTCCTCCCTCGTCGTCGTCGTCGTCCTCCCTCGTCCTCTGTCTTTCCTCGTCGTCGTCGTCTTGGCGTCGTCGTCGTTTCCGTCGTCGTTTTCGCCGTGGTTCTCCTTCCTCCCTCGTCGTCTTCGTCGGCGATTCGTCGTTGTCTCCCCTATTTCGTCGCCGTCGTCGTCGTCGTCGTTGTCGTCGTCTTCCCTCATCCCTCGTCGTTGTCGTCGTCGCCGTCGTCGTCCTCCCTCCTCCCTCGTCGTCGTCGTCGTCTTCGTTGGCGGCGTCGTCGTCGTCGTCTTCGTCGTGGGCGTCGTCGTCGCCGTCGTCGGCGTCGTCGTCGTCGGCGGCGTCGTTGTCGTCGTCGGTGTTGTCATCGTCGTCGTCGTCAGCGTCAGCGTCGGCGTCGTCTTCGTCGTCGTCGTCGGTGTTATCGTCGTCGTCGTCGTCATTGTCGTCGTCGTCGTCGTCGTCGAAGTCGTCGGAGACGTCGTCGGTGTCGTCGTAGTCGTTGTCGGCGGTGTCGTCGTCGTCGTCGTCGTTGTCGCTGTCGTCGTCGGCGTCGGTGTCGTTGCCGAGTGCCATTTGGTACCCACCGTCACGGTATTAAGAGGTCTTGCGACCAAGTTGCAGGTGGGATGGTGGGATGCTTGCACGAGCAGTGGACAGGGCAGCTTCAAGTTGAGCAAGTGATTGCTAAACTGAGAGTAGACTAGAACCCCCTCTGGAATTATCGATCTCCGTTTTCAGAATGCAATTTACATTTGACTCTACCCCATCGTCCATCCGACTTGTGAATTCATACTTCCCCAGCCAGGCCGGTATCGACCCCCCCGCCATACTCTGCACCAAATATTATGCGCGCGCGCTCGTTTATCAAAAAGCATAAGTTTCCAATAGTCCTTTTGTAAAGAAACAAACGAGACGAAGTGCACACGCGCGCGTCGTCGCGCGCGCATGCCGAAATCCTTCAAGAACCTTCGGTTTCGGAAGAATTTCAAAATCGAGCTTCCAAACAACATGCAAAACACACAGGGTTTCGCAACACTGATTTCCTCAAAAAGCTTACACGCGCGCTCCTGCGAAACCGTTGGAAAACCATAGGATGTTTGACATGTTCAAAAACATACTACCAAACGGGCTTCGCGCGCGCATGTCGAAATCGTTCGATCGCCCTTGCGCGCGTGCCGTCGCGAGAATCCTTTGCAAAAAAGGTTTCGGCACGCGCGTGCGTCGTCGCGCGCGCATACCAAAATCCTTCAACAACCTTCGGTGTCGGAAGGATTTCAACATCGTGTGTCCAAACAACATATAAAAAACACAAGGTTTCGCAACACGGATCTTCAACAACACCGTGCGCGCGCGTTCTTGCGTCGACGTCGTCGTCGTCGTCGCCGTCCTCCCTCCTCCCTCGTCGTCGTCGTTGCCGTCGTCGTCCTCTGTCTTTCCTCGTCGTCGTCGTCGTCGTCCTCTTTGTCGTCGTCTTCGTTTCCGTCGTCGTTGTCGCCGTGGTTTTCCTTCCTCCTCCCTCGTCGTCGTCGTCGTCGTCCGTCGTCGGCGTCCGGTCGTTGTCCCTCCTATTTCGTCGTCGTCGTCGTCTTCCCTCCTCCCTTGTCGTTGTCGTCGTCGGCGTCGCCGTCCTCCCTCCTTCTTCGTCGTTCGCGTTGTCGCGGTCCTCGCTCCTCTCTCGTCGTTGTGGTCGTCGTCGCCGTCGTCGTCCTCCCTCCTCCCTCGTCGTCGTCGGCGTCGGCGTCGGCGACGTCGTCGTCGTCTTCGTCGTCGTCGGCGTCGTCGTCGTCGTCGTTGTTGGCGTCGACGTCGTCGTCGTCGTCGTCGTCAGCGTCGTCGGCGTCAGCGTCGTCGCCGTCGTCGTCGTCGGCGTCGTCGTCGTCGGCGTCGGCGTCGTCGTCGTCGGTGTCGCCGTCGTCGTCGTCGTCGTCGTCGTCGTCGTCGTGGTTCTCGTCGTCGTCGGAATCGTCGGGGACGTCGCCAGTGTCGTCGTAGTCGTTGGCGTAGTCGAAATTGTCGGAGGCGTCGTCGGCGTAGTCGTCGTGGTCGTTGTCGCTGTCGTCGTCGGCGTCGGTGTCGTTGCCAAGTGCCATTTGGCACCCACCGTCACTGTCTTAAGAAGTCTTGCGACCAAGTTGCGGGTGGGAGGGTGGGATGTTTGCACGAGCAGTGGACAGGACAGCTTCAGGACAGTCAAAGAGAATTTTCCTTTTCTAAAGAATATTAGAATTTACCCCTCCCCCCCGGAGTTAACGGGCTACCTTGTTCGTGTTGCAATTTGCATATGATTCTGTTCCACCGTCCATCCTTAATATGAATTCATGTTTTCCCCGCCAAGCCGGTATCGACCACCCCCGGCATCCTTTGAAAACATACGATGCGCGCGCACTCGTTTATCAAAAACCATAAGTTTCCAATGACCCCTTGCCAAGCGTACAACACAGTCATCACGCGCGCGTCCATGTCAAATCGTACCAAACACAACGTGTATGCAATGATTTCAGCATAACAACAGCAGGAACACCCAAGGGCTTTGCAACATGTTGCACATATCCTGTCCGCGCGCTCATGCTAAAATCATGAGAACCATTGGATGCTTAGGAATGCTGCCAAATCCAGCGATTTCGTGCCACCGCGCGGTGCACCCGCGATGCTCCTGTCATGCGCCGAGGGCGCGAATCCCTTGCAACAAAAACCACGCGGGCCACATGCGCGCACCGCCGCGCGCGCATGATCAGTCTGACGCATTTGTTGAATTTCCGCCCGCGCAGATTTCCTCTTCAACCTTGTCAGCATCACCGCGACGACCTGCCTCATCGAAAGATGGACATCAGCACCGTCAAAGTGTTTGCCATCATTGGCGCCGTCCTCGTTCGTGCCGTCGCCCTTTTGAACATCGTCGTCGCTGATGTCATCTTCGTCATTGCCGCAGACGTTGCCGACGTCATCTTATCATCGCGCATGTCCGAGCATCGTCGATATGCTCACCTTCGTCATCCATTCAGGGCAACGAGCATCCGCAGTGAGGATACTATCGTCGATGTCGTCATCGGTGGCGCCGCCGCCCCCCCGCGTCATGAGTTTTGCCAAACAAGTTGCGGGTGGGAGGGTGGGATGTCTGCGTGAGCAGTGGAGTGGGCAACTCAGTGCGAACAGAATTTAATTAACTGTTTTACGAGAAGAGTAGACTCGACCCCCCCCCCCCCCGTAGTTAACGGCCACCTTTTCCGATTGCAATTTAGATATGATTCTGCCCCACCGCCCATCCTAACTGCGAGTTCATACGACCCCAGCCAAACCGGTATCGACCCCCCCCACCGCCATCCCCTGCAACGAAGATTGTGCGCGCGCACTCGTTAATGAAACATCATACGTTTCCAAGGGTTCGTTGCAACAAATAGGACGAAGTGCACACGCGCGCGTCGTCGCGCGTGCATCCCGAAATCCTTCAAACATCCTCGGTTTTGGAAGGGTTTTAAAATCGAGCCCCCCCAAAAATTATCCTGGCGAAAGACCCAACCATAAGCAATTGTTGGTAACGCGTTGTGGGTGCCGCTTTTTTTTTTTTTTTTTTTTTTTTTTTTTTTTTTTTTTTTTTTTTTTGTTTTTTTTTTTTTTTTTTTTTTTTTTTTTTTTTTTTTTTTTTTTTTTTTTTTTTTTTTTTTTATTTGTTTTTTTTTTTTTCGGTGGGGCTCCATATGGGGCCACGAAGCGCTGCCTTGGATGGGGGAACCGCATGCGGACTGCGCCACCGGGGCGGGCCTTCGGTGGAGCTCCCTATGGGGCTACGAAACGTTGCCCTGGGTGGGGGAACCGCATGCGAACTGCGCCACTGGGGCCTTCGGTGGAGCTCCCTATGGTGCCACGAAACGCTGCCCTGGGGGGGGAAGGAAGGCATGCGAAACGCGCCAACGGCGGGGCTGTCGGTGGAGCTCCCTATGGGGCCACGAAACGCTGCCCTGGGTGGGGAACCGCATGCGGGCTGTGCCACTGGGACCTTCGGTGGAGCTCCCTATGGGGCTACGAAACGCTGCCCTGGGTGGGGGAACCGCATGCGAACACCCCACTGGGGCCTTCGGTGGAGCTCCCTATGGGGCCACGAAGCGCTGCCCTGGGTGGGGGAACCGCATGCGAACACCCCCACTGGGACCTTCGGTGGAGCTCCCTATGGGGCTACGAAACGCTGCCCTGGGTGGGGGAACCGCATGCGAACACCCCCACTGGGGCCTTCGGTGGAGCTCCCTATGGGGCCACGAAACGCTGCCCTGGGTGGGGGAACCGCATGCGAACACCCCCACGGGGGCCTTCGGTGGAGCTCCCTATGGGGCTACGAAACGCTGCCCTGGGTGGGGGAACCGCATGCGAACACCCCCACTGGGGCCCTTCGGTGGAGCTCCCTATGGGGCCACGAAACGCTGCCCTGGGTGGGGGAACCGCATGCGAACACCCCCACTGGGGCCTTCGGTGGAGCTCCCTATGGGGCCACGAAACGCTGCCCTGGGTGGGGAAACCGCATGCGAACACCCCCACTGGGGCCTTCGGTGGAGCTCCCTATGGGGCTACGAAACGTTGCCCTGGGTGGGGGAACCGCATGCGAACACCCCCACTGGGGCCTTCGGTGGAGCTCCCTATGGGGCCACGAAACGCTGCCCTGGGTGGGGGAACCGCATGCGAACACCCCCACTGGGGCCTTCGGTGGAGCTCCTTATGGGGCTACGAAACGCTGCCCTGGGTGGGGGAACCGCATGCGAACACCCCCACTGGGGCCTTCGGTGGAGCTCCCTATGGGGCTACGAAACGCTGCCCTGGGTGGGTGAACCGCATGCGAACACCCCCACTGGGGCCTTCGGTGGAGCTCCCTATGGGGCCACGAAACGCTGCCCTGGGTGGGGGAACCGCATGCGAACACCCCCACTGGGGCCTTCGGTGGAGCTCCCTATGGGGCCACGAAACGCTGCCCTGGGTGGGGGAACCGCATGCGAACACCCCCACTGGGGCCTTCGGTGGAGCCCCCATATGGGGCTACGAAACGCTGCCCTGGGTGGGGGAACCGCATGCGAACACCCCCACTGGGGCCTTCGGTGGAGCTCCCTATGGGGCCACGAAACGCTGCCCTGGGTGGGGGAACCGCATGCGAACACCCCCACTGGGGCATTCGGTGGAGCTCCCTATGGGGACACGAAACGCTGCCCTGGGTGGGGGAACCGCATGCGAACACCCCCACTGGGGCCTTCGGTGGAGCTCCCTATGGGGCACGAAACGGGCCCTGGGTGGGGGAACCGCATGCGAACACCCCCCCCACTGGGGCATTCGTGGAGCTCCCTATGGGGCTCGAAAACGCTGCCCTGGGTGGGGGAACCGCATGCGAACACCCCCCCCACTTTTTTTTTTTTTTTTGGGGCCTCGTGGAAGCTCCCATATGGGGCCACGAAACGCGCCCTGGGTCTGGGGCTGGGGGAACCCCGCATGCGAACACCCCCACTGGGGCCTTCGGTGGAGCTCCCTATGGGGCCACGAAGCGCTGCCTGGGTGGGGGAACAACCGCATGCGGCCGCATGCGACACCCCCACTGGGGCCTTCGGTGGAGCTCCCTATGGGGCACGAAACGCTGCCCTGGGTGGGGGAACCGCATGCGAACACCCCCACTGGGGCCTTCGGTGGAGCTCCCTATGGGGCCACGAAACGCTGCCCTGGGTGGGGGAACCGCATGCGAACGCCCCCACTGGGGCCTTCGGTGGAGCTCCCTATGGGGCTACGAAACGCGTGGGAGGTGTGCCGAGAGCAGAGGCAAGGAGGGGGAGGAGGAGGAGGAGAGGAGAGGAACGCGG
>CAUYUJ010017669.1:175000-195000 GCA_963575745.1 Prorocentrum cordatum | reverse complement strand
TGTTTGCGCGAGCAGTGGAGGAGGTCAAGCGCGGTGCAGGGTAGTCAACTGCACTATATAGACTGCACCAGATATATATATTGTCCTTTTTAAAAAGAGAACAGGCTCTACCCCCCCCCCCGGTGACCGATTTCCTGGGAACCGATGCAAAACACATAGGATTATGTACCGTCGTTCATCTTAAGTTTGAATTTACGCTATCCCAGGGGGGCCGGTATCAACCCCCCCCGCCATCCTGTGCAAAAAAATATGCGCGCGCGCTCGTTTATCACAAATCGTAAGCGTTCAAAAACTATTTGCAACAAATGGGACGAAGTGCACACGCGCGCGTCGTCGCGCGCGCATGCCGGAATCCCCCCCAAAAAATACAGGTTTCGGAAGGACTTGAAAATCGATTTCCCAGAAAACATATAGCAAATTCATGGTTTCGCAACAAGTGCTTATTATATATAAGAAAAAACGCGCGCTCTTGCGAAGTCTTAAGAAGACCATGGGCTTTACAACATTTTCAAACATAACAAAAGTACTACCAAGCAGGCTTCGCGCGCGCATGCCGAAATCGTTTGAACGCCCTTGCGCGCATGTCGTCGCGAGAATCATTTGCAAAAGCTAGGACGAATTGCGCGCGCGCGTCGTCGCGGGCGCATGCCAAAATCTCCTAAAAACCTTAGGTTCCGGAAGGATACCAAAATCGAGTGTTCACAAAACATACAAAACAAAGGGTTTCGCAACACAGATTTTCAACAAAAGCGTGCGCGCGCGCTCTTGCGTCGTCGTCTTCGTCACTGTCGTCGCCGTCCTCCCTCCTCCATCGTTATCGTCGCCGTCGCCGTCGTCGTCTTCTGTCTTTCCTCGTTGTCGTCGCCATCGTCGTCCTCTTTGGCGTCGTCGTCGTTTCCGTTGTCGTTGTCGCCGTGGACGTCCTTCCTCCTCCCTCGTCGTCGTCCCTTCTATTTCGTCGCCGTCGTCGTCGTCGTCGTCGTCGTCGTCGTCGTCGTCGTCGTCTTCCCTCCTCCCTCGTCGTTGTCGTCGTCGGCGTCGCCGTCCTTCCTCCTGTTTCGTCGTTCGCGTCGTCGCCGTCCTCCCTCCTCCCTCGTCGTTGTCGTTGTCGACGTTGTCGTCGTCGTCGTCCTCCTTTCTCCCTCGATGTCGGCTGTCGTCTTCGTCGGCAACGTCGTCGTCAGTCGTCGTCGTCGGCGTCGTCGTCGTCGTCGGTGTCGTCGTCGTCGTCGTCGTCCTCGTCGTCGGCGTCGTCGTCGCCGTCGTCGTCGTCGGCGTCGTCATCTTCGTCGGCCTCGTCGTCGTCGTCAATCGTCGTCGTCGTCGCCGTCGGCGTCGGCGTCGTCGTCGTCGGCGTCGTCGTCGTCGTCATCGTCGAAGTCGTCGGAGACGTCGTCGGTATCGTCGTAGTCGTCGTCGGCGTCGTCGTCGTCGTTGTCGCTGTCGTCGTTGGCGTCGCTGTCGTTGCCAAGTGCCATTCGGTACCCACCGTCACGGTCTTCAGAAGTCTTGTGACCTAGTTGCGTGTGGGAGGGTGGGATGTTTGCACGAGAAGTGGAGAGGACAGTTTCCAGACAGCCAAAGCGAATTGCACCACATGGGTTGCACACATAGATTCTCTTTTCTAAAAAGAGAATAGACTGTACCCCCCCCGGCGTTATCGCCCCCCCTTTCGGGTATGTAAATTACGTATGATTCTGACCACATGTCCATCCTAAATTTGAATTTACACTATCCCAGAGGGGCCGGGATCGCTCCCCTGAGGTTCCCTTGTAAAAAAAACGATACGCGGGGACATCTTTTGTTCTAACGTAAGACTTTTTCGCGAATCCCTGACACAATAAAGGACGAAGTGCACACGCGCGCGTCGTCGCGCGCGCATGCCGAAATCCTCCAAAAACCTTCGGTGTCGGAAGGATTTCGCAATCGAGTTTCCAAAAAACATGCAAAACACATGGTTTCGCAACATTGAATTGCTACAAAAGCTGACGCGCGAGCTCTTGCGAAATCTGAAGAGAACCAAACGTTTTCCACGATTTTCAAAAAATGCAACCAAACGGGCTTCGCGCGCGCATGTCGAAATCTGTCGAACGCCCTTGCGCGTGTGCCGTCGCGAGAATCCTCTGCAAAAAATGGGACGAAGTGCAGACGCGCGCGTCGTCGCGCGCGTATGCCGAAATCCTTCAATAACCCTCGGTTTCGGAAGGAGTTCAAAGTCGTGTGTCCAAGAAACCTACAAAAACACAAGGCGCCGCAACACGGATTTTCAACAAACGCGTGCGCGCGCGCTCTTGCGTCGTGGTCGTCGTCGTCGCCGTCCTCCCTCCTCCCGCGTCGTCGTCGTCGCCTACGTCGTCCTCTGTCTTTCCTCGTGTTCGTCGTCGTCGTCCTCTTTGGCGTCGTGGTCGTTTCCGTCGTCGTTATCGCCGTGGTCGTCCTTCCTCCTCTCTTGTCGTCGTCGTCGTCCGTCGTCGGCGTCTCCTCGTCCTCCCTCCTATTTCGCCGCCGCCGTCGTCGTCGTCGTCGTTGTCGTCGTCGTCTTCCCTCCTCCCTCGTCGTTGTCGTCATCGGCGTCGCCGTCCTTCCTCCTGTTTCGTCGTTCGCGTCGTCGCCGTCCTCCCTCCTCCTTCGTCGTTGTCGTTGTTGTCGTCGTTGTCGTCGTCGTCGTCCTCCCTCCTCCCTCGGCGTCGTCTTCGTTGGCGACGTCGTCGTCGTCAATCGTCGTCGTCGTCGCCGTCGGCGTCGGCGTCGTCGTCGTCGGCGTCGTCGTCGTCGTCGTCGGCGTTGTCATCGTCGTCGTCGTCGGCGTCGTCGTCGTCGGTGTCGTCGTCGTCGTCGTCGTTGTCGTCGTCGAAGTCGTTGGAGACGTCGTCGGTGTCGTCGTAGTCGGTGTCGGTGGCGCCGTCGTCGTCGTTGTCGCTGTCGTCGTCGGCGTCGGTGTCGTGGCCAAGTGCCATGTGGTACCTACCGTCACGGTCTTGTCTTAAGAGGTCTTGCGACCAAGTTGCGGGTGGGAGGGTGGGATGTTTGCACGAGCAGTGGAGAGGACAGCTTCAAGATGGTCAAAGTGGATTTCACCACATAGATTGCACCACAGATATCGCATTACAGCTACTGCTCCGCACAGATTGCGCAACGTAGGCCGCTAGAAACCCACTGTTTGGGGTCTACACTGGCTAATAGTGTACCTGTTGCGTGTGATCTGAGTCTGCCTGTCGTTGGTGATGGTTATGTCGATAACAGTGACTCCGAACACGTTGCTGCTAACTTTCGCCGTTGCTGATCACGGTGATGAAATTGCTGTTCCACGTGTTTGGCGATTCTGGTTGCTACCAGTATGGTGAGTCCAGGCCTAGGAGGTGCCAATCGCCTAGGTTGAAACACCGCGTCAACACTTCGCGTTCAGCCGCGGCGAGCGTGCTGCACGAGATGGACTGCAGCAACGCTCGAGCAATGACCCTCTGGCGGTTCTGGTTTGGAAGGAGATGGCGGAGGCGATCCCTTGAGGAGAGGACGTTTGTCAGTCCAGAAGCTCCTCGGCTTCACCATCAAGAAACTGATTGTGGAAACAAAGTGGTCAGATGAGAGCCAGGGTTGTGGAAGTTAAGAAGCAACCGATCGGACCAGGACCCGCTCGTCCTGGGCTCGTCAAACATACGAGTGTTTGAGGCGATGCGTAGCTTAATGGTTGTCTACTTGGCTACCTTGGGGCCCTTCTCGGCCGTCTTGGGGCACCCTCGGAAGCTTGTTGGGTCGTCTCTGGGCGATATTTGGAGCCTCTAGGGCCGCCATGGAGCGTCGGAAGCCCGAAACGATGAGAGTTAGTTTGGTAAGCAAAACTGGACATCATCGGCGTTTGGCTCTTGGGGCCGTTGTTGGACACCTTTGGGGGCCCTTTGGGGGACTGGGGGGCCTATTGGGCCGTCTTGGGGCCATCTCGGGCCGTCTTGCAGCGCTCTTGGTCCGTCTGGAGACCCTCTGGGACCGTCTTGGGGCCCTTTGGACCCTGTGGGGCTGTCTTGTGACTCTCTGGCCTCTTCTGGACATGTCATGAAACAAGCCCAGGGGGTCGGGCGGAACGCCCGAGACCGCCAACGAATTCTGGGAATCCGGGATCGTTGCCCACCAAAAGAGCGTTCACATGTCTAACACGCAGAGATCTCGAAGAGACCTGGGGATACTCCACTCAGTGCCTCGGGACACGGTGGTGGTTCAAGCCTCAGTAGCTCCAAATCAATTATTTGCGTAGTCATTTCGATGTTCAGTTTCTGAAGTAGGCGCGCGGCCATCCAGGGCCCGAAATATGTGTCATCTCACTGCCACTCCATTCGAGGAGTTCCATAAACCCGCCCTCCCGAAGCTGCGGTTTTTCGTCGGAGGGACGCACGCTTTTGAGACCACGGTTGCTGTGAGTAAATCACCATGGGCGCACGTTCCGGGGGGGCACGGTCCTTTGTACATTACAGTATATGCGCACATGCAAACACGCGTGCTCGGCCCCAAGGCCACGACTCTCTCCGTACCTTGCTCGCAGCGTCACGATCCTCCGCATGCGCTCGGGAGGCCTTGGTCATCAGGAACTCACAACAGATGCGCGCTCCGACGGTCACGGCAATTCGCATCCACAGAAGATGCGCACAGCGAGGCCTTGATGCTTTTCCCCATCGCAACAAGCGCGCGCTTTCGAGGCCACGGTTTTTGTTGGAGACTACGGGAGATGCGCGTTCTCGAGGCCACGACTTCGTCAGTACAGTACAGCGGTGGTGGTGCGCTCCAGAGGTCACGACCGGAGCTGGAGTCAGAACCGGCACATGTCCCTTCGTGGGTACTAATTTGAAGAGGAGGACGGTACCGACATCCTCCAGCCAAACAGGAGGAGGGAGGGGAGGAGGATGATGGGGGCGCGAGGACGAGGAGGAGGAGGAGGAGGAGGAGGAGGAGGAGGAGGACGAGGAGGAGGAGGAGGAGGACGAGGAGGAGGAGGAGGAGGAGGAGAAGGAGGACGAGGAGGAGGAGGAGGAGGACGACGATGCCGATGCTGCCGACGAAGGTCACGCTGCCCACGCAGCCGACGGCGATGCGGCCAATGACGCCGCCTCCGACGATGCTGCCGCCGAAGACGACGCCGAGGTTTCTGACGTTAACGACGCGGACGCCACCGACGGCGCCGATGCCGACGCTGCGCCGCCGCTGCCGCCGCCACCGCCCGCCGCCGCCGCCGACGACGGCGACGACGACGAGGACGACGACGACGGCGGTCCCCTGCGCCCCTGGACGTCCCGAGGCCGCCCGGACCCGTCGCGGGCCACCCTGTCGTTGGACGAGGGCGGGCGGGCCCGGCCCCCAGCCAGGCCGACGTGGCGCGTGTCGGCCCAGGCCGCCGAGGCTGCCGGCGTCCTGAGAGGATCGGAGGTCGACAGGACCCCCGCCTTGCCCAGGCGATTGGTTGGCGAATTGTATGTTTTCCGACCTCGAGAGGAGGGCGTTGCGGCGCCGTCGTTTTCACGGAAGGGTGCTGCTAACGGGGAGCGATGTCCACCCTCATAGGATTGCCGCGTCTGTTCTAGGTCGCCCGCGGGGGCGCGCAATGACAGCGTGGTTTTGGCATTGGGGCCTCCGGGGTCCCAGACGCGTGCTGCGACGGGCCATGCGGTGAGGCCTCTTGGGGCTTCGAGGTCACCGCACGGCCTGCCACCGCACCGTTGTGGGACCCCCAGGCAGCGTTGCCGCCGCCGCCGTCGTCGTCGCGGCTGGGCCACCCTGCAGCTGGACGCAGGCGGGCGGGCCCGGCCTTAAGTCGGGCCTGTCCCTCTACAGGAGGAGTATTCCAAATTAGCTCAAAAATAGTCTGGGGACGATGTTTTGATAGTTTTTGGGCATTGGGGGGGCACTTTTTTGTTTTTTCATTTTCCGCCCAAAATCCCCCTGTGGGGTGACAGGCCCGACCGAAGCCTGGCCCCCAGCGATGGGGGAGCGGGGGATCCCCCCGGGCAGCCCCGGAGGCACGCCGGGCCGGCTTTCTGGGCTCCTCCCGGGCCGTGCGCCCTCACGCCCTCAAGGGTGGGTCCCACCTGGCCTGAGGCATCCAGCGCATGGGCGGGCTCGGGAGTTCCAGTCCGGGGCTCGACCTGCACAGCGTTCTGTCGATTCTTGGCATCGCTCGGGCGTGTGCGTGTTTCCTTCGGCGAGGACCGTCGAGGAGCATCCTTGATCATGTGACGAAGAAGCCACGCACGGAACCGAACAAAAACACAGGGAATGGACGTCCGAGCGATGGCCAGGATTTCGTGGACCGTGTTCGTTGTGATTTCTTTTTGCAGCGAAGGCGGAACGAAGACAACTCGAGGGAACACGACGACACAACGAACACAACAAACAGGACTGTTTGGGTGGAGCCCTGCTCCAGTCGTGAGTTGTCACCACTTTCCCTCCCTGGCACGGCACGGGGTCGGAGGTCGGACTTCAGGTGCCCTTTGGGCCGGTTCCAGGTTCGCTGGGGCCCTCTCTCGGGGCCCTGGCCCAGTCTGTGGTCGCCTTGGGGCGCATGCCCCCAGGGGGCTGCGTCTAGGTGAAGACTGGTCTCCTCCTCTGTTTCCCGTTCCTCCCCTACGGGTCCCCATTTCTTCTCCCCCCTCCTCCCTCCTCCTCTCCTCTTCCAGAGGAGGAGGAGGAGGAGGAGGAGGAGGAGGAGGAGGAGGAAGAGGAGGAGGAGGAGGAAGAGGAGGGAGGAGGAGGATGAGGATGAGGTGGAGAAAGTGCAGATGGTGGAGGAGGACGAGGAGGCCAGAAAAGAAAAGGATGATGGCTGGGAGTATGAGAAATAGGGAGGAATGGAAGGATTGTGATGGTGAGGAGGAGAATGAGGAGGAGGAGGAGGAGGAGGAGGAGGAGGACGAGGACGAGGAGAAGGAGGAGGAGAAGCCGGGCAGGAGGGCTATAAGGAGGAGGACGACTAGGGTACGTAAACTCAAGATTCATCAACGATCTGCTGCTAGAAGCACTCCCGTCCCAAGCCTCTCGCCTGGAGACCCTGGAAGCTCTCCCTTTTCGCTGCCCAAGCGCTCCCTTGAAAGACCGTCGCCCTTTGGGCCTGGCCTGCCCTTTCCGGCGAAAGACCCGCTTCGGCACGTGCTTTGAGTAAGGATCACGGGGGAAGGTGCGATCGCACATCCCAGCGAGGTGTCCGGCGATATTCCCGTCTCGAAGAAGTGTTTTCCCCGTCTTCGTGATGCTGCGCATGTTTGCCGGTCTGGCCGTGCGCACCGAGAGAGGCACGCGCGGGAGTCGCAGCCTGAAGAGGGATCGCATCCCATCCGTGCAGCAGCTGCGCATCAGCAGGTTCCTTGGAGAGCTTCCTGCTGACAAGGACTTTGGCAAGCTTTCGAGGCGAAAGCAGACGACGCTCAGGCGAGAGTCCAGTTCTGAAAAGGTGTCAGCTTTTACCCTTTGTCGCGGAGCAATATTTGAAGACGAATTTACGCGGCTTTACGGCGACAGATCCAATTTGAAAACCACCCGCTCTCCATCCTTCTAGCTGCTGCAAGCTTTCGGACGAAAGTGTGCGGCCTTCAGGCAAGAGCTTCATGTTGAAAGGCACCACCCTCCACCCGTGTAGCTGCTGCAAGCTTTTAACCGACATGTTAAGGCGAATGTGTGCGGTATTTAGGCGAGACCCTCATTATGAAATCGGCCCGCCCTCAATCCTTGTAACTTATGGAATGAGCTTCTGCATCACAAGTCGTGAGGAAGTCTCAGGCGAATCGCCTGGCCCGCCCTACCAACACGTCCCATGGCTAGCCGAGGAGGAGCAACCGATACTGTAGAAGGACCGGAGATCGGGGAGAAGAGGAGGCGGCGACGGAGGAGGACGAGCATGAGAATGGGGGTGTGAGAAGAGGACGAGAACGACGATTCCAGGTATTAGCAGCAGGAGAAGGAGGATGGTGGACGGATGAACATGATGATGATGACGAAGATGATGATGATGATGATGATGATGATGATGATGATGATGATGATGATGATGATGATGATGATGATGATGATGATGATGATGATGATGATGATGATGATCATGATCATGATGATGATGATGATGATGATGATGATCATGATCATGATCATGATCATGATCATGATGATGATGATGATGCTGCTGATGATGATGATTACTATTTATGTTTCGACTCTTTCGCATCTTGCTCCCCGCGAGTTGTGCTGTCTAGGCCGCGCCTGCTGTCGCCGATGCCGCGGCGGCCCTCTCTCGGGGGGTCGCGGCCCTGAGGCCCACCCCCTCTCCACGCGCGTCTGGCTGAGGCGCGTGGAGCACTGCTGGGCTGTTCACCTCCCCTTTGTTCTGGGGCTGCTTCTTCAGCTTGAGGATGGCTGTGGCTCTGGTCGCACTGGTGCTTTTGCTGGTGCTGCTGGGTCACGTCATGCTGCTGTCTGTCGTGTTGCTGGACGGGCTTGCTGGCAGCAGCCAGGAAGCGCAGTACCCACTGTCTTCGTCTGTCTTCCGCACTCTCTACCGCTGCTGTTGGGTGCGGAGGTCGGCGCATCGCTGGCGGCGGACTGCCAGTCGGGTCGGCACTCACGCTCATCCTCGTGTCAGGTGGGGTGGTGCGTGCCCGCTGACTTGTTCCCGCGCCGTTGTCGGTCAGGTGCTGTCCGTCGTGTTGTTGGTTGTGGTCGTTCTCCGCCGTCGTGCTGCTCGTCGGCTGGTGGTGCGGCTGGTGCTGTTGGGTCAGCTGCTGTTCGTCGCGCTGGTCGACGGTCTTGCTGGCAGCTGCCAGGAGTCGTAGTGTCCACCGCCTCCGCCGGTCTTCCGCACTCTCGGCCGCGTCGTCTTCGACCTTCGGCGGTCGTGGGGTCGAGGTGTTGGTCGTGGGGTCGGTGTGGGGTCGGCTTGTTGCTGGTAGTGGTGTGAGGGTGGTGGGCGCATTTGTTTGGCCTCCATGCACCGACTTCAAGTGGGATTCGTGGCTGTCCCACCTCGCCCCTCTATGGCTAGGGGTCACAGTGCCCTCGGTCGGGGCGGACCCCAGGCCTTGTGCTTGCTTCTGCTCATGGTGGGGTGGGTCGCAGCTGTGCAGCTGTTCAGTGCTCCGCCTCGCAGGCGTTTGGGTGAGATCCTCCGCCGCCGTGGGAATGGTGGGGGTGGCGAGCTAGAGCGGACCGCGGGGGCGCGGGTAGTGGCCGTCCTACCCCCCCCCCCCCTGCCCCTCACCATCCCCCCTGGCAGGCGCGGGCAGTACTCGTCCTGCCCCCCTGCCCTTTCGAGCCCGTCTCGAAATTTGAGCCTGGCCTCACCAGGGCTGCAACGCCTCTTTCTTTCTGTAGGGGTGGTGGGCTGTCGTCTTGGTGGTACTGCTGTCGGTCGAGTCGATCTTGCTGGCCTCTTGTGCTGGCTTGTTGTGCGACTCCGCTTGCGCCCTGAACCTTGCTCGGTATGACTACGCCCGCCTCCTCGTGCTGTCCAGCCCTTCATGGCGACTTGAGCCTGAGGTGTTCCCTCGCATTCGGGGCTTCCTCAGGACTTTGCGTCCTAACGCCATTAGCTCCACGTGGCGACTGGTGCCTGAGGTGCTCCCTCGCATTGGGGGTTTCCTCAGGTCTTTGCGTCCTAACGCCACGGTCATGGTGTCGGTGTTCAGCGGCGTCGGCCTGCTGATGTGGATGGGGCTGTGGGCACAGGTCGAGTTTGCGTTCGTCTCGTCGTTGCTGTGTGTGGGTTGCAGGTTGCTGCCCGTCTTGCAGCGGTGGTGTTGCAGGCGTCGTTCGCGCCGGACTGCCTGCATTGCTTGTCTCGGCATCTCCATCCGCGTGTGCCATCTCGTTCCACTTCTTCAGCTTTTACTGCAAGCTGCTGTATGGTGGGGCTCCGTGACATTCTGCTTGCATCTTCTGAGGTACGTACTCCACAGTTGTTGTCCCGCATGCTCATTAATACCATCTCTGCTCTCTGCTCAAGTATTGGAGGCGATGTGTAGGGTGTGCTTTGTTGCCGCGTATATATAGCCATGTCCCTTGTCTTGGTGGTGGTTCGTCGCAGCCGCCTTTGAACCAGTTAACAATGCTTCCCAAGGCTGTGTCCCTCCCCACGTTTTGACGGCAGCAACTGCACTTCCAACCCTTCCCGCGTCGCAGTCGTCGGAGTTTGTGCGTCGTTGGTGGTCGTCGTCTGATGAGCTCAGGTGGACCTGGTGCGAAGTAGTCTGCTTTCCTCGTCCGCTTTTGTCGTGCTGCTCGTTTCTGCTGTCTTCTCTTGGCCTTGATGTCGCGGTCTTCTGGGCGTCGTTCCAGGACTTGTTGTGTGGCTGTCGTGATTCGTCGTCTCACCAGGGCCGCCGTCGAGTTTACCCAGTTGTAGCACTGCATCTTTGCGCGTTCGATGTCGTGTGCTTCTGCTGCGATATCAGCGTACTTGTCGGCGTGTGCGTTGCCGTACCATGAGTGTCGCGGGTATCCCTTCTCTTCGGCTTCCTCCCAGTTGGGGTGGCTGCTGGTGTGGAAGAGCTGTACTTCGTCTGCTGGCCCTCGCTGGTGCAGCTCTCGTCCTATTTCTTTCCACAGGTCGCCGTTGGTACCCGCTTCTGTTTGTTCTTCGAAACGTCGTGATGTCCAGTCTTCGAAGACGATCTCGCTGTCTGTCCAGAACTGTTGTGGCCCCGCAGTGCTCCTGAGGCAATCTAGCAGCGCCCACACTTCCGCTCTGTTGTTGGTTTGGCGTCGTCTTGGTAGGGGCCCGCACTTGCCCGCACTGATGCTCATGTCAACCGCGCCCAGTTTGATCCAGGCCCCGCCGCAACGTCTGCATCTACAGTCAGAGCTGCGTTTGCCTCCTGATCCGTCGCCGTGCGCCACGATTGGTGTTCCGTCCTCTGTGGCACTGCGCCCGCGGTGTATGCTGTCTCCCACGCAGTTGGCCTCCTCCCCCGTGTCGCCCTCTGGTGGTACCGGCCATGATCGTGGATTGATGCCTCGTAGCCGGAACGTTGGAGCGGCACGTTACCTCTCTTCAGCTTGGCGTCGTAGCTTTTGCGTCTTGAGGAAGGTGTCGCGTTCGTCTTTGGCGGCGCAGATCTGCCAGACTCTGTGGTAGTCCGTTTCTGCGGCTCCACATTCGCATTCTGCTGTGCCTTCGCCGAAGCATTATCGCTGCCTTGCTCGTGTCCAGGCTCCCGCGCATTATGCGATCAGCAGCGCGCCGCACTCTCTGAGGTGCCGCCGCAGATCGGCGGTGTCTGCCCCGCTTGCTTCCAGGCCTCCTCCGCTGTGGTGCTCTGCTGCCGCCGTCCAGAGGTAGTGGGCGACGTCTGGCATGAGCGCGCCTATGATGTCGGTCGGGTCGCCTTGCTCGCCGTCAATGGAATATTTCCAGTAGTTATTGTTCTGGTCGATCCAGGCCACGTGAGTCCCACCCTAGCTCCCTTGGCGTCAGGATGGTGGCGGCAATGGGGCCTCTCTTCTTCCCCCATCGGTGCTGTTCAGGTGTCTTCAGGAGTCGGAAGCAGAAATTTGGCCATGTTCGCCGCACCTGTGCTCGTAGGTCGGGGCTGTTCCCCCAGCGGGTGGACCAGTTGGCGAACACATTCATGATGGTGTACGCAGGATCGGTACCTTCCACGGCCAGTTGTGTGGTGAGACGTCTACCTGGCCATGGTGTCCTTAGGGCCTGCGCATAACGTCGTTGTGCCAGTTGTAGCGCGATTGGTGCCATGCCGTGGGAAGCTGCTCCGTATCGTAGTGAGGCCATGCCGCCTTGTTGTGTGATTCCAGCTTTGCACCGAACACGAAGCCGCCGTAGCTTGCGCCCCACTGCTCCAAAGCGTTTTTGCATTCCAGCCCATCGTGCCCTGCGTGCCGTTCTCTTGGTCGTCCCACCTCTGGCTGATCTGTCGGCTCCCAGGTCCCTGCCTTGTTCGTGGTGCTGGTGGCAATGCCGTAGTGCTTGAGTTGCTGTTGCATCTCCTTGGTGTCATGGTCTGTCGTTGACATGAGCGTCCTTTTGTCGGCTAGCTTGAGTCCTTGCTCTCCAAGGCTCAGGTACAGCAAGTGCGTCACTGCTACCGTGCCTGGGATAACTCGCGCTCTGCTGCTGGCGATCCGAATGCTGATGTCGTCGAACCATGCTCGTGGCAAAGGTCGTGGTCTGTCGGTTGTGCCAGTCAACTTGGCCATCGCCGCGTGGCGTGCACTACCGTTTTGGCCACGTAGTTGGAATGGCGTGACCCAGCGAGGATCGAGCGGTCGGCGTATAGTGGGAGCGAGTGTGCTCTTTGGCTGCGTATTTTTTTCGTTGGTGAGTGTTGAAATTCATGGGGTAGAGTGGTCTCGCTGGGAAGTTGAGCTGGAGTGCTGCTGGTACGACTTTGTCGATGCGTAAGCTGTCGTGGAGCTTCTCGATGTCGGCTACGTATCGATTCCCATAGGCCTAGTGCGTCCGCGCGTTCGTTTGCGACGAGGCGTCGTAATGCTGCTCGTAGGCAGCTGTTGTCCTCGATCGCTGCATCTCATTCTCGCTCTTGGTGTCGCGCCCATCTCCGAATGCGCTGTCGGTGAAGGAGCTCCCAGCAGCGTGCAGGTTGTGGGAGTAGCGCTAGGGCTCGATTCCCTTCGGCGGGCTTGGGGATGATTATGACGATGGACGTGAGGAGCTGCCACGGCCATGTGAAGTGTTGCTCGCACTCGTTGAAGAGGTCGACCAGCGCCTGGCGTCAAGACTCAGGGAGGCGTCTGATGCCGCTGCTGCAAATTATGTCCACGCCCTTGCCCTTGTCGGGCTCACCCTGTATGCGCCCGTCGAGGTCGCCGAGCGCCCATGGGTCATGCTCTTCCTCCTCGGCGGGCTTGGCGCGGATGGCGGTGAGGTACTCCGTGTGCTCGCTGTGCGGTGCTGCGTCGAATTTCCAGATCTGAGTGATTGTAGTGGTCTTGTGGCCTGTCATGTCCTTCGGGGTGCACATTGTCGTGGTGCCATTGTGGATTTCAGTTTCGCGTCGTGGTGGTGGCTTGGTGATTTTGTGGGGCGTGCCGCTATACTTGTCGACGTGCATGGGCTACATTCCATACTGCTTCCTATGGTCTCTCAGGTCGTTCCGAAGTGCGTGTCTAACTTCCTGGTCTGCTTGTTCTGCCGTGCCCTTCAGAGTCTCTAGTTGGAAATACTCCAGCTGCTCCATACGGTCCTTCCACATGTCCCTGTGGAGTCGTGCCGTCGCAGTGGGCGTCGGACCTGAAGCGGGTAGGTCTTCCCGCGCAAGTCGTCGGCCCGCGTTGGCGAGCTCCCTTTGCCGCTGGTGTCCGCGATGTCGCTCTCGTAGCTTGGCTAGTGCACGCAGTATCGTTTCAGCGCGGTTGCACCAGTCCGTTCTGTGCGATGCGAATCTGTGTCGTCGGCCCCCTTTTTCCTTGAGCTGCTACTCCTTGTAGTGGTATGGCGACCCCCGTGCGCAGAATGCTGCTCTGTCGTTGGGCTCCATCTTGTACGCCATGCCCTGGAACTTCTCCAGGGTGCCGATGAGGCGTTGTTAACTCCGTCCGAGACGCTCTGCGCCCCTTGGGTCCGTGCGGCAGGCGGCGTTCTTCTTGATGTAGTCAGGGGCGTTGTGATTGTCTTCTTTGTGCTGGGGCATGCCGGCAACCGCCCAAGCGTTGTCCACTACGACAGTGCTGACCCGGGCAGCGTTGGGCAGGGCCCTCTCCGTCACCGAGAATGCTGACGCACATGGAGCTTCGTCCTGGGTGTCGACGGCGTCCTTGCCTGCACAGCTGCGTTGGTCCACTATGGATGTAACGTTCGCGTCGGTCTTCTCGTTCTCGTCCTCTGTCCGTTGAGCGAGGTGGTCGTCGTATTCCTGCTGGGAGATGAAGTCATTCGTGTCGTGCCTCTTCTCCATGTCAGTCGTTGGGCTGCTCCCGCCTGTGTGGTGGTAGTCGAGGATGTCGCCTAAGGGGTCGGTGTCTGCCTGGTCCATGGTGTTGGACGGCCGAATGATGGGTGACCTGCCGGTCCCAGTGCTTCCCATCGCTGGATGTCAGTGTCGTTGCTTGCTGATGTCTCCGTGAACTCAGGTGGTGCTAGCTGTGGTTGTGGTGTAAAGTTGTCTTGTGCACATTAATGGCGTGCTGCTCTCTTCGTGTTGCTGCGTGCTGATTTAGGTCGAGGTGGATGTGGGAATGGTCTGGGTAGTTGCAATCGTCTGCTCTCGTTTGCTTCTGATGAAGCACGAGTGCTGATGACCAGTCCTGCATGTGGTTTCCATGGCGTGTCGTAGTTCGGTCTTACTCCTCGTGCTAGCCGTTGGCCCCCTTCGTTGGCCAGCGCGTGGTCGATGTTGGAGTAGGCGTCGCCGAGGTTGCAGGTGTGCATGTCGTCGGGTAGGCCTGTGGCGCTCGTCGCTCCGGGTGCTGTCGGCCAGCCTGCCTTGGCGAACTCTCGGTGGCTCGTGTTGAAGCCGCCGCAGACGAGCCACGGCACAGAGAGGGAGTTCAGGAGCGAGGCCAGCGACGTCAATTTGCGCGCGTTCGCGCCGTGTTGCGCGCTGCTCTTCGGGTCGAGGTATAGGGAGATGATGACCAGCGGCGCCCCCTATCAGGTGCAGCGCGACTGGAGTCCAGTCGCACATGTCCACGTCACCTGGCTAAGTGTGGCTGCACGAGTTGGAGGCGGTCTCTGGCTTCGCGCGGTGCTTGAACGAGGTCACCTTCAGGTGCCCCTTCGTGATCGCAACTGTGCCACCTCTGGTGCCCGTCAGGCCCTTCTCGCTCCGTCGCGCCGCGGTGAAGGTGCCCGCGAAGTCCGCCTTCTGCAAGTCACGCTCCACGGTGTCGATCTGTGCCCGAGGCACGTGCGTCTCCTGCAGCGCGTGGACGTCGTGCCCTTCACGAAATCCGTCGCGACGCATCCAGCTCATGACCTTGGGCCCCTACGTGGTGACGTCGGCGAAAAAGAATGTTCGGCCCAGGGGCTCAGCGTCGACAACAGGTCTCCTGCCTCCCCGCTGTGGATCCTAGTGGTCGTCGGGGGGGGCTCCTTCGCCCTTCCCGACGGCCGCTGACCTGCGACGCTCAATGAAACTCCTCGGCCTCGCTCTGGTTGGTGTCCTTGGCCTCTTGCGCGCTGTCGCTTGCCGTGGCCGTAGATCTTGGCGGTGGTGTCGTTGACGCTGCTGCTTGGCCTTCTGCTTTCTCCTCCTGGATCTTATCCGCTTGGTCCGCTTTCCGCTTCTTGAACAGCTTCGTGATGATGGTGTGGTTCTCCTCTGCCTGCTGCTTCGCCTTCTGCAAGTGCTCTGCGAGTTGCCACTTGAACGCGAGTGCCGTCCTCTTGAGCTCCTCCAGAACTTGCTTCTTGGCGTTGTCGACCGCTGCCCTCCCCTCTGCGTCCATATCCTCGTCACACTTGAAGTGCTCTTCGAGCGCGCAGAACTCGATCTCGGACGCGTGCGCGACGTCCGTGTCCGCCTCGAGGATCGCGTCGACTATGTTCTTGTTCTTCTCCTTGCCCTCTGCCTGAATGGTCTCGATGAGCTGCTCCGCCTTTAGCACCTCGTCGGCCCTCAGGTTGAGCGCTTCGTTGGCTTTTGCCGATTTGGCGTCTGCCTGCTGCTTCGCCTCGAAAGCCCACTTGTACCTCTTGCTGGCCTCCTCCAACGACTTCGCCGCCCCCGCCAATCGTAGTGACTTGGACTTCAATGGCGCTGGCGATGCCGATGACGAGCTCACTGCCTTCTCTAGTGCTGAGGCCGCCCCCTCCAGCTGCTTGACGATCCCGATCTTGTCCGAGGTCGCCAGCTGCATGGTGCCGAGCGTGGAGGTGACCGTCTTCAGGGCCGTCGCAAGCTGCTCCACATCGTTCTTCTGCTGCTGGCCGATGGCTTTCTTGCCGCCCTGGGCCCTCGGGCCGTAGCTCGCGTACTGTCCTTTGCCGTAGTTTTCGCCGCAATCCGCTACTGCAGTCGTGTGCTTCCAGCTCTTTCGCATTTGCACCAGTAGTCGTTCTCGTGCAGCTGCTTGTTCCAGCACCACTGCTGGCAGCGCTTGCACCTGCTCCAGTCGTCCTGCAGCTTCGGCGCCATGCTGCCGTGGTGGGAGTCGAGCAGCTGACGGAGCTCGAGGCCACCCGCGAACCTGGCCTTGCGCCCGTCTGAGGCGCCTGTGCCAGGCAGGCGAGGGGGGCCTCTTCGGGCCTCCGCGGCCCTCCGTGGGCCCGGCTCCCGATGGCGCGGGCCCCGCGGCGCCGCCCGCGGGCACAATGGCTGCGCGGGGGCGGCGGGGTGGGGCCACGCTGGGGAGCCATCTAAGATGATGATGATGATGATGATGATGATGATGATGATGATGATGATGATGATGATGATGATGATGATGATGATGATGATGGTGGTGGTGGTGGTGGTGGTGGTGGTGATGATGATGATGATGATGATGCTGATGATGATGATGACGAGGAGGAGGAGGAGGAGGAAGAGG
Source organism: Prorocentrum cordatum (assembly GCA_963575745.1). Lineage (NCBI taxonomy): Eukaryota > Dinophyceae > Prorocentrales > Prorocentraceae > Prorocentrum > Prorocentrum cordatum. Next base: position 178,527 of record CAUYUJ010017669.1, on the reverse strand, counting down.
AGGAGCCTTTCCCCTCTTCCCCTTTCTCTCCCCATCATTCCATCATCCTCCCCTCTCCTCCTTCCCTCCTTCCTTTTTTTTCGATCCTGCTGCCGCCTAGGACGGCAGCCGAGTTCGACAACGACTACGACGAACACTTGCTCAAATTCGCCCCAGACCCTTCCAGGGGTCCAGAGTTTCGAGCTGCGCCTGGTAGTGGCGACGAGAGACCCCATAAGCGAGCGAAAACCAGACTGACACCGATGCCGACGCCGACACCGATGCCGACGCCGACGCCGACGCCCGACGCCCGACGCCCGACGCCGACGACCGACGATGCTGACGCCGACGCCGCCGTCTTCGAGTCGTCCGTGTCGGCGGCGTCGGTCGTCGGCGGCGTCGGCGGCGTCGGTCGTCGGATGTCGGGAGTTGTCGTCGTCGTCGGTCGCGCCATTGCCACCGTCGGCGTCGTCGGCGTCGGGCATCGGACGTCGGGCGTCGGGCGTCAGCCGTCGGTCGTCGGTCGTCGGTCGTCGGTGTCGTCGGTGTCGTCGTCCTCGTCGTCGTCGTCGTCGTCGTCGTCGTCGTCGTCGTCATTGCCGGCGACAGCGTCGGCGTCGGCCTGTCGCCGGGCGTCGGTCGTCGGTCGGCCGTCGTCGGCGTCGGTCGTCGGTGGGCCGGTGCGCCGCGTCACGCCGCGCGCGCCTCGCCCTTCTGGCGCTCGGCGAGCGCGCGCGAGCCGAGCCCCCTCCGAGGCGCGGTCGGCCCTGGGCAGCTCGTCGCAGGCCCGGTCAGCGGCGTCGCCGCCGCCGCCGGCGTGACCGCCGCCGCGGGCGTCGCCCGCGGCTCGTCGTCGTCGTCGTCGCCGTCGTCGCCGACGTCGTAGCAGTAATCGTAGCAGGAGAGGCCGTCGTCGGAGTCTCGCCCGCCGCTGTCCGCGCTGCCGTCGTCGGCGTCGCCCGCGGCTCTTCGTCGTCGTGGTAGTATGGGTCGTCGGAGTCTCGTCTGCCATCGCCGTCGTCGCCGTCGCCCTCGCCGCCGCCACCGCCACCGCCGCCGCCGTCGTTGTCGTCGTCATCGTCGTCGCTGTCGTCGTCGACGTCAGGTTGGAGGTTGTTGCAAGCTCCTGGAGGTTCTTGTTGTCCATGTTGGACGCAGCTCGAACAACTGGCCAGGATGAATCCCTCGAGGGGTCGTCGTCGCTGTCGCATCCCTGTCGTCGTCGCCGCCGCCGCGTCGTCGGCGTCGTCGTCGTCGTCGTTGCCCAGCGTCGCCGCCGTTGGCGTGGTCGCCGCCGCTCTTGGATGTCTTCCGAGGGCGTGCTCTTTTGGCTATTCGGTCTTCTTCGGCCTTTTTCTTGTTTCGGACACGCGGAGGCTGGCCAGAGACACTTGGTTCCGAGCTCTCGGGGGACATCTTCGCCACGATTGCAAAGGGGCCCTGAGGAAGGCGGGTCCTGGCGGTTCTTGGCCGATCTCTCGCTTTTCCCCCCGGGTCCTGCACGGGCCTCGGGACGGTCACAGAGGCTCAGACTGAAGATCGGGGGCGAGCGAGGGGGGGAAGTGAGAAGGAGAAGGCCTTCTGAGAAGGCTCGGAAGCCCCCCGGCCTTCTGCGAAGTTTTCTGCGCCTTCCCCGAAGACAGAAGACAAAATTTCTCGGAAGGCGCGAAGGCTTTTGAGAGGCCCCGCCGCCTTCTGAGAAGGCCTTCTCCTCCTCACTTCCCCCCTCGCTTGCCGCCGAGAAGAGCTGCCCGCGCGGACTGCCCGGCCTCCAGGCCCCCACTTCCTGCAGGACCCCGTTCTTCCTCACATGCCAGGCTCTATGATCTATGAAGGCCGTCTGCGTTACGGGCGTCGTCGTCGTCGTCGTTCTACTCGTCGGCGGCGACGTCTGCGGCCGTCTGCTCGTCGCCAGAACCCTGCCATCGCTCGGACGTCCATTCCCCGTGCATTTCTCCGTTTCGTGCGCGGCTTTTTTTCGCAAAGTGGCCCAGTATGCTCCTCGATGGTCCTCGCCGAGAAAAAATGCACACGTCCGAGCGATGCCAGGGAGTGAGAGAGGTCGGGAGCTCAGGGGGAGGCAGAATGGAATCGGGAGCGGCGGGAAACGAAACGGCACACTCGCACTCCATCTTGTCTTCCTCCTCATTCTTCTCCTCCTCCTCTTCCTCCTCTTCCTCCTCTTCCTCCACCTCCTCTTCTCCTGGGGACCCTCCACCCCTAAAGGATGAGCCGAGTCTTCCAGTCCTCATCGCCTGACCTGCTCTCTCCGCCTCCCGACCGTACCCCGTCTCTTCTCCTCTTTTGTCAGCTTCTCTCCTCAACCTGCTGCCGCTTACGATTATACTGCTCGTCATTCTCATCATCCTTCTTCCTTTGCTATCCCTCCTTCTCTTTCTCCTCCTCCTACTCATTCCCCTCCACCTTTCGTCTTCCCCTTGCGCTCATCCTTCCCGTCGAAGCATCCTCCATATTCCTTGAGATCCGACGTTGCGAAATACTGAAACATCGCGAGCTCCAGACCCCATTTCTGCTGCAATTGTTCGAGCCGTATCGATGTATGATAGCCCCAGGGCCCGAAACTGGGCGAAAACGCCCAGTGTGGAAGAATTGCATCGTCTGGATCTTAGGGTCTGCCTGCTCTCTCTGTCACACCCGTCGAAGTGCGCAGGTGTGGCACCTTTCGCAGATCCTGGCGGCTTCGCCTCCCCCCGCGGCCCGGTCCGTGCCTGCGCCCGCTGGCATCCCCTCCCCCCCGCCCCCCTTCGTGCGCAGCAAGCAGAGCGCACCTGCAGAAGAAGGAAACTGAGGGAGATGATGAGGTACGGCGAGGAGGGAGGAGGCGGAGGAGGAGAAGGAGAAGGAGGAGGATGTGAGTGACGAAGGGGAGGAGGAGGGGGTAGGAGGATGAGGAGGAGGAGGAGAAGGAGGAGGAGGAGGAGGCGGAGGAGGAGGAGGAGGAGGTGGAGGAGAAGGAGAAAGAGAAGGAGGAAGAGGACGAGAAGGATCAGGAGGAGGAGGAGAAGGAGGAGGAGGAGGTGCACTGCCCACTAAGGAAGCGGAGAGGGAGGTCCGAGGCAGGAGGAGGAGGAGCAGGAGGAGGAGAAGGAGGGCGAGGAGGAGGAGGAGGACGAGGAGGGAAGAGGAGGGAGGATGAGGATGAGGACGAGGACGTGAGGAAAGAGGATGATGATGATGATGATGATGATGATGATGATGATGATGATGATGATGATGATGATGATGATGATGATGATGATGATGATGATGATGATGATGATGATGATTAGGAGGAGGAGGAGGAGGAGAAGGAGGAGAAGGAGGAGGTGGACGGGAACGCCGTGCCTGCGTGAGCTCGCACCTTGGAGCGGTGCCTTTCTCCTGCCCTGCCTCTGCCCTTTGGGTTGTTTTGTGCATATTCCCGGCTCCCCGCAGGGCCCCGTTCGGGAGGAGGGGTCGCATCATGTGTCTTCTGAAAGAAAGCAGTTTCGTGCCAGCCCTTTTTGAAGCGACGCCTGTCGCCTGGGCCCGCAAAGCAGGGGCGGGTC
>CAUYUJ010017669.1:45000-172500 GCA_963575745.1 Prorocentrum cordatum | reverse complement strand
GACAGTGGGACAGTGGTGGGGACGGTAGTGGTGGGGACAGTGGTGAGGACAATGGTGGGAACAGTAGGGACAGTGGACAGTGGTGGGGACGGTGGTGGTGGGGACAGTGGTGTGGGGACAGTGGGAATGAGGTGGAAACAGTGGGACAGTGGAGGGTACAGTGGTGGGGACAGTGGTGAAGGCGGTGGCGAGGACGGCGGTGGGACAATGGGACAGAGGTACAGTGGGGACAGTGGTGCGAACAGTGGGGACAGTGGTGGGAACAGTGGGACAGCTTAGTGGGACAGCGGAGGAGTCAGTGGGACAGTGGGGACAGTGGGGATAGTCGGGCAGTGGTTGGGGCCGTGGAGAAAGTGGGGAGAGTGGAACCCTGGTGGGAACAGTGGTGGGGACAGTGGGGACAGTGCGACAGTGGTGGGGGGCACTGGTGGGGAGAGTAGGGACGGTGGTGGAGCCAGTGGGGACAGTGGTGGTGAGGACAGTGGTGCTGGGAACAACAGTGGGGGATGTGGTGCGGACGGTGGTAGGGACCGGGAGTCGTTTGCTGGCGGTGAGTGGGGGAGGGTGGGGAGGGGTTCGAACCGGTAGTGACCCCCCCTCCGGTTTTCGAGTGGGGGGGGGGGTTCGAACCGGTAGTGACCCCCCCGGTTTTCGAGGGGGGGTTTTGCCAGGGGAGGAGGAAGGGGGGGGGGGGAGGGGTTCCAGCAGGGGGGGGGATTTTCGGAGGGGGGGGGGGGAGATCCCCGGGCTCCGGAGGAAAAATGCGGCAATTTTCCATAGTAAAGCGGCGGTGGATCACGCTCTCTCACAGCATTACATGATATGACATGTTTAAAGATAGAAGTGTGAGTCAAACTGGCATTGTACACAATGTTACACCGTCATATGATATCGCGTTTGGAAAATAGCTGGAGAGAGCTGCGCGCAACACATTATGACACAACGTATGGTAGCAAACGAAATTATATATTTTCGTTCAGGGCAGGATCCGATATCAGCGTATAGAGGAGAGTGGGATCGAACCGAGCAGATCACAACATACTGTAAGGCAAACGATTAGGAGCTAAAACCATCGAACAGCATACTCCCAGGACGTCGATAACTGCAACGACTGAGCGTTGACTTCTAGGTGATTTTTAGGAACAGTGCCCCGGGCCTTCTCGCTCACCGTGCTTACCGCGGCCCCCGTAACCTAAGGACCACGGGTGGTCTCCGAGTGGCCCGCCTCACGTTTCCGACGAAATGCATGGCGTCACGCCGTCAGGCGTCACGACGTCGAGCCGTTACCTTTACACTACAGGATTACCACTACAGACCAGAACATAAACACATTCGAAGGAAACGCGTAAATAGCGGAAACAACAGAACATGAGTTAATTCACCAAAACAGATCAGAAATCACATGAAACAACATATCGCGTTCTCTTTAGCAGAACAGCAGATAAAGTAACACAGTATTTCCCAAGCAGTGTTTGCACTTATGGGTTCTTACTTTTACGTAGGAGTCGGGCCTGTCTGTCGGTCTGGCGGCTATGCTGCCGCCGTCGCCGTCCCGTCGCCGCCTCGTCACCGCCCGTCTTCTGGGACTGCGTGTCGGTCGACGCGCTTGTTGCCGCCGTCGCAACCCGTCGCCGCCCCGTCGCCGCCCGTCGTCTGTGCCTGTGTGTCGGTCGCCGCGCTTGTTGCCGCCGTCGCCACCCTGTCGTTGCCCGTCTTCTTGGCCTGTGTGTTGTTTGCCACGCGTCTTGCCGCAGACGCCGCCCCGTCCCCGCCCCTCACAGACTGCACAACACCTATTGCACAGCATAGTTTGCACAATAACGATTCCACACCATAAATTGTTCCACATAGATTGCGCACCACATAGGTCGCACATCATAGATTACACCACACTGGCTGCGCCACATCGGGTGCCCCAGATCAACATATCGCACAACCTATATGGCACCTCAACCGGTCGCACCACGTATATGGCACACCATCGAACGCACAACCTAGATTTCGCCACATGGGCCGCCCCACAAATATTACAACATATGTTTCGCACCACCAATACTGCACCACGTAGATGTGTCAACCTAGGTTACACAACCCAGTGTATTTCACATCATGCGTTGTAACACGTTTGTTGCTTCACATAGACTGCGCCACACAGATAGCATCATATTCGTAAAGTGGGCATCAGGAATTGCGCAGCTTATATTACACAACGTAGGTAGCACAACATATAATGTACCACACCCGTTCTCCCACATAGGCTGTATAACGAATGCATGTGTTGCACCGCACATGTCGCCCTACTTGCACTGCACAACGTAGGTTGGACAACTTAGAGGCACAGCATTGGTTCCACAGTATATGTATATATATATATATATATATTGCAACGTATAGCATGGCCCACACATATTGCACACCATTCTGGCTAGTCTCATTGTGTGGGTTCCATGCTACCGGACATCTGGCACTACAATAGAACAGGACATACTACAACAACACCCAACAAAAACCATGCAGGCACATACCTGTATGTTACAATGTACATTGTAAAGGAGCTAGTAGCTTAACGCTCATCATATATCCCCTTCTAGGTGGATGAAACAAGAGAGCATGATCTCTCGGAACATTACACACCGGATGACAAGAGAGCATGACAATACCCGGACAGGACGGGACATACCATAACAACACATGGTGCACCACATCGTGACATTAATTATACACCGTGACACGCCATACCATAGGAGTGCAGAACATACTATAGTAATGCACAAACGGACTCACCATATTAGAACGTACAACGCCTGAACAGTATAGTGGTATTTGAGCATATGGTGTGTGCATGCATGCAAGCATCCGGTACTAGCACAGGGAGGCCCATACCATAGCAAACCATACTATGACACAACGTGGTAGACAGTAGCACAATGGAGCTGGATCGTAATAGTGAACATGCTTATAGAAAGTAGCAATATTGATCGCCTTATACTATATAAGAGTAGAATGCAAACGAAATGCATTTACCACACAAGTCCACACCATATCATAGCATACTATATTAGAGCAGAGCGTAACACGCGACAGCATAGCTGCATTGCCTCGCACCTACACACCAGGGTGCATCCAGTCATTGTTTCCTTCCGCTTCCATGATTTCTGGTTTCGTTGCTGTATTGTTCCTCGCATCGTTTCAGTCGGCGCGCGCACCATTGGGCACACACGCCGAAGTGTTGGGTGGGTCGTCTACGAAGCAGGCAGTCCACAGTCCAGCGCATGCAGGACCCCGGAGGCCCGGGCCCGGCGTGCCTCCCTCGGGAGGGGATATCGCCCGGGAGGGGCCACGGCGCCCGGCCCGTGACACACCGGGCCCCCGCCCGAGCGGGGCCGAGCGGATCGCCTGTGGCCCCGGGTGCAAGTCGATCATGACGTGCGAGAGCCGCACGTGCCCCCCCCCCCTTGGGAGGCGGAGGGGGTGGGCCGCCGAGCGTCGCAGGTCGGGGGGGGGGGTTCTCGGGCGTGCCTCTGGGCTTCTGCCGCGGCCGCCGGGAGGCGCCTCGTCGCGGCGGCGGAATTTTTGTTGCGTGACTCTGGTCGCAACGCACCCTTCGGGTGGTGCCTCATGGCCGCGTCCGTTTTGTAGCGTTGCCAACCTTCGGCGGTCACGCACGCGTGTCGGCGGGCATGTTGTGTGGGCCCTTGCGAGGGCCCTCGGCGGGAGTCCTCGGGGGATGTCCTCGGGAGCCCAATGGGGCTGGTGTGACCCCTTGTTTGCCCCGTGACCCTACGGGGCTATGTGACCCCGTGTTGGCAATGACCGCCGCTCCAATACAACGGTTTTGTTACGCGAACAGGGTGGGCGGCGCCAAGTCGGGGAGTCACCACGGGTCACCAGTTACTCTTGGACATCCAGGTTTCAGGACTGGCGCCCCAGGAAGTTTGTGGACGTCTGGGGTCGTTTCGGACAGCACCGTGCTGCTCTTGGGGGCCCACCTCCTGGGAGAAATGGCGTTCCACCAGGACGTGCCCACCCCCCCTGGGATGACCACCGTGGGCCCTGCCCCAGGCGCAGCAGGAGTCCGAGGGTCGGACCCCCGCGGCCCCGGTGTTCCTGTCAGTCCCTGCCCGTTTCCCCAGCCTCGGCCTGCAAGGGTCCGTCCTCGGGCCCTTCGGGGCAGTCGGACGTGGGCTCGGGACGACGCGCCGAAGGAGCCCGCAGCCCTGGGATCGGGGCCCGCGTGACGGGGTGGAGCGCCGACTGGTTCGGCTTCGGGTCATGGGAGCCTCGTGTACCCTCGTACTTCCGTCTTTCGAGTGCGCTGGCGTCGTTTAGCGTCGGGCAGTCGATGTTTCAGCGCCAAGTTGAGCGTCGATTCCGCGTCGGCTAGCGCCGAATAGCGTCGATCTCAAGAACCAGCGAGATGGTATGGGAGGCTCCCAGGAGCTGCCTCCGAAGACTGAGGTCAGCCGATCCCCTTCGGCGGATCCGCTGGGCTGAGGAGCCACCCGCGGCAGACCCCTCCTCGTTCAGGACGCTGCCTCGTGGCCGGCCCGTGCTGGCGACACGGCCCCTGGGCCGGTCGTGGCCTGCGCTCGCCCGCGCCAGCGCGCCCCCTGTTGGAGCCGTGGGCCGGAGAGGTCGCGCCCCCGGGATGCCTGGGAGAGGGAGAGCCCAGACCCCCTCGCGCTGTGAGGAAGTCGTGGCGGGAGGTGGGTCGCTGTCTTCGGCCTGCGGGGGCTCTCGGCCGGGCCCCGGGAGCGTTGAACAATGGCTCAGGACGAAGAGCTGGTCCCGGGGAAGGGGTCCAGACCTCTGGGGGTCGACGTTTGGAACAGATCACGACGTCGGGGGTCTGGGACAGCAAGGGCTGGGTGTTGCCAGAAGTGCCCCTGGCCCACGGGTGCCCCTAGGATTCCAAGGAGCCCCCCCCCCTGGGCGTCAGAGCATCCCTCACGAGGCCCAGAGGGCCCCAGGGGCTCGAGAAGCGGGCGAAGAGCTGTGGGCACTTCGGATCAGTGGCACTCGCGGCAACGCCCGACAGGAGGGGAGGGGGAGGGCGAGGGGGCACCACGTCGAACACGTACTTTTGTGGCTGCCTTGGGACCCAGTGCCAGGGGCAGGGCCAGAAGCTGCTCGTCTCTCGACTAGACGTAAGAGTGACCTTTCGCCGGTCGCCGGATTGACCTTTGGTGCGGGCGCAGATGGGCCTTCAGATGACTGAAAACGAAGCGGTAGTAGCGGCTTGCGCGCCCAGGTTTGGTCTCCACGCGGCCCCCCAAAAGCCGCGCATTAAGGGTCACTCTTACCCAGGGTCACTCTTGCGTGTAGCCGAGTCTCAGAATCCGAGGGCCCATGTGGTCAAGAGTGTGGCACGTGTTTGAGGACGCGCCACGGCCCACATAACGGAAGGCCTTGGGAACGGGCATGCCGACCGATTCACGGAGCGATCGGATGATTTGCAATCATTGCCCGTGGCTAAACTTGATTTGTTCAGTGAATCCATCGATCTTCAAAGCGAATTGTCGATGGGCAGGAATCCAGGATGTGATCATGGAGCATGGCCTATAAGGGGTTGGGTAGATTCGTTGGGGTTCCCGCAGGCCTGCGATGCCGAGGCGGAGTCTGGGGCTTCGGGACCGAACACCAAACACGATGATGACCCTCTCTCCCAGGCCAACCGCGTTGCGTTCCTGTGAGCTCGTGTGCGCAGAGAGAGCGCGACGACAAGCAGCTGCACGATCAACGATCAGCTTTGATGGTGCCAGTCTTCCTCAGTAATTTCCGCCCAGTTGCAAGAGCAGCCTCGTCGAGAGGTTTTGAATGAGCCGCTTATCCTGACCAGGCTACGAGGACACAGCCTTTGCATGGCAAGGGTGAACATGGACGGCGGGGGAGGGCTGGTGGGACGGGCCTGGCTATGTGCTGCTTGAGAAATGGGGGTTGCTCTTCGTCGGGGGTCGTCTCACCGTCGGCTGGGGGCCTTGGGCACCCGCCCGCGCAAGACCTTCGGCAGCAGCGGTCGCGGTTCTTGAAGGGCTGCTTCTCTAGCTGGGCCCTCAGTATTGAAAAGGCCAGACGGTGTCCAGCCAGTGCTCGCCCTCACCGTCTGATTTGGCCTCCTTCATTCGAGAGAAGCAAGCAAACTGTTGTGCCGTTCGCGCCGGCATTGGCGCCCAAACTGCCCGCAAAAGGTCGCGCGTGAGCGCCCTCTTCTCCAATGTAGCGTTCCGCGCTGGCGGCCTGCGTGAGCCACCACGCAAGGTCGCTATGCCATCTTGTGTGAGACCCGTTTCTTTTCGTCGCTCACTCGTGTTGCTAAGAGACAGGTTCCAGGTTTCCAGAGAGGAAGCCGACCCTGCGCCTTCTTTCGATGTCTTGTGGGAGGAGCGTTCGGAACTTGTCCAGTTGCTCTCACGCGTGTGGAGCTGCCTGCTCAGGATGGGGTGATGGCGCAAGGTGGGTCGATGGCTTAAAGTGGCTGGCTGGGCCTCTTGAGTAGTGTTCTGTCAGGGCGGTTCGGCATCAACGAACTCTTCCGCGGAGTACAGTGACACACAACCCCAGCAAAAAGCACCCTAATAGCAGCAAGTGTGAATCGATGTGCCGAGGAGTAGAAGGTCGGCTAGAGGGGGCATGGGTGAGATCACGGCCATGGGCACCGCAGTATATTTTCAATCAGGGGTCGTGGCCTTCCAGGCCGAACACATGGACGGCATTGAGGCGAGAGCACGATTCCCGAGTACACTGCCAGGGCGTCTAAGGCGACACGGCTGCTGGACCAGGCGACCTCAGGAGGCGACCTCGGGCTCCCCGTCTCCCCTGTCGGACTCTTCTGCGGCGGTTTTTGTTACCTCTATTGGAACCCTCCAGCGGAACCTTTTTATAGAAACATGTGTGTGTGTGTGTGTTTTGTGTGTGTTCTGCGATTTCTCACGAGTTTTCAGCAGACCGTAGCGCGTACGAAGTTGCGCAGCTCTGGTCACGGCCGCGCTGCGTTGACGCGGCGGCGACCTCATGGGGCGTTCAAGATTGGACGCCGCCAGTGGCCAAGAATCAGCCGTGCTCGAACGGTCTGCGCTATCGGAAAGCCGCCCCCGCTCAAGCTTGTGAACGATCCACGCGGCGCCAGAGACAAACGCCGACGCCGTCATGGCACGAGCATGCCTCGCCCCATAACGTCAGCTGCCGTGCTTGCCATCGCAGTTGTGGCCGTCGCTGTCATCGTGACGGTGGTGCTCCTCCTCTCGGGTCGGACGACAGGGAGGGGGGGAATACGGAACGGCGGGCACACGAAATCTGCTGTGCGCAGCTGGTTTCGGCTGCGCCGCCGGGCGCATTTTTCTCGACACACTGGCGCTTCCGGCGCTGCGTGAGCTGATTCCCCCCGCATCGCACCCTCCTTCTGCGCCGGGTATCCCTCCTTTCGTCCGGCCCGATCCTCGCGAATGTTGCCCAGGTACCCCGCCACGCGGCGCGCGGACGAGAAGAGCGCCAGGAGTTTTGCGGTGAAGTGGTGGAGGCTGCGCGAAGACAACCAGGCCCAGGGGGGTGGGCTTCGCCCGCGCATCACAGGGAAGGGGGGAGTGACGAGCGACGGGTCGGTACGAGCAGGACGTGCCGTTCGGATTTGCAGGAGCAGCGCGGTGAGGACGCGGATCGGCATGGGGATCGTGGTGAGGATGCTGACCTCAGAGGCGGCCAGCGACTTGGCCGACCTCCAGCATTCGAAGACGCGGGCAGGCGGTCGGATGGGCAGCCTCGAGGGCGAGGGGGTCGTCACGGAAGGGGTTCTTCATGGCGGGGGTCGTTCAGGTCAGGATGATGTTCTTGAGAGGTGGATGATGTTCTTGAGAGGTTAAGTTCAGCATCGGCGCTGGCATGTCTGTGGTCGAATGCAGGCCATATCCAGCGTCGTCCCGTTCATGTCTGCTTGACCTACTCTTGATCAGGCTCCATCCCGTCGATATCTCAGCTGAATCCCAGGCTTCATCCGGCGAGATGGCCACCCATAGTCGGGCTCAGCAGCCCTTGATCATTACTAACGAAAACCTCCCAGGAGTTTTCCCCTAAATCAGGCCGCGACCGATGATACACCATCGAGGATGTAAGACTTCCTAAGCCGAATAACACAGTGCAGGCGTGGCCTTAGGTTCCCGTCTTTGTATTAGGGATACGATTCCTTGGCGGGCTGGTTCGATACATCTGCAGATCGGACCCCGTATCCCTAATGGTTTTGGCCCTCCCAGCTTCGGTCCTCTCCCAAAGGGTTCGGTTCGTTTTTTGGGGGGGGGGCGGGGAGGGCTAATCATAGAGTGGGCTGAGGGTGCGGCGCAGGGCTTGGGCGCAAGCAGAAGCAAGCATGGAGGCGGAGGAGGCCTGCCCCCTCCTCCGCGGGAGGCAGAGGGCGAGGCGCTCTCCCGGCCGCGGGCATCGAGGGGAGGCGTGCTCACCTCGGAGCAGAGGGGGGAGACGGAAGAACGACGGCGCCGTCGTCAAGTCGTCGTCGTCTTCGTCGACGGCGCCGTCGTCGTCGTCGTCGTCGTCGTCGTCGTCGTCGTCGTCGTCGTCGTCGTCGTCGTCGTCGTCGTCGTCGTCACTGTCGTCGTCGTCGCTGTCGTCGCCGTCGCTGTCGTCGCCGCCGCCGCCGCCGCCGTCGTCGTCGTCGCCGCCTGCCGAGGCCGACGACGACGACCACGACGACGACGACGACGACGACGACGATGACGTCGTCTTCGGAGCAGGAGGGCGACGTCGAAGAAGATGGACATACACTTCTGGAGCTCGGCGCAGACTTGTCGGATCGGCGCTGCCCCCCCCCCCTGGCGTTGCCCCAAGAAGTTCGTGCGCACTTGCGAGCGCGCGTGTTCATGTCTTCTCCTACCTCCTGCTGCGGACGCAGCGAGCGAGCGCGCCTCGCCAGTTCATCTTGGACAGCGTGTCGCACAGCGCCCACGAGGCCGACATCACCGTCGCGCTGGCGCACCCCAGCCGGGAGACCTACTTCCTGACCGCGTCCCTCGACGGCTCGTTCAAGTGCTGGGACGTCCCGGCCGAAGGCAGCCCCGGCACGGCGGCCGCAGCGCGAGACGGGGCACGCCTCGGGCCTCGGCTGTTTCTGTTCGCCTCCTGGCCCAGAGCAGCTCGCGTGCGCGCGCTGCCGGGGAACGAAGCTCTCAGGACATTGCGCTTGGCACCGCTCGGAGGTGTGCATTCCTCCTTCGGCGAGGACCATCGAGGAGCATCCTTGATCATGTGGCGGAAAATCCACGCACGACACCGCACAGAGCACAGGGAATGGACGTCCGAGCGATGGCCTGCCAGCGGGTGCCTCCACGAGAGCGGGCGGGCCCCCGAGGGGCCCGCCGGACCCTTCGGCACTCCGGGCGGCGGACGAGAACGGGGCCGACGGCGCCGACGGTCGCGCGCGAGCTGCCCTCGTTTCCAACGGGGCGTTCCCCGCTGACGACCTGCGTAAGCCACCGCGTGAGGTCGCTGTGGCATCTCGCGTGAGACTCGTTTCATACGCAGTTCAGTGTCGACGAAGGATGTGTCCTCGGGTTGCACAAGCCACCCGTAAGGTCGCTATGCCATTTCGCGTAAGACCCGTTTCGTTTCGTCGCTCTTGTTGCGAAGTTCAGAGTCGACGAAGCGTGTGCCCTCCAGGTAGTCTTGTAGCAAGGTTTCTTGAATATCATGTGTTGCCTGCTGTAGCTATTCGGGGGGGAGGGGGGGGGATAGGCCCTCGGCGGCTTGATGTCCCGGGTCGCTGGCCTCTGAAGCTCTCGATTCCCTCTCCGAGACAAGTTGTCTCGTTTGCCCGGGGAGTCTTTGACGACTCCAAGGCATGGACATGGCCCCGAGCGCCGCAAAAGGGCTGACAATGTTTGACGCTGCGATCTTTCCGATTCGCCCGAGGTCTTGGGAGGAGTTGGGAGGAGGGGAGGGTATTGCCGCTTGGCGAGCGTATTGTGGCCTTCAGGAGCTCCACGGGTGGCTCTGGCGCGCTAGGAGGGCCTTGAAGCCAGCGCCGAGAGAGCTCTTGGCGGCCAACCTGAGCCGTTGCTCGGGGCGCTCCTCCTGCTCATTCCTCTTCTATCCCTCGGAGGAGGAGGAAGAGAAGGAGGAGAGAGGAGGAGGAGAGAGGAGGAGAACTGACCTGTAAGGAGTACAAGGGCAGAGACGGGGGAAGAGAGGAGAAGGACGCGGGAGCGGAGGAGGAGAAGTTGGAGGAAGAGGTGGAGGAGGACGACGTGGAGGATGAGGAGGAGGATGAGGAGGAGGAGGCGGAGGCGGAGGAGGAGGCGGCGGAGGAGGAGGAGGCGGAGGAGAAGGAGGAGGAGGAGGGGGAAGAGAGGAAAAGGAGGATGAGGATGAGGAGGAGGAGGAGAAAGAGGAGGCGGAGGCGGCGGAGGAGGAGGAGGCGGAGGAGGAGGAGGAGGAGGAGGCGCTGGAGGAGGAAGAAGGAGCAGGGAGGTTGGCGGAATCAGGGGGTGGAGCGGGTGGAGAAGGAGGGAGGAGCGGGAGAGCAAAGAGTTGCGGCAGCATCTTGGCATGGATGAAATGGGTCCTGCTGGAAACGGCTCCTTGACCCCGAGGCCTTCCCCCCAGGACCCCCTTTGCGCCCCGAGACGCTGTCCGACAGGTCCCCGGGCCGAGCCCGCAAACGCCGAACAACCTCAGGACCCGTTTCTCTCAGGACCCCTCAACACCCGCCCGCGGAAAAGGGCAAGGGGAGCGGGGGGACAAGCCCGTCAGGCTCTTTGCTGACGCTGGGGCATCACCAGGCACGGGCGGCCAGGTCTGGCACCAGCGGGGAGAGGCAAACGACGAGCTACGTATATCCCACGCAGTGGCATCTTGGCTCCTGCGGCAGGCGGACAGGAGGGACGAGGGAGAAGGGGAGCTGCGCAGGAGGTGGCGGCCAGCGATCGCGACCGAAATAAATGGTATCTGACAGTCTAGGATTTTCGGGACCCCTTTCCCAACCAGGCGTTTCCGCGTCGCAGCGCGGCAGAGGCGATCCGCACGCGCGTCGGGTGCGAGACCGGGGCAGGTCCTCGCGAGCTGGGCCGCGTGCGGGGGGAGGGGGGACGGTGGGAGGGGCGCCCCGTCCCTGACATGCGAGGTGCTCTGATTTTTTGTTCCATGCGGGGAGCCTTCTTCCCGAGTCGGTTCGTTGTCCGTCCTGGGGCCCGCCCGGTAAGGCCCCAAAGGGGCCGAGGATCGACTAGACATAAGAGCGACCTTTCGCCGGAGTGGCCTTTGGTGCGGGCCCAACGGGGTCCCCCGATCGCCGAACGCGAGGCGGTAGTAGCGTCTTGCGCGCTTGTGTGTGGCCCCCCTGCGGACCCCCCAAAAGCCGCGACTTAGAGGTCACTCTTACCCAGGGTCACTCTTGCGTGTAGTCGAGAGGGCGGCCCAAAAGCCTCCCGTCCTGATTTGTGCCGCGGCGCGTGGCGATCCTCCCCGGCGGAGCAGCAGCCGCAGCGGCAGCCGCACCCGCACCCGCCCGGCGGGACCGCGGCAGCGCATCGCTGGGCGCGATGCTCGACCACACGTAAGAGTGACCCTTCGCCGGAGTGACTTCGGCCCGCGCCCTTGGGTTTGGCTCCCTTGCGCCCCCAAAAGCTGCGCACCTACCCAGGGTCACTCTTATGTCCAGCCGAGATGCGCGAAGTTGAGGTGACTTACATTCAACCCGCATGCAGTCGAGACTGATTTGTAGGGTCGACCCTGCCATATCGAGGGCACCCTTGTGTCCTGAGCTTCGCGACCCATGCATTCTTACTATCCTATTGCAATGTGGCCCTCGGAAAGGTCTTGTGTTCTCTCGCGTGTCCTCTCCAATCAACCCCGACTGTAGTAATGATGGGCAATCTTCCCCAAGGGATCCTTGCATCCTTGCCTCCTTGGTCCATCCTCGGCAGCTTTCGCTGGTCGCGCCCCGCTCGACAATCTTCGAAACGGCTTTCGAAGGCTCTTGCACCCTTACCGCGCATCCTTGTTATACCGGTCGACTGTAGTTGGATCGTACTTCACGGAAGCTTCCGATCCGCTTGGATTGAATGCATATCTGCGGGCAGCGCAGCGGCAAGCAGCGCCGAATAGTGTTCAGATAGTGCCCAATGGCGACCAACAGCGCCTAATAGCGCCGTGTGAGGGATCTGCATCGTGTCTACGTTGCGCCATGGGGACGACCACGAGCTTCCGTGAGTTGCTTTCTAAGTCTCTAGAGTGGGCTCCCTTCTCCAAGGGGGCGGCCCGAGGGTGTGAACATCATTGCGCATCGTTGGGCCCGAGGGCGCGAAGTTGAGAACGGGGGATTCTGGGGTGGCAGTTCTGGGGGGCCGACGCGCGGCACGATTGACTTCCGAGGTGCGTGTTGCAGCGCGGGTGAGGGTGAGAAGGAGGGCCTGGCAGATCGAGAGAGAGCGGTAGAGAGATGGCGGGAGCGTCGGAGAGAGAGAGAGAGAGAGAGAGAGAAAAAAACACAAAGAGAGATAGAGAGAGAGAGAGCCAGATATTTAAAGAGAGAGAGAGAGAGAGAGAAAGAGAAAGAGAGAGAGAGAGAGATGGAGAGAGAGAGAGAGAGAAAGAACAAGGCGCGGGAGCGGCGCGGCAGGGGGGAGGGGAGAGGGAGGGAGCGGGAGAGGGAGGAAAGGGCGAGAGGCCAGAACGCCCCCTCTACCGCTCGCGGCGCCGCTTGGGGGGTGGGGGGGGGGGGCAACAAAAAAAAAATAAATCGGCCTGACCCCCCTGTGATTTTTTTGCCCCCCCCCCCCCCAACCCCACTCCACAAAGAAGCGCTCGAGGGCCGCCGCTCCGAGGCAGCCGCTGCTGGCTTCGAGGGCCGGCCCCGCCGCCGCCACTTCCGATATCCCCTGGTGCCCCTTAGGCCCCCTGATCCTCCTCCCCCCTTTGCCTGCCCCTTGCTTTCTTTTTTCTGTTCGTCCACGGCGGCGCGCTGGCGGCGGCCCTGACAGCGATTGTTTCGGATTGGTGGCTCCTGTGGAATAGCCCCGGTACGATGCCCTGTATGTTGTGGTGATGTTCCACTGCTGATGCGATGCTCCAGTGCTACTGGGCGAGGCATTGCTTGGCATTCGTTGGTCATGCTTGGAGCTGCTTGCAAACGAGTGCTCCTGCTTGGCCTTGGTTGGTTGTGCTTGGCGTTGCTTGGTTGCGTTTGGCATTGAGTGGTCGTGGTCGACTTTACTTCGCACTGGCTACTCGTGCTTGGCATTTCTCAGCATTGCGCGATTGCGCGTGGCATTGACTGGTCGACCTTAGCATTGCGTGGCATGGCTTGGTCGCGTGCGCCATTGAACAGTCGCGCTTGGCATTTCGTGGCATTGGTTCATCATGCTTGGCGTTGATTGGTCGCGCATGGCATTGAATGGGCGTGCTTGGCATCGCTTGGCATTGGTTGGTCATGTTTGGCGGTGCTTGGCAATGTGTGCCCCCGCTCTTGCAATTGCCTGGCGCGTGTAGGGCATGCTTGGCATTGGATGGTCGTGCTTGGCATTGGTTGGTCGTGCTGGGCGTTGTTTGGAATTGTTTGGTGATCCATGGCGCTGCTTGGCAATAGTTTGAGGTTATCAGCATTGGTTGTGCGTGCTTGGCATTGACTTGAATTTGTGGGTCGTGGTTGGCGGTGCTAGACAATGTGGTGTCCTGCTCGTGACATTGCCCGGCATCTTTAGGCGCTGTTTGGCATTGAATAATCTTCACATGGCTAGGGAAACCTGATTGAATGAATAACCATCACTGGTGAATTCTGGCGGAGGAACCTCCACTCAGAAACCCTTAGGCAGGAATGCTCTAAAGCAGCAACATATCATCCTTTTTGCAAGGAATCTGCTCGAAGTTGGCGAGGAATCTCTATGGGGGAACCCGCATGGGAAATCGTTGCTGAGGGCTCCTTGATCAGGAACATGTTATGAGAGATCCTTTGTCGGGAGTTCCGAGGGGGCCTGAATCAGGAATCGTGATTACGGGGTCCTTAGTATCGAATACTTACAGAGGAGTTCGTAGTAAGGGAACTTCACGAAGGAATCCGTAGGTTGGTCGTGCTTGGCGTTGTTTGGATTTTGTTGGTGGTCCATGGCGCTGCTTTGCATTAGTTTGAGGTTATCGGCATTGGCTACTCGTGCTTGGCATTGCCTTGAATTGGTGGGTCGTGGCTGGCGGTGCTAAGCAATGGGTTGTCCAGCTCTTGCCATTGCCTGGCATCTTTAGGCGCTGCTTGGCATTGAATATATCTTTACATGACTAGGGAACCCTGGTTGAATAACCATCACTGGGGAATCCTGGCTGAAGAACCTTCATTCAAGAAATCCTTAGTAAGGAAGGTTCTAAACCAGCACAGAGTTATCCTTTTGCGCAAGATTTGTTCGAGGCATCTCCATGGGGAGTCCGCATGGGATATCGTTGCTGAGGGCTCCTTGAAAAGGAACATATGATAAGAGATCCTTCGTCGGGAGTTTCGAGGGGGCCTGAATCAGGAATCGTGCTTAAGGGGTCCTTAGTATTGAACATTTACAGAGGAGTTCGTAGTAAGGAAACTTCACGAAGGAACCCGTCGACGGGAAGAACTACTAAGGATAATTCAATCATGAATCTGTACGAGAGAATATGTACAAATCAATCCTTGATAAAAAGGCGCCTTGCTGGACAATCCCTACTCCGGAACCGTTACCAAGGAATCCTTAGCAAGGAATCTGCCTTAATGGATGCTTGTCAAAGAGTCGCTATTGCGGAATATGTATCAAAGCAACATGCATCAAGAAACCTGTATCAAGAAACCTGCACTAGATGATATCTGCGAAGGAATGTTTCGCAATAGCTACGTGCTAAGGAATCTGCATTAAGAGATCTGCATTGAGGAATGCGCATTTGAGAATCCTTATTTGGGCTGCCTCACTCAGGAATCATCGCCCAGAACTCCTCACACAGGAATCCTTAGTCTGGGAACTTTACCAATCAACCCATGCGGTGGAATCCTCACTCAAGTTTTTTTGCGCATAAATCTAGATTGAGGAACCTCCATGTATGAACCCGAAGGAATCCTCGGTGAGGAGCGTGCATTGAAGAATCCTCACTCAGGAATCCTCAATGAGAAATCCTCCTTCGCAAGGAATCTGCAGTAGGGAACATGTACGAAGGAATATGTGTTAAGGAACCTGTATGGAGGAGTGCTTCATGAGTAATCTGTGTTGAGGAACCCGTAGTAATGAATTTTGATTAAGGAGTCCTGGCACAGGAGGAATCGTCAGTGAGGAATCTTTTTTCTAGGAATCTAAATCATTGAAACTCGATTGATCATCTTTATTGCACAATCTTCACCAAACAACTCTTACGAAGGGTTCGTGATTCATGAATATGTTCGAAAGAATCTGCATCATGGAGCCCTGATTAAGGAACGTTTACTGAGGAGTTCTTCCTCATGGTTCCCTCCTGAGGAATACGCACAAGGAAATCCTAGGAGACGGCGGACGCTGCGCGCAGGCCCTGCCGACCCCGACGGAGACGGCGGACGCCGCGCGCAGGCCCCGCCGACCTCTGCAGTCCTAACGAGGCTCGAATTGCCATCAGGATGCTGCCAACAATGCGCCAAGCGCCAGGGCGAAAACACCGCGTTTGAAAACAAATCGCGGCGCCGAGGCGAGAGCGCGAAATGCCGCCGCGGCGCGGGCCCCAGACCGCCACCCCAGAATCCCCCGCCCTCGCGAAGTTACGGTCGGGAGCTCCTGATGGGCGTGTCGCGCCGCCGGCTCTGGCCACCACGCTCTGGGAGCGGCGCGGGGGCGCGAGAGCGCGAAGGTCCTCGCGCATCTTTGGGCGCGGTGCGCGAAGTTAGGCGACTCAGAAAGCACCCACACAGGCGGCGTCCGCACCCGCAGCGGCGTCCGGTAAGGCCAGAAACCTCCCGTCGTGATTTCTGCCACGACGCGAGCATGTCTGGTGGTCCTTCCTTGCGAAGCATCGGCAGCAGCGGCGTCCGCACGCGCACCCGCCCGGCGGGCGGAGACCCGCGCGCGGGCCGCCGCCCAGGCCGCGACGGCGAGCAGCGCTGCTGGCAGTGTGCCTGGCGCTCGGCTCGCGCGGGGCCCGCACCGCGGGCGCCCCCCTCTATGGGGGCGTGCAGGGAGGAGGAGGAGGAGGAGGAGGAGGAGGAGGAGGAGGAGGAGGATGAGGAGGAGGAGGAGGAAAAGGAGGAGGAGGAGGAGGAGGAGGAGGAGGAGGAGGAGGAGGAGGAGGAGGAGGGAGGAGGGGAGAGGAGGAGGAGGAGGAGGAGGAGGAGGAGGAGGAGGAGGAGGAGGAGGAGGAGGAGGGAGGAGGTGGAGGAGGAGGAGGAGGAGGAGGAGGAGGAGGAGGAGGAGGAGGAGGAGGAGAGGACCAGCAACGGCAGCGTCAGGAGGGAGGAGGAGGAGAAGGAGGAACAGGAGGAGGAGGATGAGGAGGAGGAGGAGGAGCAGAAGGAGGAGGAGGAGGGCAGGAGGAGGAGGAGGAGGAGGGAGGAGGGAGGAAAGTGGGGGAGGAGGGAGGAGGAGGGGGAGAAGGGAGGAGGAAGGAGGGAAGGGGGAGGAGGGAGGAGGGAGGAGGGAGGAGGGAGGAAAGTGGGGGGAGGAGGGGGAGGCAGAGGAGGATGAGGAGGAGGAGGAGGAGGAGGAGGTGGTGGAGGAGGAGGAAGAAGAGGAGGAGGAGAATAAGGTTGAGGAGGAGGACTAGTGGGATGAGGAGGGCGATGAGGGTTTGATGGGGTACGAGGAGGGGGCGTCCAGGAGGGGCATGAGGACCGGGAGTGCGTCCAGAATGGGGTGAGGACTGTCGGGGGGCATACGGTCAGGAAGGTTTGCTCGGCGTGTCACTTCGCCAGTTCTGGCCCACCACGCTTCCGTACGACACGCTAATCACGTCCGAGTCCCTAAGCGTCAACGCCCCAACACCCCGAGCCTGCCCCAGCCTCCCGCCACCGGGAGCGGAGCGACGCGCCATCAGCTCGCAGGGCACAGCGCGTCGCAGGGGCCGCCGCCGCGACACGCTGAGTAAACGTTCCTGACCGTCTAGTGGCCGAGGCCGTGGCCGAGGTCCCCGTCGTCATTGCCCCCCCAGACCCTCTTCTTCCAGCACGCTCGCCGCCCCCCGCTCGTCCCTGCACAGGCCTCGGGCCGTGGTGCGTGACCCCCCCTTTTCCTGACTCTCCCTCCTCTTCGGCGCACCAGAACCGCCGCCCCCCATTTTTTTAAACTCTCTCGGGCCAGAGCCCTGCCCTTCTCTGCCGACGGCCAAGGACACGATAGACTGTCAACCCGCACAGTAGGGATGGGCAGCCTTCCCACGGGTATCCTTGCATCCTTGCCCCTGCTGTCGATCCTTAGCGACTTTCGCTGGCCAGCCTCGTTCGGAAAACGTTCATATGGGTCTCGCCTTGAAGACCCTTGCATCCTTACCGCGCATCCTCATGATACGGGTTAACTGCTGTAACCGCAAAGTTTAGGAAATCCGCTGGGATCTCGTCGATCGGCGCTGAACCTCCCTTCCTGACCAGACCCCCGACGTCATGTTTTTTCACAACGTCGACCCCCGAGGTCTCCACTGGTTTTCGTCCCGAGTCGTTGTCTGACGGTCCCGAGGCCCGGTGAGGGCCCTCAGAGGCCGAACATCGGTGAAAACCTCCCGTCGTGATTTTTGTTCACGACTCGAGGAGGTCTGGGTGGTGCGCGGAGCGCACCAGGTGCTCGCCACCGCTGCGTCTCTCGATCAGCGTCGGGGGCTCGCCGCTCCCGCCGATGACCCCGAGCTGGCCCTCTCGCCGCAGGTAGGTAGCATGCGCCGACCCACAATGTCCCTGCGCGGCGCGCGCCGACGTCGCGAGGCGGGTCCCCGTCGCGGGACCCATCCGAGCGTTGGAGGAGCCGGGGGTAGGCAGGTGGGATGTTCTTCGTTGTCATTGCAGCTCTGACGCAGCACATCTGGCCCCTGCCTGGAGAGCCAGCCAGCAACGGCCAATCTCATTTCCCAAAGGGGGGAGGAGCCTCTGGCAGGTGCCTCCGCGAGGCTCAACAAGAGAGGGAGCGCCGACCCCGCCCCGTGCGCGGCGCGCGCCGACGTCGCGAGGCGGATCCCCGTCGCGGGACCCACCACCGCCCCCCCACGCCAGGGTCAATTCCGATCCGATCGATCCGTGTCGATCTCGATCTCAACCGGCCCGATCCCTTTCGACTGCGGCATTCCAGCGGTTCGAGGAGGCGCAGCCGGTCCGCTTCCCTCCCGTGAGTGGGGTGCCCAGGGCCGGGAACGAGGGCCCTCCCACAGTTTCCCTACACGTGCAAGCGGCCCTTCGTTGCAGCGATGCCTCGCTCAAGGCATCCTATAGCTTTGGCGCGCCGATCTCTCCTCTCTGCGTCAGCTGGCCGATTCCCAGGTGTCGACCTGGGGGAGCGGCCCTCGGTATCCGACGCTGCGAAAAGATGCAGCGTAGCGACAACTCACGGCCAGAGCCCCAGACCCCGTCTCTGTGCGGCGTTTTTCGAGCGGATCGATCCATGAGGGTCCCAGGGCCCGAGACTGGGCGAAACGTTGGCGACGCCAAGATCTGAGAGCCCCCCCTCATCCCCCGAGTCCTTCCCCTCCACCTCCTCCTCCTCCTCCTCCTCCTCCTCCTCCTCCTCAATTACCTTCCTCCCCTTTGCCCCCCTTAATTTCAATTTTTCATAAGGAACCACAGGTACCAATACCGCTATACCCTGGACTTCTTCCAGGGTGCGATCCGACAAGAAGTTCGAGGCGAAGCTGGCCGTCGCAACGAGGGCCCCAGGAGGCCCACAGAGGCGAACACGAGGCAAGGGTAGCAGCATCGGAGCTTTCTGTTCATCTGAGCCTTCGCCCGCGACCCCTGCTCCTTTCCTTGGCATCGCTCGGACGTGTGCATGTTTCCTTCGGCGAGGACCATCGAGGAGCATTCTTGATCATTTGGCGAAAAAACCACGCACGAATCCGAACAAAAAACACAGGGAATGGACGTCCGAGCGATGGTCAGTTAGCCCGCGACCCCCTTCTCCTTTCTCCTCCCACCCTTGAGCGCGCCCGGGAGCAGCTAGCTGCAGGTCGCCACTGGAGACTGGCGCGGGCTGCCGGTGCAGAGCGGCTGCTTTGTCGCGGACGGCTCCGTCTTCGCGCTCGGCGTCTGCGGCTTCGTCGTCCTGTGGGCCCCTCGAGCGCGCGCGCGCGCATCCGCCCAGCGGCGCTCCAGGGACCCAGACCCCCCCCCGTCGTGACAAAAATCATGACGGGATGTTTTGAGGTATTTCCGGTTTCTGGGAGCCCTCGCCGGGCGACGGGACCGTCAAACAACGACTCGGGATGAAGAGGCGGTCTCGGGGAAGGGTTGCAGATCCCGCGGTGTGCAAAATCATCACACGCCAGGGGGTTTGAGGAGAGAGCGTCGGGGTCCAGGACCCGCTTCCTGGTATTACCTGGGTACTGCCAGAAGCGTCCCTGGTCCAAGGTGGGAGTGCCCCAGAGAGACCTCCAGATCACCCCTCCAAGGAGGCCCAGGGGGCCCCGTCGGGGGCTCCAAGGTGGCGCGGAAAGCTGGGAGCCGCTTGGGCTAGGGACGCCTTTGGTAGTCACCCGCGCTTCTATGCCAAAGAAGAGGTCGCGATAATACCTCGCAGAATTTCCAAGAATTCCTGGAGCTCCCCAAGGGCTGCAGAAACAAGGGCCGCCAGATACTTTGATTGTGCTGGGACGCATCCTGCGCCAAGCGCATCATGGCATCATTTTCGCCCCACATCAATATGGTATGTGTGTATGCAGGTATACATCATTGCGTATGTGCATCTGTGAGCATACACATGTACAAACGTGTGTACAGTTGTGTATTGATGCGTCTTCGGGTAACCTCTCTCTCTCTCTGGCGCTCGTGCATGGTGCCCTTTTGCGTGAGCCCGTGGGGCGCGGTCTGCGAGTGCAAGCTGGCATAGCGGGCGGGTGCCTCGGCGGGGCGGTTCGGTTGGTTCCAACTCTTTGGCGGTTAAGGTCAGCATTGGTGCGTGCATCCATAAACGTAGAAGCAAAGACTCAAGATTTGAACGCTCGCTTCGCTTCACCTCAACCAATCGGTGAATTGGTGATCGGTGAGAGCAGACGATGACCACGGAGGGGTCACGGTCATCATCCTGGAACGGGCCACAGGCATGTCTTGGTTTTGGATAGAATGGACACTGGTGTGACGGGCCAAAGTCACGCAAGTGGTGGGGGGAAGTGGTGACCACGAGGGGGTCTGCGGTCATGACGTTCAAGGAGAAGAGCCATGACCGTGAACGGCGTTTATAACAGAAACGGGTGATCCGCAATTGGGGCGGCGAGGACGAATATAGGAGAAGGAAGACGCGAACGATGAGGAGGACGGGCGCGACGAGACAGACGGTCCCGCAGTCGCCAGAAGCGGGGCAGGTCATGACGGAATGCGCTTACGGCAGCGAAAGAGTTGATGTGATGATCGCGAGGTGGTTAAAGGTTCACCAGGTCGAAGAACTAGACCCATGGTTGCGAGTGGGGGGCCGCGGGCATTGGGAGAGGGGTGGATGTGAGGTTCGCCCGAAGGGGGGGGTCGGTGCGACGAGGGGGCGACGTTGATGACCGCGAGGGAGGTGAACGTAAACGTTGCTGGTCGTGGTCGAAGCTTCAAAGCCTATTATGTGCCTTTGGGGCCTCTGCGCCGTCTAAGGGCATTTTGGAAGCCTCTGGGGCGATTTGGGGTCGCGTGCGCCACATCCGAAGCCATCAGCAGGTTCATAAAAATAATGTTGTGTTGCTACATCTCGCGGCTATCTTGGTCCTTTCGTGGCTTGTGGAAGACGATGGCGATGACTAAGGTCCGCTCCTTTCGGAGGTGGCCTTGGCCTTGTTCTGGCGCCTCTAGAGAGGGTCCGAGGCTCGAGCGGGCTTCAGGGGGCGTTGGCGCTCGCATCGCCGACTGGCGGGGTAGAGGGTGGAGCACAATACCAAGAGCAGGAAATTAATGAGGAGGACGAGCGGCCGTCGACTGATGTACGGACGTTTTTTGGGGTGGCCTGGTTGTTGTTTGGGCGCTTGTAGGGACGGTATCAGACTTGCGAGGGGGGGTGCGCCGACTGGCCTACAGCTGACCGAAACGAGTAGAAATTAGTTACCTCGGGGGATAAATCTGCGGCTGCCCTATGAAGCGGGGGCGCGGACATGACCGCGACGGGGGTCGTGGTCATGCCGCCGGGGCCGTCGTGCCGCCACGGCGGCACACCCCTAACCTGGATCGTGATTTCGGGGCGTCTCGGGTTCCCGTCGGGGCCTCGCGGTGCGTTGACGTCGGGCCTGTGGCAACCCTGCGTGGCGCGTGAATCGGGGACCGTTTGTTTTTTTTGTCCTGGGAACGCCGCGCACGACGTAGATGCGAGCCCTCCCGTACTCTTTTGGGGGTTTCTTGGGAAGGTTCTTGGGCGCTTTGCGGAAGCATTTGGGATGTCTCTTGGGGCCTCTTGGGCCGTCTCAGGGGTCATTCGGGGCCCTTTTAGGCCGGTTGGCGGCCCTCGTGGACCATCCTTGGGCCCTCTTGGGCGGTCGTTGGTGCCTTGGGCCGTCTGGGCCGTCCAGGGGGCCTCTTATGGCTGTCTTGGGTTCCCTTGGGGCCCTCTTGAGACCTTCTGGGACCTCACATGGGCAGTTTTCGGTCTCTCTTGGGTCGTCTCGGAGCCCTCTTGAGCCGTCTTGGCGCCCTCTTGGGAGCTTCTTGGATCGTCTTGGGGCGATCCTGGGGGCCTCTTGAGTCGCCTTGGACGCCTGTAGGACTGCAAGAGCGAACCTGCTAAGCAGATACGTTCCTAGAGGGGACGCGACGATTTGTGCCTCTTGGGGGCATTCTGGGGGGCCGCCTGGGCCGTCTTGAGGGTTGCTGTCTAGAAGCCGTTTTGGGCCCTCTTGGCGCGCTCTTGGGCCATTTGGGAGGTATCATCGGGCGTCTTGGGGCCCTCTTGGGCCAGCTTGGGGACCCCTTGGGCCGGTGTGGGGGTCGTTTTCGGCAGTCCAGGAGCTTTTCCGACACGTGCCCCGCGGCTGGGGAGGACCGCCCAAAAGGCATGGCGGGGGGGTCGGCCATTTGAGGGGTTCTTCAATGCAGGGTGCATTAATATAGGAATACATCGAACTATACACATCCTTATACACATACATGCATGCACACACAGACACAC
Source organism: Prorocentrum cordatum (assembly GCA_963575745.1). Taxonomy (NCBI): domain Eukaryota; class Dinophyceae; order Prorocentrales; family Prorocentraceae; genus Prorocentrum; species Prorocentrum cordatum. Next base: position 150,271 of record CAUYUJ010017669.1, on the reverse strand, counting down.
ATGGACATACACAGACAGACATACCTATACGACCACCCTTCGGGTGATAAGGAGGTTCGGGGGGGGGGAGGCACCAACGTCTCACTCGATCGGTCTCACTATCGATCTCACTATCGATCTCACTATCGGTCTCGCTCGATCGATCTCACTCGATCTCTCACAATCGATCTCACTCGATCTATTTCTTTCGATCGATCTCACAATCGATCTGACTATCGATCTCACAATCGATCTCACTATCGACCTCACTATCGATCTCACATTCGGTCTCACTATCGATCACAGTATCGATATCACAGTCGATCTCACAATCAACGTCATCATCATCAACATAATCGTCATCAACGTCATCAACATCATCATCATCGAAACACCATCATTATCATCATCACCTCATCACCATCATCACCACCACCATAGTCAGATGTTTGTATCGCCCTGGTCTGTTGCTGATCCGTTCCATGGCCGTTCTTGCTCCGCAACAATTCAAGCACAAACAAAGAAAGCGGCCGCTTCATGCCTCTGTCCTCCGTGGCTGGTGGCCTCGCCCGCGTCGGCGCCTGGATTGTCTCGGACAAGGCTCCTTCAGATCCACATGGGGGTGGCGGAGACGGGGGGGGCGATCAAACCGCCGCTGAGTGAGCCAAGGGGTGTTCAAAACACAACCAAACACGCTCAAAACACAACCAAACGCACGCGGCTGCACAACAATGCGCAACGTCCATGGATGCCGCTATGGAGGAGGGCCGCCACGCGAGACCACTTCGACGCAGCGGGTCTGTAGAATGGGCGCTTTGCAACAATATTTCGGTGCAATCACACAACAGCGTGACAGATATAACGACGCAGAGGTTTCGTACATTTACACAAGCGAACCGCCGCCAGAAGCCTGATCGGACCCTTTGGCGGTATCCCCAAGTCCACTGCGCCTGCAAGCATAAACCAGTTGCAAAATGACGACAGCGACGCATCGTTCCTGCAACGCACAACGTACCACAAATCCGGATCATCATTATTTCGGCATGTGCATCTGTATTTGCACATGCACATTTGCATATGTTTGTGCGTTTGCACTTTGCAAGCCCCCCGGAGGACGAGCCCCCCGAGGCATCCAAAGGCTTCCAGACATCCCCGACGACCCCCGAAGAGCCCAAGCAGACACCAGGGACCACAAAGGGTCTCCGAGGGCTGCCATGGACCTCCGAGGATCGCAAGGGGGATTCCCGGAGACCACCGAAAGCCGCCAGAGGCAGCCGAAGCCCCCCGAAACCCACCGGCCCCCAAGACGATCACCAGGACCGCGAGCCCTGGCGGCTTCCAAGGGTCCCGAGGACCCTGGAAAGGCTCGGGGCTTCCGAGAGCCTCCAGGGGCGGCCGACAACCTGCAGAGGCTTCGGACATACGCCGAAGACCTCGCATGACTGCCAAGGACTCCAGGGACGGCCCTAGGAGGAGCGCTGGAGGCCTCCGACGGGGCCACGCCGAAGGGCTTCCCACCGGCGCTTCGGGGAGCCCGCCCTCCCCCGAGCAGCGGGCCCAGGGGGCAAGAGGAGCGGGCGCCGGCCAACCGCCGCCGCGACGACGACGACGACGACGAGGGGGAGGGGGGAGGAGAGGGACGGAGGGAGGGAAGGGGGGAGGCAGGAAGGGAAGGGGAGGGAAGGGGGGAGTGATGTGGGGAGGGATGGAGAGTCAAGGCGGGGAGGGAGAGGATGGAGTCAAGGCAGGGAGGGAGAGGGTGGACGGGGACCCTATTCTCGATTACCTCGAGAGGCAAGGGAGCGGGTCGGGGAGCCGAGGGCATTCCCAGGGACGTCGCGAAAAGGTCTTTTGAGAGAGCAACGGCCCATCAAGATGCTGTTGTGTAGTAGCGCTTTCTCCTGGTAAGCTATATTGAGAGGAATTGAGAATATTTGAGAGATTTTGAGAGGAATTGAGAGAAATTGAGAAATTGAGATATAATATCCTGGGGGCGACCCAAATTGAGAGAAATTGAGACAGAAAGGTTCGCTTGGTTGGAAACTTTGAGACAAATTGAGACAACTAGTGCCGTCTGGTTCAGGACAATTGAGACCGCGTAGCCTGACTTGGCGAAGGCAGCTGACCGTGTTCGATGGCAAACCGCATCGGAGATCCACACGGGACCGCGGCCGCGCAGTGGCACCCGGACGCCATCCTCGCTTCTATTCCTTCCTCCTCTTCCCTCCTCCGCTGTCCACTCCTTCCTCCTCGCCCCCCATCCTTCCCCCCCCTCCCTCCTCCCCCCCGCTCCCCTCCTCCTCCCTCCTCCTCACTCCTCCTCCTGCCTCCCCCCGCCCCCTGGGCAACGACGACAGCAGTAAGAGGCGATGCGCTTTGAACGCGAGGTGCAGCGATGACCCTGGCCTGCCCAGGCAGGGGCTTGGGGGGGGCAACGGGGCGGGGAGGGGCGTGCGAGGGGCCTCGGACAGGGGGCCAAAATACTCTTGTGAAAGGGCCCGCTAGCATGCGCCCGTCCCGCACCAGTCGCGAACACCAGAAACATGAAGATAGCGGGGGCGGTGTCTAAACGAGCAGCAGGGTCAAACCATGCGCCCCCGCGATGTTGTCTCATTACATCGTGTGCCATTCTAGCTAAGAGGATTCAGACGCGGCCTTGCTCAGAGAACGCGTCGTCTAGAGTACGATGGGCCTTGACCTGGGATCAAGAAATCCGGGGCCCCGGCGCGACGCGGCCCCGCGCCCTCCAGTAGTGGCTGAAGAAGGTGGCACCCTTCAAGATTTAGGCGCGCTGCGCGACTCCTCGGAAATGAGCCATGCAATCCAGTGCCAATTATAAGGATCATTCGAGAGCGCGACCTTAATGGCGCATCACTTCGCGCGAGGACAAGGGCCATGCCAGACGACCGCTCCTGAACGCTAATGCGCGCGCGCCCCAAACCTGTTCGCTTCGCCCGAGCGCGAAGCCGGCCGCCACGAAGCCCGCCCAATCACCAAACTGCAACATGGACACCGCGACGGTGAAAAACTCGCGCGCAATGGGCACCCTCCGAGGAAGATAAAGATCATCTCGCGCCGGACGGCGCGCTCAACTTTCGCCCCCCCCGTCGACGCCACCCCCATGTGGATCTGCATGAAAGGCTTGGGGCCTTGTGGAGAGCACCCTCGGCAACGCGACTGAGTGCGCGGTCGCGTGCGGGCTTGTCGGCTCGCTGAAGTGGGGGGCCGCCCTGCTATCCATCGCATCCTTCTTCCTCGGCGTCTTCGTCGGGCGCTATGCCGTTCCAAGTTCGAGCAGGGCAGCGGTTCGACATCCAGTGGCGCGGCGGCGAGAGTATGCAGGCCCGCATCGCGATCGCACCGTGCACTCCGACCGACTATCGGGAAGTGACGAGTCTGGATCCGAGCGAGAAGGCCGAGGAGGACGGGAGGTTGTGGTATATGGCGACGCCCGACGGAGACGTCTACCCGCACGAGCTGACGGCCCAGGCATTGCGTATCATCGTGCCATACGATATGACGGATCGGAGGCAGCTGGTCAACCGAGAGGGGGCCAACCCCGTGGGCGTCGGCACGTACGGCAGGGAGTGGGTGATGAGCCCCGCGGCCTTCGCGCTGCAGTTGCGCTTCGTATTGGGGCAGTCGCTCGACGAGGTGCTGGAGACGGCGGCGGCGGCGGCTGGAGCCCCCGAGGAGCCCGAGGCGGAGGCGAGGCCAGCGGCGGCGAGAGCGCCTTCAGGATCGGCCTTGGCCTCGGCGGAGATTCCGACTGAGTGGGGCTCTGGCCGCGGGCGCCTCCCAGACCCTTCGCCGTCGCGCTGGCGATGCATCGCTTCGAGCGACGGCGGGGGGAAGGGCTTGCTGCCCGACGAGGACCTGGACGCCTTCGTGATCGCGTCGGGGTTCGGCATGGCGATGAAGGGGGGCCGCGCGATGCTGGTGCGGGCTCTTCCTCCCGACGGAGGTGACGAGCTCGACGCGCGAGTCCTCGCGCTGCGGGCCAACGCCACGGAGCGCTTCCTCGGGATGCGTGAGGCCGTGGGGGAGCTCACCTAGACGCAGTGGGAGTTCTTCCCGATCAACGGGCCCCGCACCGTGAAGTGGGTGTGCGAGTTCGTGCGCGAGAATGACGTGACCTTCAGGTCTCGGCACGCCAAGTTCAAAGCCGAGACGGGGCTGTCGTCGTCGGACCAGGACGTCTCCGTCCACGAGCTCTGCTGCCGCATCATGCATCTGCTGCTGACCTACGACCAGCTCAATGCCAGCGAGCTGTCGTGTGCAGAACTGGCGTGTCGTCGACTCCAGATGGCCGAGCACCGCCATCGCGAGAGGGTTCTCACAACCTCTCGAGGTGACGAGCTGCTCGAGGACTCGCACTTGTACCTCGGGACAGGCGAGACCCGCGGGTTGGTCTGCATCTCGCCGAAGCTGCTCACGTTCGTGACGGATGAGCTCCACAAGGAGAGCCTCGTTCTCAAGGAGCGGCGGAAGCTGAAGGAGGAGCGGATGGCCTCGCGGGGCGATGACGGACACGGCGGCGGAGGCGGTGGTGACGGCAGGGCGCGCCTCTCAGGGATGCAGAGCACCGTTGATCGCCAGAAGTCGGAGATCGAGAAGTTGAAGAAGCAGCTGGCGGCTGCACCCAGGGCGGACCCCAAGGGAAAGGGCCGTGGAGGTGCTACCGCTGGCGGGGAGGGGGGCTGACGCCCCCTTCCACCTCACGATCATGGTGGTCCAGCGGGACATCCTTCCGATCCCGCTGGACCTTGCGACTGCGCACTTCGAGCGGCGCAACCACAATGCATGTTTTTCAAATTCCCGATGTCGGCGGAGCCGGGGCCGCCAGCAGCTGGCCGTCGAGCTGTGGACCTGCGAGGTCGTCGCGGCGCTCAATTTTCTCAACGGGCGCCTGGGCGGTGACGGGTTCGACAAGCTATCGGCGGCGCAGCTCACTGGCATCGAGTCGCTCTACGACCACCTGTTGGAGTTCGGGCCTCCCGATGTCAGTCCCACGGCGGCTTACACTGAGCTGCGTGGTTGTTCTCCTGGGTACGACATGTCCCCAGCGAAGGCGGTTCTGTTCACCGAAGGGAGCGTGGCGGTGCCTTCGGACTCCAGGAAGTGCGAGCCCGCCTACCTGTTGTCGGAGTCCGTGCGCGACTTGTGGCAGGACTGGGAGAAGCATCTCTTGCGCCCTCGTAAGGAGTGGCTTGCTAATGTACCACCTCACTTCGACGCCAGGCTGAAGAGCTCGCCGAAGCTCTACGCCAGCTTCTTGCACGACTTGTTCAATGCGGGCATGATCGAATTCACCAGCGAGCGCAAGCACACGCTCGCGCCGTTCTTCGTCGCCAAGCGGGACGGGAGCGGCCAGCAGCGGATGGTTCTGGACACCCGGCGTGTCAATCGTATGTTTTATGACCCCGACGTCGCCGAGCTGCCGACGGCAGGCAGCTGGCAGAGCCTACGGCTCGGGGCCGACAGCAGCCTCTTCCTCGGTCAGTGCGACATCGAGGCAGCCTTCTATCGGTTCCTTGCGCCGCCTGGTCTGAGCGAGCTGATGATTCTTCCGAGTATCGATCGCGGCGCTCTTGCCAATGTGCTGCCGAGCGGCACTCTCGACAGCATCGTCGGTCGCAGGTGTTCGCCTTGTCTGAAGGTGCTGCCCATGGGCTGGAACTGGAGCCTGTTCTTCTGCCAGCACGCCGTCGAGGGTATGCTGAGGACCGTCGGCATCGGCGATCACAGGCCCGTCCACGAGAGGAAGGTGATTCCCGACCTCGAGGGCGAGACCGTCGCCGCCGCCTACGTCGACGGCGTCGCCGTGATCGGCTCCAAGTACGACGTGGTCGTCTCGCAGCTGGAGACGGTGCACGGCGCATTCAACGCAGCGGGTCTCCAGTGCAAGGAGATGGAGCTGCCGAGCGATCACCAGAAGTTCACGGGTCTGATCTTCGATAGAGAGTCTGGAAGGATATCGCTGGGGCGATCGCGGATGTGGAAGATCCGCCAGGCGCTGCTGTGCCAGGCGTCCCAGCGCTACGCCACGGGAAAGGAGCTGGCCAGCCTGGTCGGGCACTTCAACTGGGCGGCCCTTCTTCGCCGACCACTCCTGTGCATCTTCCAGTCGACGTATCGGTTCATCAAGAAGGCGGGTGACAGCCGCTGGAGGATATGGCCCGAGGTGATTCGTGAGCTGCGAGTCGCCGCCGCTCTCGTGCCCTTCGCTTACTACGACGCGAAGCGGCCCGTGGACTCGACGGTCTACTCCACCGACGCCAGCGCGGGCGACCTCGACCGCGCGGGCAGCTTGCACGGCGGCTACGGGGTCACCAAGCGGGAGCTCAGCCAGCAGCTGGTGTTGGAGACGGCTCGGGTTCGCGAGCGGTGGCGCTACCACGTGGAGGGAGCCCTGCACGCTCGGGAGTTCGCCTTCGCCGCCCGCGACACCTCGGGGGCTCCGTCTGACGGGATGTCTTTCGCCACTGTGGACTCGGACGTCGTCTTCCCGATGGAGACCTGGCGGAACGTGACCTTCGGCCGCTGGTGCCGCGAGGAGAACATCCTGAGGCTCGAGGGGCGTGCCCTCGCACTCGGCGTGCGCCACAAGATGCGCGCCTTGCGGTCTCGGGGTCATCTTCACCTCATGCTTAATGATAACCTTTCTTTGGTACTGGGAGTGGAAAAAGGTCGTTCCGCATCCCCTTTGATCAATCAGACCTGCCGAGAGTTGTGCAGCTACAGCATTATTCACGATATGTCCGTAGCCGTGAGATGGCTACCTTCAGAATGGAACACTTCAGACAAAGGCTCACGCACCGTGACGGGCCAGCCGACTCCCTTTGCAGCCGACCCTCGGAATGTTGGCACGGCCTGGGCTAGCCTCGCTCGGGCGGCCGCTGACGAGAAGGCTCGGCGACTCCACTACGACGATCCGATCGGCCTGCTCCGCCGTCGGCGACACGACCTATGTGACCCCGAGGAGGAGGCCGCCGCCGCCACCACGACCGCAGCGAGCTCGCGCTCCTCTGAAGGCGGGAAAGACCAAGGCACTCCCTCCGAGCGCGAAGCCTGGAGCTCTGCCTCCAGCTCGGTCGAAGGCGGCGGGTCGCATCGAGTTGGCACGCCAGAAGGCCAATCGGGCGAAGCTCAGAGCCGCGAAGTTCGGCGGAGCCAACTGCGACCCTCGGCATGGGCTGACCTTCTTGCAGAGGCACAAGGTGCGGGAGGCCACCATCCGCAGCTTCGACAACCACGTGACCAGCTTCCTGGACTGGGCCGCCGTGCCGTCGCTGGACGACATCACGGCGGACCGCCTGGACGCCCTCCTGGCGGCCTACTTGGACAAGCTGTTCTGGGACGGGGAGCTGGCGGAGACGGGCTCGCGGCTGCTGGCGTCCGTGCAATACAGGCTGCCGCGCGTGCCGCGGCCGAAGCACGGCGGCCTTCCGCTGGCGCGGGCCGCGCTCTCTGGCTTTCGAGTGCACTCGAGGAGCACTCCGATGACGCCCGTCGGGAAGCCGATCGCGTGGGCGATGATCGGGATCGCCGCGCTCGAGGGGGACTTCGAGTGGGCGGGGGCGGTCGCACTCGCGTGGGACGCGATGATCCGCCTCCCGAGCGACCTCGTCGGCATGACGGTCGACGCGCTGGTGGGCCCAGGCCGCGGCGCGGAGCCCCGCTGGGCGCTGTTGCTGTGCCCGATCGAGGGATCGGCCTGCAGCAAGTCGCTCGCGCAGGACGAGGGCGTGCTGCTGCGGAGCGCGGCCTGGCGTGGCGGCGGCGGGAGCTTCCTGAAGCTGCTCCGCGCGGCGCGACCCGCTGGGTCGCCCCTGTGGTCGTTCAGCGCAGCGACCTTCGGCGCCGAGTTCCGACGTCGGCTGTCGCTGGCCCCGGGTGCGCCCGACATGATCCCGTACCAGCTGCGGCACTCCGCGGCATCGCACGCCACGGCGGTGGAGGGCATGCCTCTGACCGAGCTGCAAGCGCGGCTACGCCACACGAGCGCGCAGAGCACGGCTCGGTACTCGCGGCGCGTACGCTACCTCGCGGAGCTCGAGAAGGTCGACGTCGAGGTCTCGGAGTGGGCCCAGGAGGTCGAGGACAGCATCGGCCAGATCCTCGGCCAGCAGCGGCGACCGCAGCGCCCTCGCTTCCTCCAGGCGGAGGCGCTGGCGTCGGGCAGGCCTTGCAAGACCTCGCCCGCGCGTGCCGCGCTGCCGCTGGCCAGACCCTCCTCGAAGTCGGCTTCGGGGCGGGCGAGATCGCGCGGGCCGACGACGCCCGCATCTCGGGCTGCAGCGCTTGGATAAACGGCTCCCTGCTGGCTACCGCCATCGTATATCGCCGCCTCGTGGGATGGATCTCGTCTCGCCGCGTTCGGGGAGTCGTTTTGATTTGGCCCAGGTTCGGTGAGACTGAAGCTAGCAATATTCTAGCCCGTCTTCTTCGCAAATGCCTAACTGTAAAGTGTCCTTGCATTGCTATTTTTCCATCAGCAAGCGCTTCCGCGCACTCCGTCCTCTTTAGACAGCTGCTCACCATTTGTGACGGGAGGCGCGCGAGGATCTCCCCGTGCACGTTTGGATGTCAACGAGCTAACCACGACAACATGTGGGCTCTGGGGTTTTCTTGTGGGTTCCCCGACGAAGTCGGCGGTCCGTGCGTCCACGATCATGCGACCCCGCCCACCCCCTCGCCTTTTATTCACTTGTCTCGTCTGTGCGCGTCTTGGGTGTGCTCTTGGATCTCCTCTGGAGCCTCGAGGCTTTCAGAAGGCTTCTTCAACAGACTCTTTTTAGGCATGAAGCGGCCAGATGCCAGGTAGGGCACAGCAGGGTCGTTGTGAAGCGGTCCGAGAGCCGCTCCGTGTTTCGAAGCTCGAGCTTGCACGCAACAGAATCTATTCGCACAGCTTCGCTGTAAAGAATCGTCTGGCCACCAGGGATCTCAGACCTAGTCAGATGTTTGTGTCGCCCTGGTCTGTTGCTGATCCGTTCCATGGCCGCTCTTGCTCCGCAACAATTCAAGCACACCCGCCCTCGTGCCACCCTGTGCTGTAATTAATCCTTCAGGGGTCGTTGCGAAGCGGTCCGAGAGCCGCTCCGTGTTTCGAAGCTCGAGCTTGCACACAGCAGAATCTATTCGCACAGCTTCGCTGTAAAGAATCGTCTGGCCACCAGGGATCTCAGACCTCATCATCATCTTGATGCCATCATCATCGCCATCATCATCAACATCATCATTGGGACACCATCGTCATCAACATCGGAACACCACCATCACCATCACCATCATTTCATAATCATCATCATGAACAACATCATCAACATCACAATCATCGGGAAACCATCATCATCAGCAACATTATCATCAACATCATCATCATCATTGGGACACCATCATCATCGTCACCATCATCATCCTCACCATCGGGACACCATCACCATCATCATCAACATCAGCATCATCATCGGGCCACCACTATCAAAATCATCATCATCACCTCATCAGCATCCTCATCAACATCATCAGCATGGGGACATCACCATCGTCATCATCATCAATGTCACCATCATCGGGACACCATCATCACCACCATCATCATCAACAGCATCATCATCAACCTCATCATCACCATCATCGGGACGCCATCATCATCATCTTCAGCATCAGCATCATCATCATCTCAGCATATCATCATCAGCAGCATCATCAGGGTCCTCAACAGCATCATCATGATCGGGACACCATCACCATCAGCAACATCAGCAACATCAATACCATCATCATCGGGACACCATCATCATCACCACCATGGCCATCATCATCACAATCATCATCATCTTCATCAACATCGTCAGCATCATCAGCATCATCATCATCGGGACACCATCATCATCACCACTTTCACCATCATCATCACCAACATCATCGACATCATCATTATCATCATCATCATCAGCATCATCATCATCATCGTGACACCGACGGGACACCGGCGGGACACCGCGGGCCACGTGCCCCCGGAAAGGAACCATTTGGTCCGGCCGCGCCTCAGCCGGAGGAGACTTTCTTCTCGCCCGCCCACGCAGCTTCGCCTCGCCCGCACGCACGGCACGCACGAACACGAAACCGAAACCGATTTCCCGGTAGGGAGGCTCTCCGTTCCACTTCGATCTCACCCCCTCACCTTCGACACATGCATGCACACATACACAACATTCACCTATATACATGGTTGCGTATCCATGTGTATGTGTATGTGTGTTTACATATCTATGTATAAAACACATATGATTATATATACATATATTATATATATGTATCGCATGCCTGGTCGCACAACGGTCATGTCCGGCCTACTCTTGGGCTTGCTCTGGGCCAGTCTAGCCTCATAGCCCCTCCGTCGGCCGCAATCGCCCTTCGTGTTTCCTGCGAAGGCCTCCCAGGAGATGAGATGCCCCCTTTTGAGGTTCCAGCAGTGGAAGGGGGGCGATGGAGACGGGCCAGAGGGGGGGTCTTCGGCCCGCCCCCGCGTGGGGGCCGAGGTGGTGCCCAGTCCGACAGACCCAGGGCCAGGGGCCCACGCCGGCCGCGGCTCCATGGGCCCCTTACCGCCGAGGTCGCTGCCGGCAGGCCCTCCACGCGGGGTTCGCCGCTGGGGCTCGCGGCTGGGGGCCCGCGCGCAGAAGGCCCCTCCTCCAGGCCCCGGGCGTGCCAGCAGTTCCTAGGGGAACTTGTGGCGCTATGCGGTCCAAAGGTGTGCGTTTCTGTTCGGGGAACAGACAATCAAATAAACATACTTTCGTGGAGGTACGCGCGGATTTCTTGGATCGGCGTTGGAGCCCCCTAGCGGCACCTCCGGCGCCGCCCCTGGCGCGCTCCGCGCGCTAGGGAGGGGTTTCCAGCTCCGGTTCAAGAAATCCGCGCGGACCTCCATAACATGATGTTGATGTTGTTTTTGTTCCTGTATCTGCGGAGCGTGTTCTCTCTCTCTCTCTCTCTTTCTATCTCTCTCTCTCTCTCTTCTTCTATATCTCTCTATAGATTAATTTGTCTCTCTCTCTCTCTCTCTTATTTCCCCCTTTTTTGCTCTCTCTATACATATATATATGATATATATTATTATATATATTATAATATATATATGTGTAGATATGTGTTTATATATATGTATACATACATATATATATATATACATATATATATATATTATATATTATATATATATATATATATTATATATATCGATATCTCTTTCTGGAGGATGCAAGCCATAGGCCGGCACTTTTCTTGCCCAGGTCAATCCTGGGCCTGTAATGCCGCCTCCCTGGCCGACCCTGGAGCGCGTATACACCGATCCTGGGCCCAGGATGTGCCTGGCCAGGATCAGCGTAGGTATGTGGGTAGCGCCTTCCTGATCTTTCGTTTCTGTCGCAACTGCACAAGAGCAGGCGATTTGTTGTCCTGTGCCCTCGGCGCAGCTTTCCTGTCGCCACTCAGCCCATGGCCGCCTCATGGCAGCTGATCAGAATACCACTCACAGGGGTCGCATCCAGTATCGGAGTGGATCCCGGAAGGAGCAGGTCGGAAACTGGAACACATACATTACCAGGGGCGGGTCTTGTTTCAATCCCACGAGTTTTTGAGGGTCGGGGACGACGTCGGGGTGGTGTGGTGTATGCTTCTACCCCGTTTTCAAAGGGAAACAACGAAAAATGTGTACACCAGGATCCCGTATACACCAGGATCCGCGTTCTTGTGCGAATTTCAGCGCAGGGTCAGAAAAAGCGTCGGTGTATAGGGCTCGTTTCCCTAGCAGGGGGACACGGACAATCACGCAGTGGGAGACACGAGGCCCTGCTGGCTCTGGTCCTGATCCTGGTCCTAGCTCCCCATCCTCTCTGCACACCCCGCGCCCTAGCACAGCCCTGGTAGACAGCCTCGGGGAGGGGGCTCTTCTTTTTTTTCTCTCTAGGCCACCTACGGGAGCCCGCGCCATGCATGGGGAGGGAGGATCCCCTCCCCGACGCCTCAGTTTGTTCGTGACGTGGACCATCGGTGATCTCGACGCTTTCTCTCAGGTGTTTTTTGTTGTCCTGGGTAGTTCTCGCCCTCTGGTAGCTTGGGGCGACTAGCGTCAAGGCAGAACTCCCGACCTGTCCGCACGCCTGCATGTCGCGGCTGCCATGCCCCGAACATCTCCGATGGTCCCCACCATGCCGCATCGCGTCCTGGGCAATTGACTGGTCCCCAATACTCCCCAATCATCACTCGTTTCCCGGGTCGCCCTTGCGACAAATGACGACAGGACCGATGACATGCCCAAACCAATTGCACAACGTACAGGTGTAATCAACAACCATGACGTATTCCAGTAGCAGTCATCAGTGTCGTGCAACAAATGCGTCTGAACACACATACCGCACATGGAAGCACACGGAACGAACGGGTAGACTTAGCACATAATAGCATACGAGCATGGCATGCACACATAACGTTCATACGTATATGCAGTAACAAATATTCACCGATACTAGCACGCACATATACACCCATTACCATGAATGTCACCACGATGCATGCGCTTTGTATTGGCACATGTCAAGCGCACGTAGCATTATTACATACACAGCCGCTATCATAGCACACTGCCTTAACATTAATCTGCGTATGATGCGTAGCCGTCATTCCAATGCACACGCACATGGAGGCATGTATAATGCTCGTACGTGGGAACAGCTTATGACAGATGCTTATAATCGTACAGCCATTCAGAGCCTAGATAACACGCATACAGGAAATTACAGCTGTTAGCCATTACCCGCACGCATACACACTCCGTGTAAGTTACATGCGACTCGCTCTTACATTACATGGCATCGTATCATACATACAAATCGCAACCACATTGCAAAATGTGTACACGGGTGTAACAGACACATGTCAGCCACATTGTTAGCCAGCGTGGGCCCAAGCTGAGAGTTATTGCACTGTAGAGGTCAACGCCACGCTGAGTATGCTATCTGGTCTGAGCTATGCCGTGTGAGCTATGTGGTGTGTGCTACGTGGCTTAGGATATGTTGTGTACGCTGTGCTGTGCGAGCTATGTTATGTAAGCTATGCGAAGTGGCCTATCTGGTGTGAGCTGTATCATGTAATGTATGAGGTGTAAAGTTTGTGGGGGGGAGCTATGCTTTTTAAGCTTCGTCATCCGTCCAGGGCACGGGTCGCCCACGGGCGCCCACGGGCGGGCACAAGGCGAAGCCTCGGCGGACCCACCCAGGGAGCGGGGCGCCCACGACTGCCCACGAGGCGCCCACAGGCGGGCAGCAGGCGACACCTCGGCGGACCCACCCGGGGCAGGGGGCGCCGGTGAGCGCCCACGAGGCGTTCACGGGTATCATTGTTGACGTTTGTTTGGCATTGTTTTTGTTGTGTTGATGTGTTTGTTTTTCTATTATTGTTTTGTGTTTTGATTGTTTTTTTTCTTTGTTTGTGTTGTTTTGTTGTTTTTTTTTTTTTTGGGTGTTTTGTTGGGGTTGTTTTGATTTTGCTTTTTTTGTGTTTGTTTTGTGTGTTTTTTGATTTTGTGTTTGTTTTTGTGTTGTGTTTCTTTTCTTTTCGTGTTTTGTTTTTTGTTTTTTTTGTTTTTTTTTATTTTTTTGTTTGTGTGTTTTTTTGTTGGTTTTTTGCTGTTTTTTGTGTGATGTTTGACTTTGTGTTGTTTGTTTTGTTTGTTTTTGCTTTTGCCTTTGTTTTTTTTGTGTTGACTCCACCCGGGGCGCTGGGCGCCCAGCGCTCACGGGCGCCCCAGCGCCCACGGGCGCCACGGTGCGGGCAGTGACGGAAGGCCTGAGCTGATCCAACTCGGGTGCGCTGGGCGCACAGCGCCCCGGCGCCACGGGCGGGCCAGGCAGGCGAAGCCTCAGCTGATCCACTCGGGGCGCTGGGCGCTGGCGCCCAGCGCCCACGGGCGCCCACGGGCGGGCAGCTGGCGAAGCCTCAGCTGATCCACTCGGGGCGCTGGGCGCCCAGCGCCCACGGGCGCCCACGGGCGGGCAGCAGGCGAAGCCTCAGCTGATCCACTCGGGGCGCTGGGCGCCCAGCGCCCACGGGCGCCCACGGGCGGGCAGCAGGCGAAGCCTCAGCTGATCCACTCGGGGCGCTGGGCGCCCAGCGCCCACGGGCGCCCACGGGCGGGCAGCAGGCGAAGCCTCAGCTGATCCACTCGGGGCGCTGGGCGCCCAGCGCCCACGGGCGCCCACGGGCGGGCAGCAGGCGAAGCCTCAGCTGATCCACTCGGGGCGCTGGGCGCCCAGCGCCCACGGGCGCCCACGGGCGGGCAGCAGGCGAAGCCTCAGCTGATCCACTCGGGGCGCTGGGCGCCCAGCGCCCACGGGCGCCCACGGGCGGGCAGCAGGCGAAGCGTTGGTTGACCCAGCCAAAGCAACGGGGGCGCCCACGAGCGCCCACGGGCGGAAATGTTGACCTTTCCTGTATTCTCAGGCGATCCAAGGAGGAACTCCTAAATGCAAACACTGCTTTGGGAAATGCCACTCGACAACAAAAGTAGGCAACAGGCGCACATCACATACACAGCACGCATGTGCACGGACCGTAAACCGGACGCGCACGCAGCTACCAAGTTTGCAAGTAAGAGACAAGACAGGTCTTGAACTCATGCGAAGCAGTTTCATGGCGTGGATCGCCCGACACAAATGTTTCAACGGCCTGGGGCTGGGGATCGGTTCTCACGGACTAAAGCGGAAAGGGAAGTTTTGGGACGGGATCGTAGGTGCTTTTGTCAATGTGGATCTAAGAGGCTCTATGTGGTCCTGGGGGGTCTGGTGGTGGGAGGTGGGGGGGGAGGGAGAGAGCTGAGCAGGAGGAGGAGGAGCGGGAGGAGGAACGTGAAGAGGTGGATGAAGTAGTTGAAGGAGGAGGAGAAGGAGGTGGAGGAGGAGGAGGAGGAGGATGAGAAGGAGGAGGGAGATGTGGAGAACGAGGGAGGATTGACGAGGAGCGTGAGGTTTCAGAAGGTTTTGGGCCGCGTCCTAACGGCTTAGCGGGGATCTGGAGAGTTCCGGCGGCATTGCGGGGTCGCCGGGGCTGCCGCTGCTTGGGGGGTGGGTGGGCCTCGGGGGCCTCTGAGGCGCGGCCCCGCACGTGCGGGACCCGCCCAGGGGTGCAGAGCGCGGTGCTCTGCCATGCTGTGCCGTGACGCGCAGTGCTCTGCCTCGCTGTGCTGTGCCCTGCTGCGCTGTGATGTCGCACGCGACGCAATGAGCACAGGGCGTTGCAGAAAGGGCCTCGCCTTCGAGGGGTCCAGAGGCTGGCGCCTCCTCCTCGGTGGAGGGCTGCGGAAGTAAAGAGCGGCCCTCCAAGAGCTAACCATTCTTGTTTGCTCAGGGTCTATGGAGCGAGCCCTACGTGACACGCGATGAAATGTGATCTGGTTTCATGCAGTAATTGCGCCATGCGATCTTCTGCCACGCAGCGCGTTCTAAGTATTGCGGTGCCACGGGACGCAATGCAATGCCATGTTGTGTTGTGTTGTGCCGTGCCACGTCACAGTATATTTCTATGGTGCGCGATGCCATGGTATACCAGTCTTGCCTCTGCTACAGTACTTCATGCTATGTTAGGATATCCTGTACAATGGTATACAACAGTACGTCTTGATATGCGATGCGCTGCTATGTTAGACGACACTAATCGGTGATGCACAATGCTCCATACTGTGATAATACTCTGCTGCTGTGCACTATGCACTGCTTCTTTGCTGTGTTTTGTCTTGTATGTGATCTTGTCGCGATGCCAACAGCAGGTGTCATGTGAATGTTGGGATTGAGCTAGGCTTACGCTCGCCCCATGCTAGGCTGATGTGTGTTTGTTTGTAGGCGTCCGCTCATCTTCAGCCAGCTTCCTCCTGCCATCATATCAGTGCTTCGATGCCCGGGGCAACACCATATTGAGTTGCTCACGTCGGGCTGGACATCGACATCAGAGACGACGCCAAAGCACGTTTCGGGCCCAAGCCTGCGGAAGAGTCGAGCTTTGACCCTTCACGGTTTCTGGCTTGTGCGCGTGGTAGCGTCAGCCCTGAGCGGCCCACGTCCAGGCATCACGATTTGCAGCTCAGTGAGAAGAGCATGGCTGCGACTGCGGAGGCTGAGGCAGCGGGCGCTTCTTCAGTAGACCTTACAGTGGAGCATGACGTTGAGCTGCTTCCGTCCTCATCATTCCAGCATGCCGCCTTAGACGACGAAGCTCTGGCTAGAAGGTTATCACTCGAGCTCAATGCCCCAGTCGGCGAGCAGCCCATGGCCGCGGCAGAACAAGTTATTGCAGCAGGGCAATCTTCGTTCGACCTTACAGTGGAGCCTGACGTCGAGATTCTGCCTTACTCATCGGCTCATCTTGCCACAGAGGACGAGGCATTAGCCAGGAAATTATCGCTTGAGCTTAATGCCCCAGTCTCGCATATCGAAGACGAAGCCCTTGCCAGAAGCCTCGCAGAAGCTGGCGACCGCACCCAGCATGCTCTGCTCGAGGATGTCACGGCGCTGGATTGCGAGAAACCTGGTTGCGAGCAGCTTGCTGGCTGCAAGGACGGTGCCCTGCATGGAGAAATCCCGAAGACTTTCGCCCTGCTGGATCCCGCGTTCGCTGTTGCGAGGCCTCAGGAGGCAGATCTGCCCCCGGAGACGCTGAACGAGATAGAGGAGCTGTGGTCTCGGTGGCTCCAGGGCGAGCGCGTACAGGGGGAAGGGGCGGGGGACATGCCCGTGTCAGAAAATTATCCAGGTGCCTGCGGCAAGTCACGTCCCGCCAGCGTGCCGGCCCAGCACCGTGGGTGGCGACCCATCATCTGGAGGTCGCACAGCAGGCCGCGACGTGTGGCACCTCGGGTCCCGAGGCTTGGGGGAACCGTAACATGTAGCACGCTCTTCCGCATCGTGTCCGGGGTTCTCTTGTCGTCTTCTTCGTCGTCCTCCCTTTCTTCCGTGATTGCTTGGGCTCCTCTGGGGCAGGCTTTCGGGGTCCGTTGGGCCACTCTGGGCCGTTGCGGCTGGTGCGAGGCCGTCTTTTGGCCGTCGAGGAGCTCTCTAAGGCCGTCTTGGGTCCTTTTCGAGGCTCTCTGGGGCCGTCTTGGGGCCTTTTTGGGGTGGGGCCTTCACGGGCCGTCCAGGGGCCGTTCAGGGCTGCCTTGAGGCCAACCTGGAGGATGATTGGGCCATTCTGGGGGGCCGCGTTGGGGCCATCTTGGAGGCCTCTAGGGCCGTCTGGAGCTGAAGGAAGTCTGAACAGGTGAAGGCGGCCACATCTTTTGAAAAGTTAAAGGGCGCATGCGCATTTGTTGACCAGCGTGGGTCCCAAACATTGCGCTGCTAGCAACAAGTGGTGTGCATTGCATATGCAGCAATCTGTGGTGTGCGGTAGTTGCGGTGCGATCAATGCTGTGCAATCTATGTTGTGCAATCCATGTTGCGGAATATGTGTGGTGCAATCTATGTGGTTCAGTATATACTGTGCAACGTCGTGAACTTTCAGCGAGGCAGCGCTCAGTCTATATGGTGCTAATTGCGATGTGCAACACATGATGCGCAAGCAATGCCCTGCCACGTATGATGTACAACATATGTGATGCAACCAATGCGGTGCAAACAATGCTGTGCAATATATGTGGTGCAATCTACGTGGTGGAATTGGTTTTTAACAAACGAGCTGGCACATCCCATGTTTTTGCAAACGTCCCACGCAGCCACCCGCAAGTTGGTTTGCAAAACCAATGCGGTGGCGATTGCGATGAGTGCTTGGCGTTGCCTGGTGCATCTCTGCGGCTGCGCGAACCCAAGCATGCGCGCGCAGGGGCCAGCTACTTTCGCGCGACCAACGGGGCCGCGTCGGCGCTAATCGTTGGGCACATCCCAGCGGGCACTTCAGTGCGAGTCGGCGACTTGGGCGGGCGCGGTATCATGGCAACGTCGACAACGGTAGACGCGATGATGATAGTAGCGATGGGGGTGACGATGTTGGCAACGACGACAGCGCGGCCAGTGCTGGCGCCGATGCTGGTCACGCCGGCGACGGTGACGGCGCCCTCGCGTCGGTGATGAAGGTTTTGGGAAGAGTTCCACATGCGCGCGCGGCCGACGCGCGAGAGTGGCCCGCATGGTATTACTTGACACGGATCGTACCCCCCCAGCACGCACGCAAAAACATGCGAATGATTACGGCACGGGGCGCCAGAGACCTTTTCTGGGCAAAATTCCATGGACATGTTGTAAACTTCTTTTAATCTGGAATTCGCGAGAGCTCGAGCGCACGCTGTTTTAAAGGTCGCTGTTGCGAAACCACACGTTTTTATGTGTTATATGTTTGTTGCGAATCCGCGCGTTTTTAACGGATTTCGGAATGCGCGCGCGACGACGCGCGCGCATTCAGTTTTTTCAATGCAAAAGAAGTTCACGACGGCCGCACGCGCGCAAAGGGCGTTCCCACGATTTCGACATGCGCGCGCGAGGCCAGAGTGGTAGCACCTTATGAACATAATGAAACCGATGGTTTCATTCAGAAGTCGCAAGAGCGCGACCGCACTTTTTTCAACATGAGCAAAATGTTTGAACATCCGTGTTGCGAAACCATCTGTTTCTCATATCCGTGATTGGGGAATCTTTCCGGCAAAAAACTGCTGTTGAACGATTTTACGTGGCATGCGCGCGCGACGACGCGCGCGTGTGCAGTTCGCCCCGTTAGTTTGAAAAAAGGGGTTCCTGAATATTGGTGGCTTCTGGTAAACGAGTGCGCGCATAGATTTGTTTTGCAGATGATGGGGGGGGTGCTTGCTCGGCTGAGACGGTACGAGTTCATATTTTGGATGGACGATGGTGTAGAAGCGTACGTAGTTTGCACTACGAAAAATAAGGGGCGACGGTCCCGAGGGGGGTATATCTTCTTGTGAGAAATCAAAACAGCTATGGTGTAGTCTATGTTGTGCAACCTATACATTATATGTTGTGCAATATATGCTGTGCAGTGTGTGCTGTGCATATACGTTGTGCAACCTATGCGGTGCAAGTTTTACTATGCAAGAAATTTTGTGGCGAAGCCTAGGTGGTGCAACCTGCGTGGTTCACTCCATGTAGAGCAAACTTCGCCGGGGGAGCACACTCTGTCGGGGTGGGGACGGCGACAACACAGCCACGTGGCGGCGACGACGACAACATAGCCGCCAGGCCGACACACATGCCCAGACGACGGGTGGCGACGAGGCGGTGACGGGGCGGCGATGGCGGCTACATCGCCGCCAGACCGACAGCGCCAGACCGACAGAAAGGCCCAGACGACCCGCGGCGACGAAGTGGCGACGGGGTGGCGGCGGCGGCTACATCGCCGCCAGACCGACAGACAGGCCCAGACGACCCGCGGCGACGAGGAGGCGACGGGGTGGCGACGGCGGCTACATAACCGCCAAACCGAGAAACAGGTCCAGACGACGAGCGGCGACGCGGTGGCGACGGGGCGGCGACGGCGGCTACATAGCCGCCAGAGCGGCAGACAGGGTTTGTTTCTTAAGACCGATGGGGAACCCCTAAGGATAAATACTGCTTGGGGAATGTACATGTGCACATATGTGTGATTTTTGTGGGCAAGGCCAGCAGCACCATCGCCCACGTTATGGTAAGCTACGCTCGGGCACTGCACCACAGCATCGACGACGCATGGAGGGCATGGACCGTGTTTCGGCGCGGTGACGCGCTCTCCCACCATGGCATCCCCAGGGACCCCAGAGCCTGGTCTGAGAGCAAATACAAGGCCTTCCTCTCGAGCGTCTATGGCACCACCGTCCCCGAGTCCGGGACCCCCAATGGCACCACATGGGACGGGACGCGCGCTGCTCTGGCCCAGCTCGTCAGCTACCTGCACAGTCAACGGTACCAGCCCGCCACAGGAGGCATGGCAAGGATGGCTGACCTATGGGACTCCTACCGTCTGAAGCACGACCAGCACGCAATGGACAAAGGCCGGGACCCCATCAAGTCAAGTACAGCCGACAGTTGTTCCCTGACTTCCCTGCGCCAGTTGGGATCCGAGACATGCGCGCTGCACCACTCGCTGGGTACGACCCTAGGACAGGAGGTGGACGCCTTACCTGGCTCAATCACAACCCGGAGGAAGACGCCTTACCCGGCCTTGACGCCTTACCCAGCAAGATCGGGATCATCCGACCCGGAGGGAGAGACTATACCAGCAGGCCGCCTCCCCCGCGCGAGCCTCGGGCCCCAGACACACCCGCTACGGCGGCTGAGCGCCCAGCGCTGACACAAATATCAGACACCGCAGGCCGACGAAACGCCAGCCCACCTGTTCCAAAAGCAACCCGCAGCCCCCCGCACAGCACGCAGCAGGGCACAGCAAGCAGCTCGAGCCCAGGCCCGCCAGACGTCGCAGCCCCTCCACGCACCGCCCGACACGCCACTGCCAGCAGCGACGATGCCGTCGACATCTCGCCTGCTGGAGCCTCCCCTGGAAAACAACACCCCGCTTCTTCTTCCCCGCCTCGCAGCGAGGCCCCAGGCCAGGACCCCTCGTGTGACCCCCCCCCCCGCCCGACAGCCCGGTGCTGCATGGCGATGAGCTTGCACCTTCCAGCCCCCGCGGTTCGCTACATGCCGAAGCCGGCGGGCGCGACAACAGCCCTGAAGCTGGGCGGACCCTGCAGGCAGAGCAGTCGGACGGTGGGCCCGTGTCCACCGCACTAACCCGCCAGTCCAGTCTCCAGCTCGCCAAGCCATAAAATGACATCGTTTGTGGGACTACACTGCCAACGAGGAGGAGACCTGGCCCGAGGTCCATCAACATACTCAAAAGGGAATGCGGCCCAATGCTAGTCATCGGCTGGAACGCCCTCGGCGACCTAAGGGAAGCGCGACACGGGGCCACCTACAACCCAGAGGGGCAGGAACAGATCTGCCAGGACTTCGTGGACCAACTGATCGAGGAGGGCTTTGATATACGCAACCTCTGCCGGAGGCATGGCCTCCGCGTCGACCTGTACGAAGCCTGGGCCAGGCAGATCCAAATAATGCAGCGTTTTCAGGTGAAACGCAAAGGCAAAGGAAAAGGGCCAGATCCTACAGGGAAAGGCAAACGCCGCGCCGACCTGACCTGGCCCAGCAACGAACAATCCTTGCAGCGACGCCCTGGTAGCCGCACCCAGCGCTCCTAACCACCTGACCCCACACCCCCGGCCCGTGCAAGGTGCCCCTCCCCGGAAGGCCATGCGGGCCCCCACCGGTGCATCAGTCTTGCAGCGCTCCCGCACGGAGCCGCCGCTTCCTCCCCCCCTCCTGGGGACGCCGTGTGCGGCCCGCCCTCGTGCTTTCTGGGGAGGCGGCCCGTCCCACGGGGCCCTGCGCCAGAGGCCCCCCTCTGGCGCGGGGCTGGGCGTGCGCTCCCGTGCTGCATCGTTCTTGCCCCAGTTCGGTGCTCCTCCGTGCGCCGCCCCCCCATCCTTGCCCCCCCCCCCCGGGGCTGAGTGGCGGTGCGGGCGCCCCCCCCCCCGCTTGGGGCCGCGCTTCCCTGTGACCCCACCAGGGCTTGGAGCCGGGCCCCGCGCGATTTCATCCCAGTCTGCCGCTCTCTGCGCCCCCTCCAGCCCCTGCCGGCCCATCCCGACCGGGGCTGCAGTCTGTCCAGTCCAGTGACTGCGCTGTCGGTGTCCCCCGACCGCCGACGGCCTGCTGCGCCCGGCCGTGCAGAGGTGACCCTGCTGGCGCGGCTCCCAAAGTTGCTCCCCCTTCTGAATCAGGAGGGTCGGTTCGCATCAACCTCGACATGGCTAAGTTCAGTGACGCTGTCGCCGCGATGGACACATTCTTCAAAGAGGCTGCTGCTGCTGTTGAGAAGCAGAGCCTCGAGGTGCTCGAGGGGCAGATGGAGGCCATGCAGGCCCCACGCTCCCCCGCCCCTGTGGGCCCGGGAGCTGCATTCCGCCCCATGGGCCAGGCCGCGTGGCCGCGCTCCCTGCGCCGCCTGCTCTTCCCCTGCCCCCCCCCGCCGCTCGCCCGACCGTGGGCTGCCTTTCGCCGCTGGTCCGCCCAGTGCGGCCAGTGCGCGCCCCGGGCGCCTGCCCTCCCCCCCCCCCTTTCCCGGTCCCGCACCCCATCTGGGTCGTGAGTGCGCATCCTTCGCAGCAGCTGGCGAGCCCCCGGCCCGCCCGCCCACCGCTGTGGCCGCTGCTCTCCCCAGTCTGCGCCCCCCCTGTCCTTCCTATGGCAGGGTGGCTCCTTCACCGTGACTGCCTCTGGTCGGTGCCTGCCCCGCGCCTGCTTCGGCTCACCTCGCGGCCTCCGCAGGAGCCAGCAGCGCGCATGCTCCCCCTCAGCCTGCTGGCCTCGCTTGCCCTGGCCTGAGCGCCCGGGCTGGTCTTGCCGTCTGCGCCCCCCCCCCCAAGCTTTGCGCCCAGTTTTCGGGCCCCGCCGCCCCATCCCTTGGGGCTCTAGCTGTCTCCAGCTGGTTGCACTCCCGCCTCCGCTGGCCGCCACCTCCCGCCGCCGCTGGCCCCGCAGCCCCGCTGCTGCCGCTGGCCCACCCGGCGTCGGCCACGCCACGCGCCTGGGTCTGCTCTGAGCGGCCCCGGCTCCCGCCTCTCTCCCTGCCTCGGCCGTCGCCCCGTTGTCCTTACTCCCCCCCCCTGCATGGTGGCGCAATTCGCTTAACGTTGCCCCGTTTCGCTCCACTCGCCAGCGCAGTCACTCTGATTAGCCGCCGACGCAAAAATACGTGTGATGCTTGTTTCTTCAGGTTCTACTGGGGTTCATCCTGGAGCACTCTCGGTGGCCTCATGGGCCTTTTTGAGGCCATCGTGGGGCCGTCGTTGGCCGTTTTGGAAGCATCTTGGGGTATTTGGGCGGCCTTCGTGACAACCTGCCTGGGCCGTCCTGGAGACCGTCTTGGAGACCACCTTGGGCACCCTCGAAAGGGGGGGAATGTACGCGTCGAAGCGCTAGCGGTAGGGGTGGGCTTCGAAGATTACAGAAGCCCTACCAGGCAGCATTTGAGCGACGGAAGAGAACTGGGTCTATTGCGACGACATACGCGCTTCCCGCCTGGCGTCCTCTCTTCTTTGCGGTGTGCCACGCCTGCCCTCAGCGTGAACCGTTGCATAAAACCGCTATATGTTTTCTTGCGTAAGACGCGTTTCTTTTTGCCGGTCAGTTGGCATTCCACAGTGCCCGAACGTGCCAGGGGACACGGTGGCGGATATGCTCCACGCGGTGCACAAGCTCCTGATGGATTTCCCTCGCACAGCCGCCCAGACAGTGCGGGATGCCTTCGCAGAAACCGGAACCTACACAGAGGCCAAGGAGCGGCTGGAGAGCAGTAGCGAGAAAGACGCGCTGCGATCGAAGCGCCAGAGTCGTGCTGCGCCGCCGTGCCCGATGCCGAGAGCACTGTCCAGAGAGCTGAAAGACGGTTCAGTGGCCAAGACAGCAACGCACTATTCGGCGGCGTGCGAGGGGGGGAAGTGAGAAGGAGAAGGCCTCTCAAACGGTTCGGAAGTCCTCCAGCCTCCTGATCATTTTTTCAGCTTGCCCGAGGACAAACAACAACTTCTCAGAAGGCGCGAGAGTTTCTGAGAAGTCCCGCCGCCTTCTGGGAAAGCTTTCTCCTCCTCCTCTTGACTCCCCCCCATCGCTTGCCGCCGAACCATTTTAAGCAGCGCCAGCTGGATCACGCGGCGAGGGTCGAGCAGCTCCGCAGAGTGGGCGGCCTGGGGACGTGCGCCTGCTGCTTCGACGAGGAGCTGCTGCCCGAGCACGAGATCCGCTGCACGGCGGCGGCAGGGCACGGGTACTGCATCCCGTGCGTGAAGTCCGAAGGAGAAGCGACGGCATAAGCACGACATTCCAGGCCTCCGAGAGGTGGGGTCCGAGTGGACGGGCTCAGAAGGTCGCGCCGCATCACCGATGCATCGACGATGCGGAGCCCGATTTGCTTCACGTCGGCGATGCCGATGCATCGCCGACGTCGCCGGTGCATCGCCAGTGCATCGCCGATGCATCGCCGATGCATCGCCGGTGCATCGCCGGTGCATCGCCGATGCATCGCCGATGCATCGCCGGTGCATCGCTGGTGCATCGCCGATGCATCGCCGATGCATCGCCGATGCATCGCCGATGCATCGACGATGCGGCGCGATCCTCCGACCCGACCTACTCCGGCCCCATATGGGAGGCCTCTACATGTTTGGGGACCTTCCTCGGACCCACCTGACAGATCTGTTCGACTCTAGATCGACCCCAGTTCGACTCAAGTTCGACTCAGGTTCGACTCAGGTTCGACTCAGGGTCGACTCACATCGACGGACGTTCGACGCAGCTTCGACGCACGAGTGGGCCGAGTGTCTCCAGGAAGGTCCCCAGAATGAGCATCCGAGGCATGAAGCCTCGGAGCTCCGCGCAGACTTCTACGGTCGGCGCCGGGCCCCTCCAGGCAGTCGCCTCCCGCGCCGCCCTGGCGCACCCCGCACGCCGGCGAGGGGGTGCCCAGCGCAGCCGTCGACTACACGCAGGAGTGACCCTTCGCCGCAGTTCAGGAGGGAGAAAAACACACAGACACAATGAATCGGCGATTCCCAGAAAATATAGGAAAATATGGGAAGTGGGTGTGAAGACAAAACCCAGAAAATATGGGAAAATATGGGGGATATTTTTATTTGTGTGTATTTATTTGTGTGTCCCAGTTCCCCTTCAGCAGTGACCTCTGGTGCGGGCCCACTGGCGTCCCCCGATGGCCGGGACATGTGCGGCAGCAGCGGCCTGCGCACGTGGGCCTGGGCCCCCCGCGCCCCACCGGGGGCCGCGCACCGGAGGCCACCCGTAAGCCCGGGGTCACCCCCGATTGCGTGCAGCCGAATCCGAGACCTCCGCGCGGAGCTCCGGGGGCTTCTGCTTATGCTGCCTCTTGCTCTTCCAGAAGAAATCGGCAATCAGCTTCTTTGGTGCTGGCCTCTTCGCACTGAACCTCAGCCAGGGCGCGGGCAGCAGCGGCGCGAGCAGCTCCAGCAGCAGCCCCGCGCCCGTGGCCGCCAGCACGGCTCAGGCCACTCTTCGCTGCATGGACACCTCGGGCTGCAGCGGGTGTTTCACAGACGCGGCGCTGCGAAAAGCGCTGCCGGTCAGTGTGTACGCGAGGTATTCGCGCCGGTCTGCCGCTCTACATGCAGCCGCCTCGGGCCTGAGCGATCTTGTTTCGTGTCCGTCTTGCGATTTCATGGTGCAGATGACCGACCCGACACAGAGCATCATCAAGTGCCTGGATCCACAGTGCGGCAAGATTACTTGCCGATGGTGCCACGAAGATGACCATCGCCCTCTCCGATGTGACCAGGTGGAAAAAGATGGCGATGTCAGAATAAGAACGTTCATTGAAGAGCGTATGGCAGAGGGTCTGCTCTTGAGATGCCCAAATCCGAAGTGTAAGAAGCCGTATGAGAAGACCGAGGGCTGCAATCACATGAAATGTCCGTGCGGGACTCATAGTTGTTATCTCTGTGGAAAGGAGATTGACAAAAAGCGGCCTTACGACCACTTCAAGGACGGGCATCAAGGGGGTGGCACCAACAATAAGGATTCGAAGTGCGTTGTGTACGGCACTCCTGCGTGGGCCAAGAAAGACCATGCAGCAGTCCGTGCAGAAGTCGATGCGGCGCTGAAGGAGTACCTCGCGGAGAATCCTGATCTCCAAGGCATTATGCAGGAGCGCCAAGAAGTTCAAAAGCGGACCCTCTCACATCTTGAGTGCAGCCCCGCAGGCAAGCGACACAAAAAAGGTTAGGTGAAGCGCCCGTTGCCAATAGAGTCTATTCCCAGAGGCGAGGCTTTGCAGACCGAGCGAGGGCACACAGACGCTCTTGGCACGGGGCATCGAATCGCAGTGTCTCTGACAAAATTGATATTCATTCATCTCGCAACAGGTGTTACCGAACGCGCAAGACACGATTTTGCACGAGCCTTTGACTCGTGAACCTCTCGTCCTTCAGGACGTATGGTTTTCGGTCCTCGGTCGGGGAAATCGCTCAATCGCGCGCCGAGATCGAGGCCTCGGGGACGCTTGAGCTCGGCCTCTATTCGGCATGCCGCCCCCTCGCCGGTGGGGAGGCGGAGGAGGAGGAGGAAGAAGAAGAACAGGAGGTGTCCGAATTTCTCCGGGAACTCGCAGAGATCCCTTGGTTTCTGGAGGCTTCTTGGAGCCGAGATGGGTTCAAAGTGATCCAAAGCACGCATCTCACGAGCGAGGAACATATCCACATGCATGCCCTCACGGTTTGGAGACCGACGCGCGATCTAATGAATTCGATATTTAGGGTACGCTCTAAGCGGGGCATCCGCGCAAGGCCGCCCTGCGCCCATCAGGTTGCGGCCGAGGAGTGAGTGCGGGACACGGACACGCTCCCCCCCGTGATTGAAAGCGCTCAAACAACGCCATCCTTGACTCACGCGGATCCAGGATCGATCGATCTGATGACGCTTGCTAGGGCCATCGCGCGGTGCCGATCGATTCGAAAAGGCTCGGCCCGCGACGGGCTTCGACTGCATTCGGCCCGATCCCCAGGGCGGCTCGACCTGTCTGCATCCGAGGTCAGAGTCCATCAGTCCCCCGACTCCGCGGCTCCTGCGCGACGGGGGCCCCTGAAGCTCTCCGCGGGGGTCAGCGCCTTCCGGTATGGGTGGGCTTGCCAGAACCCCGGCTTCACAGTCGAGGCGTGGACGGAAGGATCGTTTTGGGCTCGGGAGGGGCTCTGCTTTTCGGGCCCTTCCTTAGGTCAAGGTCGGGGCACCTGCTCGTGGCCCTGGGCCCGCCGTCGCCAGAGCCGCCCCATCCGTACCTGATCCACCGGTCCGCACGGCAGCACGGAGACTGTGTGCTCTCGGGGGCCAGCCGCTCCCCTCCGACCCCCTGCGGGCTGACCCGGGCCTGAGGGCTGCATGAGGCCTGTGCGCACCCCCGACCCGGGTGGCGTGCGCGATGTTGCCTCCCCAGACCCCCGACGTCGTGATTTTCTCCCAGCGTCGACACCCAGAGGTTTGGACCCCTTCCCCGAGACCGGTTTTTCATCCTGAGTTGCTCCTTGGCGGTCCTGAGGCCCGGTAAGGGCCCCAGGAGGCCGAAAGCAGCGAAGAACTTCCCGTCGTGATTTTTTCACCATGCGATGGGGTCCTGAAACGCCCGCCCTTCGGCGGCTGGAACGCCATGGCCTCGGCCTGGCGCCCCGCGCGGGGAGGGCCAGCCCCTCCTCCTCCTCCTCCTCCTCCTCCTCCTCCTCCTCCTCCTCCTCCTCCTCCTCCTCCTCCTCCTCCTCCTCCTCCTCCTCCCGTCGTGAAGAACTTCCCGTCAGGTGGCCCAGGTTGGCGCTGACATGGGTCAGCGCGTCCCCGACCCGAAGCGCTCCCGTTGTGCCGCGGGCAGTGGTTCTGTCTGGCCGCCCGGCGGGGGTGTCCGGAGCCAGCGCTGCGGGGGCCGGGGAGAGCAGCGGGCAGGGTCGCCCAGTGTCCAGCAGTGGCGAAGCGTCCTGGCTCGCCTGAAGGCCTGCCAAACAATGTTCTGAAAACCTTTTGTGGTGTCCACGAAATGTTCTTCGAACATTTCTGGCGGAGTTTGTCTTGTTTTGACACATCGGGTTTATGTTCTAAGATCACTGTTTTTGTTCTTAGAACATGTTTGGGTTCTACGAACATGTCGTGGTAGGACTGTATGAGTACCGGCGGGACGGTCGGTCCCTGCTCAGCAGTGAGATCTTGCTGCGGTGTCCAAGAGGTCTGCAGTCTTGGCGGCCTTGGGCCGGGTACCACTCATGACCCCCAGTGAGGGTGATAGCTCAGTGTCCGAGGAGGAAGAGGTACCGCTACCGCTACCCCTCGGCTCGTGTTCGCCTTTTTGGGCCTCCTGGGAGGGCCTTGTCGCCACCGCTGGATTCGACTCGAAATCCTGGTCTAAACGCACCTTGGGAGAGGTCTGGGGGGTAGCGCTATCAGTCATTGACCTCGTGCAGCTCCACCAGTAGCGCGCAGCCTGACACCGCCTGCGTCGTCTTAGAGCGCTTTGGTGGACAGGCACACGTCGGCGCCAACACGATCATCTGTGCCAGGCCGCCCGAACGCGGCCAGAGCAGGTCGGGTCGGAGGATCGCGCCGCATCGCCGATGCATCGCCGATGCATCGCCAATGCGGTGCGATCCGTAGCCCGATGTGCTCCATTGCGGCAGCGCCCATGCATCGCCTGCGCGTTGGCCCTGCGGTGCGGGGCCCCACGTGGCCGACTCCCGAAGCCCCGAGTCCAAATTTGGTGACGTCGCGTGTTCACTTGCACCGGCCGTCCGCCGGACTTCCGCTGGCGGAGCCTTCGTCTTCGTCTTCGTCTTCTCCTTCTTCTTCTTCTTCTTCATCGTGCTACTACTCTTAGTACTATATGTACCATTCGTATCATTACTGGCGAAGCCCTCTCCCCAGACATTCGATGTCTTGTTTGTTCAACGCGGGGTTACCAGCAGGCCAGGCCCTTTCCTTACAGGGCTGGCTTTTCATCCCGAGTCGTCTTTTGACGGTCCCGGGCCTGGGGCCCAGCGAGGGCTCCCAGATGCCGAAGACGGCGAGCAATCTCCGATGGGTTTCTCGGTGCATTGGAGGTGACCTTTGGTGCTTGGAGTGACCTTTGGTGCTCGTCCACTGGGGTCCCCCGATGACGGAACGCGATGCGATAGCAGCGCCTTGCGCGCTCAGGTTTGGCCTCCCCACGGCCCCCCGAAGTCGCGCACAAGGGCCACTCTGGCCTGGGGTCACTTTTTGCGTCTAGCCGATCTGGGGATTGCCCCGCGTGAGCCGCCTCCAAAGGTGGGAGCTGGAGACCGCGACGGAGCTTCGGATGCTGCCCCTCAGCGAGGCGACGGCCGTCCGCCCGGCCCCCATTACGCGGGCGCCTCGCCCATGTCGAGCAGTGCCCGGAGGGCTCGGTCACCATTGGGAGAGGTCGTCAGTTCTCGACTACACGTAAGAGTGACCCTTCGCTGGAGTGAGGTGCGGGCCCGTTGGGCCCCCCCCGAACGCCAAAAGCGATGCGGCAATAGCGTCTTGCGCGCTTATGTTCGGCCTCCCCACGGCCCCCAGAAAGCCGCGCACCAAAGGTCACTCTTACCCAGGGTCACACCTGCGTCCAGAGGGCCTGCCCTCCGATGATCTGATGTTTCCATCCAGGCGCTTTTCCTCGACTTCCGCCTTCGAGGTCTGGTCTTGGTCCCCCCGAGACCCTCACGAACGGATCCGGGACGAGACGCCGCACCTAGGGAAGAGATCGGGGCCTCGGGGGCCGCGCATTCAAACAAGTCGCCTCGGCGGATATCGGTGCCCGAGCATCGAGGCCCGAGGGTCGAGGAGGCATTTCGACGATCTCGGGGGAGGCTCCTGGAAGGTGGAAGGCGTCGAGGACCGAGGATAGAGGAGGCTTCTCGACGATCTCGGGGGAAGGTCCTGGAAGGTTAGAGGGGGGCCTTCTGAGGAGGCCCTCTCCTGGAGGAGAGGTGGCGACCCCCCCCAAGTGCGCCCCCCCCCCCCCGGGGGTCACTGGACGAGCGTCTGCAGCTGCCTGCGGAGGTCTGCCGGGGCGCCCGGAGGCCGGAGGCCCGAGCGCACCCCCCCGAGATCTGCAAGCCGGGCGTCCCCTCTGCACGGGTCCCTGCACGTGCTCCTGCTCACGGCGGGGAGGTCCTCCCCGGAAAGGAGAGCGCCCCATTGGCGTGTCGCGAGGGCGAGCGATTTCTTCTGGCAGGGATCCGCGCTGCATCCACCTCGTGGCAACGGAGCGCGTCACGCTACAAGGAGCAGACAGGTTTGGCGCGTGCCGCGCCAGATCGCAGTTTTGAAGGGGAGCCGCCGCCCTCCAGCAGTTCAACTGCACATGTCTTGGTGTTTCTCGGACCGCGCGCCTGGAGGAAGCTCGAGCGAGAGCCCCGGTTTGCGAAGGCGCCGCCCCCCCTCCGTGTGGCTGCTGGATATAATTCGAGGCCGGTGGTGATGGCAGCTGACAACGGCCTCAAGCAGCAGGCTCATCATGAGAAGGAGGGCACCGGTCGCAGGGTGGAGCATGGATCTGCACGCATCTGACGCGATGGACCTCTTTCGGGGCAGCACCGCCCTGCATCCCAGGAGTTGTTGCAGACTTGCGACGCGATGGATGTCGCATTTGGGGCCCACCCTTGGCTCCATCCGTTCAAACCTGGCGATGAGGCGGATCCGTGTAAATATCTGCTGGGTGTTTCGAGCTGTATGATTTGTGACCACAGGGTCAAAACGCCCAGCCAGTCCTACCGATACGTCTGGGGATGCGACGGGGAGGTTTTGCTCATAACAAATACCTCAGGGGGGAGGAGGATCGGGGGAACCGAAATGGAGACGGCAAGATGTTCGGGACCGAGACCGACAGCAGGTCCTGTCCGCCTGAGCAGGATTCGCTGTCGGCGTTGCCGCGCGGACGTGTTCCACCGAGGACGAGGGGTCGCCTGCCCAGCAGCGGCCGCCGTCACTCTGGGACGCCATCGGCAAAGAGATAGGTTCCCAGGCGCAGTGGACATCGCCACCATCCACCCAGCACCGCGCATCATTGCTGCAACGAGCCCAGACAGGGTCGGTGCCCCGCCCCCCCCTCTTCCAATTGTGTTCTCCGAGTGCTTACGCCCAGGGCTTCCTATTTGTTCCCAACCATCCTGTGGTGTTGGGTCCTCGTTTTGAAGAGACAGCGCCCCGCGTCCCACCTCCCTCCTCCTCCTCCCCCTCCTCGCCCTCCTCCCTCCTCCCCCTCCTTGCCTCTGCTCTCGGCACTCCCCTCAAACGTTTCGTAGCCCCATAGGGAGCTCCACCGAAGGTCCCAGTGGCACAGCCCGCATGCGGTTCCCCCACCCAGGGCAGCGTTTCGTAGCCCCATAGGGAGCTCCACCGAAGGCCCCAGTGGGGGTGTTCGCATGCGGTTCCCCACCCAGGGCAGCGTTTCGTGGCCCCATAGGGAGCTCCACCGAAGGCCCCAGTGGGGGTGTTCGCATGCGGTTCCCCCACCCAGGGCAGCGTTTCGTAGCCCCATAGGGAGCTCCACCGAAGGCCCCAGTGGGGGTGTTCGCATGCGGTTCCCCCACCCAGGGCAGCGTTTCGTGGCCCCATAGGGAGCTCCACCGAAGGCCCCAGTGGGGGTGTTCGCATGCGGTTCCCCACCCAGGGCAGCGCTTCGTGGCCCCATAGGGAGCTCCACCGAAGGCCCCAGTGGGGGTGTTCGCATGCGGTTCCCCCACCCAGGGCAGCGTTTCGTGGCCCCATAGGGAGCTCCACCGCCCCCGCATGCCGTCCCCTCCACCCAGGGCATTTCGTTTTTCCCCACCCAGGGCAGCCCCATAGGGAGCCCCAGTGGCACAGCCCGCATGTCCCCCCACCCAGGGCAAGGGGCCAGTGGCACAGCCCGCAGCCAGGGCAGCTTTCGTGGCCCCATAGGGGGCTCCACCGAAGGCCCCAGTGGCGCAGTTCGCATGCGCCCCCCCCCCCCCCCACCCAGGGCAGCGCTTCGTGGCCCCATAGGTAGCTCCCCCGAAGGTCCCAGTGCCGCAGTTCGCATGCGTCCCCCCCCTCACCCAGGGCAGCGTTTCGTGGCCCCATAGGGAGCTCCACCGAAGGTCCCAGTGGCGCAGTTCGCATGTGCCTCCCCACACCCAGTACAGCGTTTCGTGGCCCCATAGAGAGCTTCACCGAGGTCCCAGTGGCGCAGTTCGCATGCGTCCCCCCCCCGCCCAGTACAGCGTTTCGTGGCCCACAACTGCATATGGTTGGGTCCTTCGCTAGGCTAATTTTCTCAGGAGCTGGGCGTGGCGGTCGGTCTGGCGGTTATGTTGTCGCCGTCGCCGCCCCGTCGCCGCCTTGTCGCCGCTTGTCGTCTCGGCCTCACTGGTCTAGTGGCTATGTTGTCGCAGATGCCGTTCCATTGCAGCACAACATACATTGAATTACGCAGGTTTTTTTTCTAAACAAGAATTTGGCTCTACCCCCTCCCAGAAGCCAGGATGATCGCCCCCCCTCCCGGACATTTTGAAACCGAAGATGCCCCACCGTTCATTCGAACTGTGAACTCATACCAACCCAGCCAAACTTGGTACCCCACGATCCCTCACACAAAAAACAGCATGCGAGCACACTCGTTTAGCAACAGCCACCAGTTTTCAATACTCTCTTGCGCAACAGGGGCGAAGTGTATACGAGCGTGTCGTCGCGCGCATGCCGAAATCATCAAACAAACGTAGGGTTTCGCGGGGATGTCAAAATTGAGCGTCCCAGAGACGATCGAAAACACACGGTTTTACAACATGACTATTCCAACGAGGTTTGCGTTCGCGTTCTTGCGAACCCTTCTGAACACCATAGGGCCCTCCCCATCTTCATCGCATGCGGCCAAGCGAGCCTCTCGCGCGCGCGTGTCGAAATCATTCGACCGCCATTGCGTGCCTGCTGGTGGGCACGATCCTTGGCAGAGGATCTCATGCGGACCACTCGAGCCCATTGCCTGCGCGCGCATGTCGAAACCCGTTCAAGACCTTCATCACCGACGCGTGGACATCATCATCGTCACCGGCCTGATCAGCATCGGCGCCGTCATTGGCCACGTCGTCGTCATCGTCATCGTCGCGTGGACACCGTCATCGTCATCGGCGTGATCAGCATCGGCGCCGTCATTGGCCGCGCCGTCGTCATCGCCATCGTCGCCATCAGCATCGCTACTGTCATCATCGTGTCTGCTCTTCCCGACGTCGCCACAATACCGCGCCTGCCCCGAAAACCCACTCGCAATGGAATGCCCGCGCGTCAGCGCGGCCTGTGACACGCGCTAAGGAGTCTCCGGCGGGCAGCGCCACCGCGGCCGCAGCAATGAGCCAGCTAGCGCCAAGCAGTCATGGCCATCGCCGCCGCTTGGGCTTTGCAGATCCAAGCTGCGGGTTGGCGGGTGGGATGTTTGCACGAACAGCGGTGTTACTGTTAACTTCTTCGAGTTCGGCAAGGTGAGTTCTCCCGCTTACAAGAAAATTCGAAACTACCCCCTGGTTTTACTCCCCCCTGGGGATGTGCAGTTTACATGGGATTCTGCCCCATCGTTGGTCCAAGAATTAACCTTATCCTGGCCAAGCTGGGTTTGACCCCCCCCCCCATCATACTTTGCAACAGAAGCATTCTGCGCGCACCTACGTTTATCAAAAACGATGGATGCCCCAATTCCCCTGGCAAACATATAGGACGGCGTACACGCGCGCGCGCGCGAGTCGTTGCGCGCGCGTGCCGAAATCTTTCAAAAAACCACTGGCTTCGCAAGGATGTCACGATCGAGTGTCCCGAACACGTATCTGAATATGTGGGTTTGGCAACGTCCGTGTTCAAAGAAAATTGGTCCGGTCTTGCGTTCTTGCAACTTCTGCAGGCAACCACATGCTCAGGTTTTTCCAACATGTCCATCAAATGCGAACAAACAGGCCTCTCGCCCGCGCGCGTCGCAATCATTCGAGCGCCCTTGCGCGTGCCGGGGAAGGGGCACGACCCTTGTCAACTTATATATCGCTGCCCATTCGCGCCCGCTGGCCGCGCGTCGAGAGGACACCCTCCTCGTCATTGGCGTGAATCGTATCGGCGCTGTCATTGGCCGTGCCGTCGTCATCGTCATCGTCGCCAGTGGCGTCGGTGCAGTCATCATCGCGCGCGCCTCTGTCGACGTCGCAATGACGCCGCGCCCGCCCGAGTCACCGACTCGCATTGAAGCGCTCGCATGTCAGCGCGGCCTGCGAGGCGCGCTGGGAAGTGCCCAGCGGTCAGCGCCCCCGCCGCCGTGCCTGTCGCGCCATACTAGCCGGCCCCTTTGCGCGCGGGCCTGCGCGGTCCAGCGCGTCCGCGGGGATTTGCCAGCCAACGCCAGGCAGGCAGCGCAATTGACGCCTCGCTGGTTTTGCAAACCAAGGCGCGGGTAGGTCGTCGGAGTGATTGAGCGAGCAGTGGGATTGACAATTTACTGCGAACGGAAAAACAGGCACTGCATAGAGATCCTCCTTAGGAAATCAAATTACCCCCCCCCGCCCCCGTCAGCGACCCCTGTGCAGATGCGCAGTTTACATGTCGTTATGCCACACCGGTCATCCGAACTATGAATCGTGCCTTTCCGGCCAGCCCCGGCTCGACCCCCGCCCCCCCGCCACCAACCTTTGCAAACGAAAAAGAAGCATTACGCGCGCTTGTTTACCACAAGCTGTCATTTTCAAAAGGCCCTTGCCCAAAATGGGGCGAAGTG
Source organism: Prorocentrum cordatum (assembly GCA_963575745.1). Taxonomy (NCBI): domain Eukaryota; class Dinophyceae; order Prorocentrales; family Prorocentraceae; genus Prorocentrum; species Prorocentrum cordatum. Next base: position 115,927 of record CAUYUJ010017669.1, on the reverse strand, counting down.
CGCGCGCACGCGTCGTCGCGCGGGCATGCCGAAATCCTTCAAGAACCTTCGTTGTCGTAAGGGTTCCAGAATCGGAATTGTCGAACACATTTTGAAACCACGTGGTTTCGCAACGTCCGTTTTCAACAAACTCCGCGCGCTCGTGCGAATCATTATTGTTTTTTGTATCGCATTTTGGTTTTCAGAAAAAGGCAGTATCATAGCGTCGGCCGAAATTTCCATCGAGCGCGACCGCGCGGACCTCTGGCGCGCGCGTGTCGAAATCGTACCTGGTTTGTCGAAATCATAGGGCGTGTTCTGCCGCTGCTGGCAGAAAACAGCGGGGGGCCACTGGGGGTTTCAAACCCGGCCCCCCCCGCTCCTCGAAAACCGGGGCGGGTCACTGGGGGTCCAAACTCGCCCCTCCTCCCTTTCCCCCGGTCCATCATGAAAGGAGGGCTGTCCCTACAGGTTCGAGAGCCCCCCTTCGCCGACAGTAAACGATTCCTCCCCCACTCAGAATGAAGGACTGTGGTGGGAACAGTGGTTGGGACGGCGGCGGGGATGGTGGTGGGGAGTGTGGACAGTAAGACTGTTGTGGGCATTGGGGACAGTGGGGAGAGTGGAACCGTGGTGGGGACAGCGGCGGAGACAGTGGGGACAGTGCGACAGTGGTGGGGGCACTGGTTGGAACAGTGGGGACGGTGGCGGGAAACATGGGGACAGCGGGACACTGGCGGGGACAGTGGGGACAGTGGGACGCTGGTGGGGATGGTGGTGGTGGTGGGGACAGTGGCGAGGGGACAGTAGGACCGTGGTGGGGACAGTTGGGACAGTGGGACAGTGGTGGGGACGGTGGTGGTGGGGACGGTGGCGAGGGCGGTGATGAGGGCGGTGGTGGGACAATGGGACAGTGGTACAGTGGGGACAGTGGTGGGGACAGTGGGGAGAGCGGGACCGTGGTGAAGACAGTGGGGACAATGGGACAGTACAGTGGGGCAGCTATGGGGACAGTGGGGACAGTGGGTCAGTGATGGCGACAGTGGGAAAAGTGGGACAGTGGCGGGGACAGTGGGGACAGTGGGACCGTGGTGGGGACAGTTGGGACAGTGCGATAGTGGCGGGGGCACTGGTGGGGACAGTGGTGACAGTGGTGGGAACAGTGAGGATCGTGGGATACTGGCGGGGTCAGTGAGGACAGCGGGATCGTGGTAGGGACGGTGGTGGTGGGGACAGGCGAGGGGACAGTGGGACAGTAGTGGGGACAGTGGGGGCACTGGGACAGTGGTGGGGACGGTGGTTGTGGCGGCAGTGGTGAGGGTGGTGGTGAGGACGGAGGTGGGACACTGGGACAGTGGTGCAGTGCGGACAGTGGTGGGGACAATAGGGACTGTGTGACAGTGGTGGGAACAGTGGGGACAATGGGACAGCACGGTGGGACAGCGGCGGGGACAGTGGGGACAGCGGGATAGTGGTGGGGACAGTGTCGACAGTGGGATTGTGGTGGGGACAGCGGGGACGGTGGGGAGAGTGGGACCGTGGTGGGGGCAGTGGTGGGCACAGCGGGGACACTGCGACAGTGGCGGCGGCATTCGTGAGGACAGCGGGGGCAGTGGTGGGAACAGTGGGGACAGTGGGACAGTGGTGGGGCCAGTGGGGACAGTGTGACAGTGGTGGGGACGGTGGTGGTGGGGACAGTGGTGAGGGCCTGTGATGGCAGTGATGGGGACCTCGGACCGGGAGTCGTGTGTCGAGGGGGTGGGGGTTCTGGAGGGGGGGGGGTTCGAGCAAAGCGGTGTTGGATTTTCGGACGGGGCGGGGCCTGGGCTCTGGAGGGAGAGGGGGGGATTTTCTACAGCAAAGCGGCGGTGCATCACGCTCTCCCAAATCATTCGGACGCCATTGCGCGCGAACTGGGGGTGGGGGTGGGGGGGGCGCGATCCGTGTCAAGAATCACCATGCGGGCCAGTTGCGCGCGTCGGCCGTGCGCGCGCGTCGGTATCCTTCCAAACTCTCCATCGCCGGCGAGAGGACACCATCACCGTCACCGGCGTGATCAGCATCAGCGCCGTCATTGCTTCTGCCGTCGTCATTGTTCTCATCGTCACCAGCATCGCCAGTGTCATCATCGTTTCTGCCGTCGTCGGCGTCGCCATGATAAAGCCGTGCCCGCCTGGGTCACCGACTCGCACTGGCGCGCCCGCGCGTCAGTGCGGCTTGCGAGACGCGCTGGGAAGCGCCCGACGGCCAGCGCCACCGCGGCCGCGTCGGTCGCGCCAGACAAGCTGGCCGCTCTGTGCGCGAGCCCGCTCGCGCTCGCGCGGCCGCAGCGATGCGCCAGTTAGCGCCGAGCAGTCATTGCAATTGCCACCGCGTGGGTTTTTGCGTTCCAAGTGGCGGGCGAGTGGGTGGGGTGGTTGCGAGGGCAGTGGAGCTGACAACTCGCTGCGAACAAAAGCGAATTCTTCTTTCTGAAGAAAATGTCAGCCCCCCCCCCCCGCCCCCCCGCACTTAACGGGCCTCTTTTTTGGTTTTGCAACTTAATCTGGCGTTGCCCCATCGCCCATCATAAGTGCGCAGTCGTGCCGTCCCTGCCAACACGGGTTCGACCCGAGTCATCCCCTGCCAAGGGAACTACGCGCGCACAGTCGATGATCAAAAGTTGTTAGCTTGCAGTAGTAACTATGCGACAGATGGGACTGAGCGCGCGCGCGGGGGCCGTCGCGCGAGCAGCAGTCAGTGCAAATCCTTGGTCCCACAAGAACTGCAAACTCGAGTGCCCCGAACAGTTTTATTTAAATAAAAATCAGTTGAACCAAAAACGCATGGCTTCGCAACGGAATTGCTAAATCCAAACAATAACTTGCCTTTGCGCTCTTGCAGATACGTAAGACAACCGTGGCTTCTCGACGTGTTCATCACATGCTAGCAAACGGGCCTCTCGCGCGCACATAACGAAACCGCTCGAACGCCCTTCGCACGCGCTGTCGCAGGTGTCCCTCGCGCAAGCAATAGGCGAAGCGCACGCGCGCGAGTCGTCGCGCGCATGTGGACATCCCGCGAACACCGCAGGTGCCACTGGGATGTCAAAATCAACCGCCCCGAAAACATGTTAAACGCATGGTTGCGCGATCTAAGTTGCTCGCGCTCGCTCCCCTGCGAGTTCTGTATATCATGCGTCTAGACATATTTTTATTCCATTCGGCCGAGCGGGGCTCTCGCGCCACATGTCGAAATCGTCCGCGCGCCCTTCCACGCGCTGTCTGCGCGCGCGTGCGCAGTGGTGGCGGTGGTGGTGGTGGTGGTGGTGGGGGTGGGTGCGGTGGTGGTGGCGGCGGCGGTGGCGGCGCGGTGCGGGGCGGGGGCAGGGCCGGGTGGGGGGGGAGGCGGGGGCGCGATCCGCGCCGAATGATGCCGCGCGGGCCACTCTCGCGCGTCGACCGCGCGCGCATGTCGATCTCCTTCCAACACCTTCATCGCCGACGCGAGGACGCCGTCGTCGTTTGGCCCCGATGAGTTCATATCATTTCAGCCAAACCAGGTTCGACCCCCCCCCCCCCCCCCCCCCCCCCCCGCGCCACCGCCGCCGCCGCCGCCGCCGCCGCCGCCACCTCCCGCAGAAGGAGGAGAAGCATTATGCGCGCGCGCTCGTTCATGGCGAATCAATAACTTTCAAGAACCCCATGTAAACGATGGGGCGAAGCGCGCGCGCGCGTCGGCGCGCGCGCATGCCGCAACCGCTCAGGGTTTCGCACGGATTTCAGAAGCGAGCGCCCCGACAACATATACACGTGGGGTTATGCAACATCAGTGTTTAAAATGGCGGCGCGCGCACTTTTTTATTACAACAACACGTGTCTCAACGCTTCCGCCACGCGCGGCCACGCGGATCCTTCGCGCGCGCATGTCGGATTTTCCGATCGTTCTTGAACGCGCGCTGGGGAGGGGGGGCGCAACGCGTGCCGATCAGTTCCACGCGGGCTACTTGCGCCCGTCGGCCGCGCGCGCATGTCGAAGTCCTTCCAAGGTCCAAAACCGTTTCCGCCGTCGCGCGGACACCATCAGCGCCATCGGCGTGATCAGCATCGGCGACGTCACTGGCCTTGCCTTCGCCGTTTTCATCCTCGCCACCAGCGCCGCCACCACCATCATCGCGTCAACCGTTGTAGACTTGCCATGACCCCGCGCCCGGTCGAGTCGCCGACTCGCGCTCAAGTGCTTGCTGGGAAGCCCCCAGACGCCGGAGCCGCCGCGGCCGCGTCGGTCTCGCCAAACAAGTTGGCCGCTTCGCGCGCGCGAGCATGCGCGGGCCAGTGCGGCCGCGGCGATGCACCAGCCCACGCCAGATATTCATCCCAATTTCCGCCGCATGGCTGTTGCAAACGAAGTAGCGGGCGCGCGGGTGCGAGGGTTGCGCGAGAAGTGGAGTTGACGACGCTGCGAACAGAGTTCCTTGTGTAAAAGAGATTCAGATTCTACTTTCCCCCTCGTTTGACCCCGCCCCCTGCGATGTGCGATGTGCGTGCGATTCGGCCCCGATGTGTTCATGTCGCCCCGCCCAAACCAGGTTCGACCCACCCCCCGCCACCATCCCCTGCAAAAGAAGAAGATGTCTGCGCGCTCGTTTATCATAACTCAGCAAGTTTCAAGAACCCCTGGTCAACGATGGGGCGAAGTGCGCGCGCGCTCGTCGACGCGCGCGCATGCCGCAATCCTTTAAACCAGCTCTGGGTTCGCGCCGAGTTCAAAGTGGAGTGCCCCGAAAACATACGCACATGGTTTTGCAGCACCAGTGTCCAAAATAAGTTGACACGCGATCTTCTGCCATTTGTTACATTCGGAAAGCCGCATGTGCCTCAACACTTTTACCGCGCGTGATCAAGCGGGTCTCTTGCGCGCGCATGTGGGAATTATTCAAACACCCTCAAGCGCATGCTGGGGGGAGGGCGCATTGCGTGCCAACTAGTCCCACGCGGACCACCCATGCCCGCTGGCCGTGCGCGAACGCGCAGATTTTTCCAAAGCCTTCGTCGCCGTCGCGCGGGCACCATTACCGCCATCGGCGTGATCACCATCGGCGCCGTCGCTGGCCTTGCCGTCGTCGTTGCCGCCATCGCCACCAACATCGTTGCAATCGTCGTGTCTGCCTATGCCGACGTCGCCATGATACCGCGCCCGCCCAGATCGCCGACTCGCACTGCATCGCCCGCGAGTCAGCGCGGCCTGGGGGACGCGCTGGGAAGTCCCCCAGCGGTTAGCGCCACCGCGGCCGCGGCGGTCACGCGACATTAGCTGGGCGCGTTGCGCGAGGCTGCGCGCGCAAGCGCCGCCGCCGCGATTCGCCAGCCAACGCCAGGTAGGCATCACAATTGCTGCATCATGGGTTTTACTCTCCAAGTTGCGGGCGGGTGGGTGGGTTTTTTTGCGCGAGCAGTGGAGTTGACAGCTCTCAGCGAACAGACTGTAATTGTACCACATAGGGTGCACCACGAAGTTTGCGCAGCCTATTCACTTGTAGGTCTATATGTACCAAATGTATGTTTATTCACATATACCTGCATATATGTATATAGAGATATAACTATAGGCGCATCACTGTGTATGTGCGAGTCTTGCACCACATACCTTGCGCAACGTCTATTCTCCTTTCTAAGAAGCAATGAGGATTTACCCCCCACCACCACCCCTCAAGGATTACCAGCTCCCCGTGGCCATTAGTTAGCAATTTACATGCGATTCTGCGCCATCGGCCAGTTGAACCACCAACGTATTCCATCCCAGTCAGGCCCGCATCGCCCCCACAAATATTTCCTTTCAGGAGCTCACAGCAACAAATGTGGCGAAGTGCGCACGCGCGTCGTCGCGCGCGCATCCCGAGATCTGCCAAGAATTCTCGTTTTGGGAATGATTCCAAAAACACGAATTTCCCGAAACATGTACGAACCGTGGCTTCCCAACAAAACTTTCAAATAGCCTTCGCCCGAGCTCTTTCGAACTCCGTAGGAATCCACATGCTTATTTCCCACATGCTCATCACATGTGAGGAAAAGGTACCCCCCGCGCGCGCGTGCCGAAATCATTCGAACGCCCCTGCGCGCGCGCTGTCGCAAGAATCCCGTGCAACAGATGTTGGGACATGCGTCCTGGCAAGAATCTCGCGGTACGCCCCCTCGACGCATTCTGGGATACGTCCTGGCGAGAAGCTCGAGGTGGATCCGGCGGCGGCGACAGGAGGCCCCCCAGAAGCCCAGGCGCGCCGAAGATTGCTTCAGATTTTGGTCATCGAAGGTCGATCCTCGGATTTCGGTCCAGCTTCGGACTCCAGCATGGGTTTCCTTTCGTTTATTTTCTTGATCATCGAAGGTCGATCCTCAGATTTCGGTTCGGTTCTTCTGGACTCTTCTCAAGACACCACCACCTCGCTCACTTAGGCATGATCAAAAGTATGCGTATGTATACGTAGCAGCCCTCAGATGCGGATAAGAGCGAGGGGACGGCGGGGATGTCGGCAGTCTGCGAGGCTCTGAAGAAGCCCGCCGCAGGCGCCAAAACATTCTTCAAATTATCCCACGATCCCGTCCGTAGCCATTTTGGCTCAAGCCGCTCCGGCTTGAGGTCGAGGTTCGAAGCCGCATCGCCCATCTGTTTCTGATGATCCCAGGTCATTAGCCATGTCCGGAAGCAGACCGGCAGGAGGCATGGAAGCCATGGTTGGCAGAGTTGGTATGAAGCAGACCGACGGACCACCTCCTGGCGGAGGCCTTATAGTAGACAATCGCCCACCACCGCCCGCAAATATTGACGCCGGTGTGCATCCTGCAGTGGCCGCGATGCGGGCGAGCGGTGCCCGCAAAGCATGCATGCCAGCTTTGGATCCGAGTACTTTTGGCATGGGCAGGTTGAACGAATTGAGCCGCGGCGCGTTGGCACATAAGCGAGTGCTTATGCCAGAGCCAGCAGGGCAAGACGAGACGAGCACGAAGCGACGAAAGGGCAAGAAGTCGGAGAAAAAAAGCAAGAAGCCCGTCAAGAAAAAAGAGAAAAAGAGCAGGGACAAGAAGAGAGGGAAGAAGAAGGAGAAGAAGAAGCAGTCGTCGATTTCGTCTTCGTCTGGAGATCCCGCAGCCGCAGTCGTTGACTCCTCGAGCTCGTGAGCTTCCCCAGGCAGCACGAGCAACCAGAGAACGTATCAACGCACGTTGAGGGCAGTTGGCGGCAAGCTGCGTGACTGCCGGCGGGGAGGCCAGCGCCCAGGTGTTGCGGCACTGCTCAGCGATGTGGCACCGCGCCCCTCCTCGTTATCCTCGTCCTCCTCGGCACTTCGACCTGTGTGCGTGGCATCCTATCGCAGCTGCCATGCTGATCTTCTCTGCGCTGTTCTAATTTTAACCGATGATCCCCAAAGGGAATGATCCGTCCGCCTTCGAGCTGTGTAAAAAAACATATCCAACGATCCCGCCGCAGGCGCCGATTTTGCTCGTTAAAGCAATGTGGGTGGGCCCAGGGTTGGGTCGCAGGTGGGTCAAGGGTGGGTCGCGGGTGTGTGGCGGGTGGGTCGCAGGCCTGGTCGCGGATGGGTCGCAGGCCTGGTCGCGGATTGGTCGCGGGTGGGTCGCGGGTGGGTCGCGGGTTGGTCGCGGATTGGTTGCGGGTGGGTGGCGGGTGGGTCGCGGGTTGATCGCTGCTGGGACGTGGGTGGGTCGCGGGCGGGTCGCGGGGTGGGTTGCGGGTGGGTCGCGGGGTGGGTCGCGGTTGGATCCCAGGTGGGTAGCGGGTGGGTCGCGGTTTGGTTCCGGGTGGGTCGCGGGCCGGGTCACGGGGGGGACGACGACAGCAAACAACAAACAACAAACAAAAACAAACAGCAACAACAATCCGCACCGAACAATATCACTTCAGCCACGCGCCCAGGGAAAGTGAATGTCCGTTCGCCCCCCTGATTCTGATAAACACATGTATAGCATTCCGACGTACACTTCTTACGCGCGCCCGGCGACCCCACATGCCCACCGTACGTACGCATTCTCATGTTTGGCATCACCAGAGTCTGACAAACATCAAAGGGAACCCAGCTCCAACGGTCCCAGCGAGGTGACAGACCGGCCGACGCAACTGTTCAGCGCGGTCGCTTGCGGCCGCCCCCTGCTGCTGGCGAGCACGCGCGGGCGCGACAAGAAGGAGCAGCTAGGACAGCCTTTTGCCCCAGCGTCGTCGTCGTTGTCGTCGTTGTCGATCGAGCCAGAGGAGCCCGACCAGGATCGTGGGCGGGGGGGGAGGTGGCAATTTGCCGAGGGGGCGCCCCCCTCGTGCTCAGGAGGGTCGTAGAGGAAAAGGAGGAGGAGTAGCAGCAGCGAGGAGCGAGGAGCGAGGAGCGAGGAGGGAGGAGGGAGGAGCGAGGAGCTAGGAGCTAGGAGCTAGGAGGAAGAGGAGGTCGATCCTCAGATTTGGGCGTCGCAGAAAGTAGGGGCGTCGGTTTTTCAAATTTTTCCAGCCGCTGGAGGCCGTGTCCAGGCCAGGGCTGCCGACCAGTGGTTGAAGAACCAGCCCTGCGGAAGGGGTCGAGATCCCCAGGATCCCCAGCTGCCCTGATACGCCCGTTTTGAAACGCAATACGTGCCGTGTCCAAACATGTCCGTGTTGACACGCTGCGTGTTGGCTCAACGTGTTGGGCCTCGTGTTGGCAACGTGTCGCGCCAAGCGTACTTTTTCAGTGTAGGTGTTGGGTTCCGTGTCAACACGCTGCGTGTTGCGGGATGCGTATCGGGGCAACTACAGTCAACCCGCATAGTAAGGATGGGCAACCTTCCCAAGGGTACCCTTGCATCCTTGCCTCCTCGGTCCATCCCTGGCCGCTTTGGCTGGCCAACCCCGTTCGAAAAAGGTTAACGTGGCACTCCAAGGCCCTGGCGTCCTTACCGCGCATCCTTATCATACGGGTTGACTGTAGGCCAGGAGCCGTCGTCACGGAATACCTGCTTTGTCGGGGGAGGGGGGCCGTCGAGGCTCGAGGCTTGAGGCTCCTCGCTGCCGCGGCTGGGCTCGCCACGAAACTCTGGCGCGAGAGCGCGCCCTGCGGTAGGCCTGGCGCGTGCTGACCACCGGGCGGCGCGAGCGGAACTCGCGTCCAGGCTGCTGTACTTCGGAGGTGGATCGACCTCCTGCCCTGACATGTCGATTCAGGAATTGGCCGTTTTCGGTTCGCGAGAGGGCGTCGCGGCCGTCATTTTTGCGGGTCCAGGTCCGTCGGTTTCGGTCCCAGGCCGCTTTCATTAAGGGGAGGTTTGCTACAGGGAGGTTTGTCCACCGCTGAGTACTCGAAAGAGAAAAACGCCATGAACATGAATTTTTGGCGCTGCGCGCGGATGTCTTGGCTCCGCCTTGGGCCCCCCCGGTGGCGCCTGCGGCGCCGCCACTGGCGCGCGCCAGGGAGGGCGCTTCTGGCGCGGATTTAAGAAATCCGCGCGGAGCGTCAGATATTTATGATTAGGTCGGTTGTTCGTCTTTTTATGTATCCAACCAACGTCAAAGCGCTTGGAAGCTTCAGCAGCAAGAATTCACGATCGGGACTCCCTGCCCAAAACGTCTGCGGGGCTTCTCAGGCCAGGATCGATCCGTGAGAACACGCCTGTTGCGTTCTCTTTGCTGTCCTCACTGTCCGACGGCATGTGGGAGTCCTCCTCCCTTAGAAGTCATGGCTTTGGGGCGACTGGGCTCCCTGGGGCGAGGCGCAGCTGATGGGACGAACTTGAGGGAACAAGAGCCTCCAGCATCTCAAGGCATCCTCGAAGATTTCTTCTTGCGATGAAGACGAGGAGTCGGAGGAGGTGGAGGGCGTTTAGGAAGTACTGGCGTTCGCTAGCGTCTGGTAATCGCTGGGAAAGCGCCGATTTAGCGCTGACGAGCGTCAATGTATCGTCGATTAGTGTCGACCAGTGTCGACTAGCGTCGGTTATCGTCGATTCACGAGGGCCAGCGAGATAGCATGGGAGGCTCCCATGAGTTGACCACCGCAAGAAACAATGGTGTTTGTTTCTTTGTTTGGTTCGCGTTCTCTCTCTCTCTCTCTTTCGATAGTTCTCTCTGCCTCTCTCTCTCTCTCTCTCGTTTGTTCTCTCTCTCTCTCTCTCTCTCCCTCAAACTCACACTGTCTCTCGCTCTCTCTCTCTCTCTCTCGCTCCCGCTCTTTCTCTATTTCTCCTCGCCAGGCCTCCGTGGCATCCTTGGCATACGCACCTTTGTCTTCATTGAACTACTTGGCATCTCTTTGCGAATTCTGCGTTCTTTGCATGAAGTTGGATCGCGTGTACGACATCTGCTTCCTGTGCTGCTCATGCCTCGGCACTCTGCTCGTCCATGCCCTCAAGCCGCCAATCGCCCAGCGATCGAACAGTCCCTCGACGGCGCCTGTCGGAGCGACAGCGAGCGCAGAAGAAAGAGGGCCCGCAGTTTGCTGGGATCTCTGCCTCCTCACGGTGTTGGCACGAACCGAGCTCGTCAACGCCTCCAAGACTTCCAAGGCCAAGGGTGCATCTTGCTCCATGGTGCCGCACCAGCAGTGGAGGAAGGCGAGGAGCTGAGACGGGTACCGTGGACGGGGAGGCCAGGCGAGGCAGGCGCGGGGGAGCAGCAGGAGCGGTTACAGAGCATAATGGGCGGCGGGAGGGGCAGCAGGAGCAGCTGTGTTGCCTCCCTGGCAACCCCATCCAATGTCAGATCTATCGTTCTCCATCCCTCCTCTATCTCTCTCTCTCTCTCTTTCTCCCTCCCTCCCCCCCGCCCTCTCTGTCGTTACTTTCCCGACCCTCCTGCGTTGGGTCTTCGTCTCGAATAGATTTCGCGGTCGCAACTCCTCCTCCCGCCTCCCTGCTCCTTTCTCCTCCTACCTTCTGGCTACTTGGCATCCTGCCTCGCCGTCCTATTTCGCCGTCCTGACTTGGGGCTCCATAGGGGGGCTGCAATCCGCGAGCCGTCGCTACTTTCGAGGGCCGCTGGGGGGTCCAGTGGAATGATTCCCTGCGCGGATTCAGATTTGACCTCAAACTTCTCGCGGAGGAGGAGGAGGAGGAGGAGGAGGAATGGGAGGAGGAGGAGGAGGAGGATGAGGAGGAGGACCCTGCGGCCCACGCCTGGCAACCCTCGCGGCGGCGGGGCATCGCCCCGACCCCTGCGCGGCGCCGCTCCGATGAGCGCGCGCCATAGGGGGGAGAGGGGGGCGGAGAGCGCAAGGCTCACCGAGCGCCGTCCCCTTACTCGCAGAGTGCCTGCTCGCAGACGCCCCAACAGAAAGGAGAGTTTTGCCTCGGCGTAAGGATCGTGAGTCCCCCTTGGCGGATCCAGGCGAGTTGCGATCAGAAACGTTGCGAGCAGTGGAACGTGATGGTCTCGAGATATGAGGGAGCAAGCAAGATAGAAGGGAGGGCAGAGAAGGTATCAAAGACCAGTACGGTGGGGGCGTTGTTAAGCGGTGTGCCCAGGAAGCTTCAGGCCCTCGGGGATTCCTTATCCGATGAGGGCGGCAGTGATATCCATGGCCAATCCACGGCCCACCACGTGTGGCTAATTTTGCCCGTGCGCCATGCCCTTTGGGGCCATGCCTGTCCGCTTGCCGCTTGCTGTGGAGAGAACGAGGGCGATGAAAATGATGAGGGAAGGATGATCATGATGAGAAGGCAGGGGAGGATGGCAACGGAGGAGGGAGAAGTGACGAGGTCTACGACGACAAAGTCTCCTCCTTCTCCTCGACTTCATCCTCCGCTCCTCTTCCTCCTCGTCGTCGTCGTCGTCCTCCTCCTCCTCCTCCTCTGGCTTCACTTCGGCATCCTCTTCATCCTCCTCGTCGTCTTCATCGCCGACAGAGGAGCATCACCCGCGCCGTTGGTCCCAAAGTGAGCAGGGCACCGGCCACCTTTCCCTATCGGGTAGCACATAAAGTGGCCAGGTCCAGTCTGGATCTGTGCAGGGGGCACCCCGCTGGACCCCGTAGTGGCACAGAGGAGCGGCGGAAAGTGTGTGTCTGGCAGCACCCAGCGGGGGTCCAGTGTGGATTCCAGGGGGCGACCCGCTGGACCCCCAGGGGGCTCAGGATCGTTGCGTCAGGTGCGTTTGGCAGCACTGATTGGGGCGAGCTGTGAATCTTTGGCAGCGCTCAGGGGTGCGAGGTTGTGTCGTGACTCACGTGAGGCGGTTTGTTTGCGCACGGGTGGGAGGGGGAGGGGGGGCGATGGTACCAGGTGCATGTTTCCACATCTGAGCGACGCGAAAAATGGGGTCGTTTGCGCCGACATTCGTGCGTAAGCTGCCCGCGTAAGGTCGCGCGTGAGCGCCCTCGTCTCCAATGGAGCGTGCCGCGCCGGCGGCCCGCGTGAGCCACCGCGCAAGGTCGCCGTGCCATCTCGCGTAAGACTTGTGATGTTCCAACCTGTTTTTGCCTTGATCACCAGATAGAATTTCGAACACCTGAAATAAAAAAAACACCGGAACTCGAGGGTGTTCACGTGTCGGGCCCTGGGAGACACTCGTTCGACACTGTTTCGACTCTCTTTCGACACTTTTCCGGGTGCTCGAGATTATTTCTGGGACGTGGTCCCTAAGTACGACGGGAGCAACATGAGCGTAAGACCAGATGTTTGTTTCGTCGCTCACCTGTGGGCGAAGCGGCGACGGAGGGCCCACCGGGGGGGTCGGGAGGGGCCTCGGGCCGAGGTTTCGGGGAGCCGGTTCGCGGCCGAGGCTCGCCGTGGCCAGACGCGAAGAAGCCAGGCTTGCAGTTTTTTGGGTCGGCGTGGCGAGAGCGAACCTCTTCCGCGAAAAGCTAGGCGGGCGCTACGCACAGCTTTCATTAAGGCGACAGGGCACGGGAAGGCGGAGCGGGCGGAGCCCGGGGCGGAGCCCGGGGTGCAGGGTAGCCAGGCTTACAGTCAACCCGCACAGTAAGGATGGGCAGCCTTCCCAAGGGCAGCCTGGCCCCCTCGGTCCATCCTTCGCCACGTTCCTTGGCCCCGCCCCGCTCGAAGAGCTTCGAGTTGGTTGTCCAAGGCCCTTGCATCCTCATCGCGCATCCTTCCTCCCTGGATTGACCGTAAGTCGGGCCTGTCCCTCTACAGGGGGAATATCCAAAAACAGGCCGAAAATGCCGGGGGGCTTTTTTTGGAGTACGTTTGAGCATTTTTAGCGCATGTTTAGTATTTAAAAAAATTTCGCCCAAAATCCCCCTGTGGGGGGACATGCCCGACTTGAAACTAGGCCTGGGGAGGGCCAAGCGCACGGGACCTTTTGTCAGGAGGGAGAAGAAAGGGACAAGAGTCACCGTCGATTTCCACGAACACATGGGACAATGTTGGACGTGGGGGGGAGGACGAGCATCCATAAGACATGTAGAAACATAGGGAATCCGATGTCTTGTGCATATTTATTTGTGTGCCCTGTCCGCCTCTAACTATGTGAGCCTACAGGCCGCACAAGAGGGGTCAAACCAGGTGGGGTCGGAGATGTTCTCCACGCCGACGTCGGCGATTTCAATGGCGACGAGGTGCGATCCTCCGGCCCGATCCACTTCGAAACGATTTGGGTGGCCCCCCGCCCGGGTCATTTGATACCACAGCTGTTCGGTCGAGGTCGGTGGCGACCGATCGGCATTCCAAGTCGGTCGGTCGGTGTAGTCGCTCGTGTTTTTGTCGTCTCGTGTTCCGCTGTTGTTTTAAACGCCTCGTGTCGTTGTTCGTCGCGTTTGGCACTGGCTTCGTGAGGGCAGCCCCGCGCGGCTTCCAGGAGGGGCCGCGACGGCCAAAGATAACCCTACAGTGGGGACTCGTATCAAGCAACGAAGTGCTCTTCGCCAGGGTACCCAAGGTTTCTTCGCTCCTCGCGGTGCGCGGTGAGTTCCCGCGACCGCTGGAGAAGCTGTTGCGTCCAGGGTGCGCTGGGCTTCCCCCAGAAGTGCATCTCGCGCGAGTTTTTTTTGCAGGGCTGCTTTCCTTGCCAGGGTCTCTTGCGGCCGCGTCCGCACTGTAGGAGAGGTCCCTCCCAGCAGGACCCCCAGATCGCCCCGAACCAATGAGAAAGCAATGAAAGTCCTTGAGGCGTTCTTCTGTTTTCTTGGGCTTCACCTCTTCTATGCCACCCGGCTCTTGGAGGGCCTCCGAGGAGCCACGGGGCGCACCGGGAGGGCCCCGAGAGGGCCCGAGGATGTTTCAGAGTGCTGCAATATCACCCTTAAGTCGGGCCTGTCCCTCTACAGGAGGAATATTCAAAAGTAGTCAAAAGACCATTTGGGGGTATGTATGACTATTTTGAATTTTTCGTCCAAAATCCCCCTGTAGGGGGACATGCCCGACCTAATAGTACCCGGAGGGGGCCGAAGATGTTCCAGAAGAGCTCAAAGACGGCCCCAGACAGCCTCAAGACGGCGTCATGCGTGCCCACGAGAACGCCCACAGCAGCTCCGCTATGTCTCAGGAAACTTCCACGGTTGCCCCGTGCGAGCCCAAAGGATGTCCGCAGATGGTTCCACCATGGCTCCAAAAGGCAACAAAAGGGCGCCAGGATCCCCCCCGTTGGAGGAGGAGAAGAATGGAAGGGTTGAGCCATCCTCTCGCCTCCCTCTGGAACCGTGCAACAAGTATTTTAAACTCCCAAGGACCATTCAGGATCACCCCGAAGGTATTGGAAACCATCAAAGGTCTCTCTGCTCCCTCACTCCTCCCCCCGCTCTCTACTCACCGCCTACCCCCTCCCCACCCGCGCGTGACCGAAGGAGGGCAGAGGGTGGTGGAGGAGTGCGGTTGGGCAGGTAGGCGGGGGGAGAGGAAGAGGACGAGGAGGAGACGAACAACGATTGAAGAGGAGGAGAAGGAGGAGGAAAAGAAGAAAGGAAAAGCAGGAGGAGGAGGAGGAGGAGGAGGAGGAGGAGGAGGTGGACGACGACACTGACGACAAGTGGGACTTCTCTTCCCTCCCCCAGTGATCCTCATCGTCAAGTTTTCGGGTCATAGCTCGGGTCTCCGGTGGCCGTTCGGGACGATCGGGGCCCCCCCCGAACGCTCTCGGCGAGGCGCAGCTTCTGGAAAGCATGCCCGGGCAGGACAAATGCGTTGGAAGCGACCAGCTCGTTCGCGTTTGCTCTCTTCTCACCTCGCCGTCCCCCTCGCGCGCGCCCCTCCCCCCCCGGCCAGGTGCGGGCCCTCCCGCCTCAGGGTGGCGCTGGGGACGAGTGGCGCCTCCTGTCGTTCCAGCAAGAGGGCACGGATGTCCAGGACCTGCCGTCTTCAGCCAGCCTTTCGGGAGGGGGGAAGGGAAGGAAGGAAGGGGGGAGGAGTCAGGGAGGGGGGGATGAGGAGAGAAGAGAGGTGACGAGAGATGAGAGGAGAGAAGATGAGAGACGATGGCGGAATGTCAAGCAATCACATTTCAATCGCCTTCAGCTGACGCTCAAGCGTTTGTAGATCACAGTGTCAACTTTCTTGTTGCATTGCGGTGTTGCTTGCGTTGTATTTGTTTGTGCGTTTTACTGGGTTCAGCACTGTTGCACTGTTACCCTTGCGTCGCAGAGGTGTTTGCTCTCCGCATCTTTGTTTCAGCTTAAGCTTCGGATTTCTCAACCCGCGTGTGAGCCGTGTGTCGTTCGGAGAGATTTCGAAAGGGCGTTGTGCCAAATACCCAACGCTGATGAACATAACCACGTCGGTTTGCATTACAGTTTCTCCTGAAGTTCAATTGTTTTGCGTTGCACTTAGTTGAGTCTCGCTTGGCCGCTTCATCTTGAGCTTAGGACTGTGCCATCTTGAGTGTAGTAAGGGTGTTTGGGGAGGTCCAGGGAGGGCGTGGAGTCCACGTGCCAACGACCGTGTTTTTAGGTACAATGTTTGTTGTATCGTATTTGCTTGTGCAAGTCAGTTTTTGTGTGCGATGTGTGTTTCTGTCACGGCTGTCTCGTTGTGTTTCTTTTAGTTGCCTTCCAGGGGGAGACATCCTGCTCAAACTGAGCCCTTGGCCCCCTGTTTACAACAACGACGGCTCCCGCCGGACCTTTCCTCAGCATGGATTCCAGAATCGCGCTCTGGCGCGGGACTTCATCACACTTTATCCAGGAATCGCGCTCTCAGATGGAGCGTCTTCGCAATTTATACGCCGTGTCCTCGACACTCAGGAATCACACTTTCGGTTTGGCTTTTCTTATGATTTACTTGGGAGTCCCGCTATCGGTCGAGACCTCCTCGCGATTCATGCAGGACGGACGCTTCAGCACCCCTCCTGCCCCTTGTCCCTTCCTTCCATCGGTCCTCTCTTCCCCTGCCTCAGGAGCTGCACGACATACACGTTACAGGGAAGAAAGATCTACCCAGAAAGGGGGTACGACCGAAGACGAAGAGTCCGGGCACCGAGGGTTCGGAATATACGTTGAGTGACACGCGAGCAGATAAGAGCGAGCAGTGAGGAAATGTTTGTTGTAGTTGTTGATGTTGTTGTTGTTGCTAGTGTTGTTCGGGCTAACAATGGCGGCTAGCAGCGGAGTTTTAGCATAAACAGTTTACCTGATTAATACAGGGTTCGGGCCCCGAGGTGGGCACCTCAAGTAAACCAACTCAATGTGCACCGGTGGGGGAATGAACAACAGCTATTCTGTACTTTTGAGGTTCAACAGCCAAAACAGCAAAAACAGCAACAGCAACGACAACAGCAGTCGCAGCAGCACCATCAAGAACATATCCGAACTGTTTTGTGTCCAGGCTGTTCCAGTGAGCCGTTTCTTTTTGACAGTATCGGTGAACCGTTTTGTGGGATCTCGTCATCAAGAAGCAATGTTTTGAAGACGGACCAAACCGGGCCCAACAAGGGTTGTTGAGGTAACACATCTCTTTGATCTCGGGGCGATTCGGGGAGGTCGCCGGTTCCTGCGTTCTCCGTTTCAGGCTGTTGCGAGCAGACTGCAGGCGTTGTCAGGTTCGGAGGACAGATCTAGCCTTGTTGTCTGCGGCGAGCCCAGGGGGGCAGTGGGAGGGGGCGGGCCTTCTCAGAAGTCTCGGAGCGCCTCGGACTTTCCTTCCGAGAAGTCCTCGAAACCTTCCAGGAAGACATGGCACATTTCTGGGAAGCCCCGCCGCCGGCGCCTTTTGCGAAGGCCTGCCCGCTCTCACCTGCCCCCCTGGGCTCGCCGCCGATGTTGTGCAGAACTTCGCGAGGGCGCAGCATGCAGGGCAGCAGTCAGCACGGCGAGGCGTGGCGCCTCGCGCCTGCGGAGGGCGGCGCGGGCCTGGCGTTCCACCGGCACACGGCGCCGCGCTCGGGGGGCCCCCGCCCCGGCCGCCGCGGCCACCGCGCCGCCGCGGGTGCGCTGCGCGGCGCCGCGCAGCGCTGCGCGGCACTCCGCGGCGCTGCGCTGTGCGCGGCGCGCGTTGAGGCTGCGCAGGCTGCGGCCGCGACCCAGGCCCCCTCGCGTCGCCTCCAAAAGACGCGGCTGGAGGTGTTTCTGTTAATCCTCGGCCTTCGGGGGCCCTCGCTGGGCCCAACCTTTTTAGGATGGAGAGGCGGTCCTCGGGAATGGGTCAAGACCTCTGGGGCTCGACGTTGTGGAAAAATCATGACGTCGGGGGTCTGGGATGGCGCGCATGGCGGCGGCGCGGACGGCAGTGGCGGCAACGGCGACGACGGCGACAGCGGCGTGCGCGTCATCGCTGTCGCGGCCGACGCAGTCACCGCGCGCGAGCGCGCACAGCGCACACGGCGCGGCGGCGGCGCGGACGGCAGCGGTGGCGGCGACGGCTATGGAATCAGTGGCGCTGGCGGCGGCAAATCGGACGGTGGCGGCGACGGCGGACGGCGACGGGGGCGGCGACGCGCGGGGCGTGCAGCATCACGAATCGTGGCGGGCGTTTTTTCACGTATCTTTTCGACCGCCTGGGGCAGTTCCTTGGTTCTGGTGCTGCCGTCAAGATTGCGGCTCAGGGTGAGAAGCCAGGCCAGGGGGCAGGGGTCGGAAAGAGGATGTCGGAGGAGGAAGAAGTTGCGATGTCGGAGGAGAGGGCACAACGGCGGCGGAGACGACAGGAGGCGCCGCCAGGGGTGTGCGGCGCCGATCCAAGAAATCCACGCGGAGTTTCAATGTGTATGTTTATGGCGTTTTTGTTTTTCTATGGAATCGACTTTCCTCTAACCACACCCCAGTCCCTACTCCACCTCGAAGTCCCCCGGATGATGGAGAGACCGCCTCCTGATGCGGGCCCCCCTGGCGGCGCCTCTGGCGCTGCCCCAGGCGCGCCCCGCACGCCGGGGAGGGGGGTCCGGCGGCGCCGATTCAAGAAATCCTCGCGGAGCTCCGAAGGTTCATGTTTTTCGTTCCTCTACTTAGGCCGATCGCTGCATGATCGTAGCCTCGGCTGCAGCCGGCCCTTCCCAGTGAGAGGGGGGATCGCCCAGGGAGGCAAGATATGACTGGGCTGCCCCGCGCGTTGCTTGTGATGGTGGAACGCGTGGGTGATGGTTCCAGCGCGCGCGCGCGCCCAGGGTGGGTGGCGGGGTGGCCTGGACTTCCTCAGCGTATGTCTCCCCCTCCTGCCGACCCCGCGCTGTCCCCCCCCCCCTCCCCCCTGGCTCAGAGGATCAAGAAGTGTGGGAGTGGTGCCTGCCAGGGTTGCTCCCGACATCCTGTTGTCCTGGCGCGGGCTGGAGAAGGGAGGGCCGCTGGCTAGTTCAGAACGCGGGACTCTTGGAGCGCATCCCCCGAATTCATAGCATCCTGACGTCATGATCGTCTTGCCCCCCCCCCCTCCTCGCGCTCGGCTCTCCCCCGAGAGGCCGCCCGAGGTGATGGGCACACGCAGCCGCTGCCAGCTTTCCCGCGACGCGCTTTGGTGTAGCGGCGTAGCGGATCGCCTTCAGCGGGGCTGGCACGAGCACGGCGGAACACGGGGCACTGTCGGGCGAGGCTGCCCTGCCCCGGAGACGTATTGCAACTTGCATCGTCGATGTGTTTGCTTTCGCCGCCTTCGGTTTCTCGTCGTTGTTGGTCTCCGGGGGCCGCCGTGGAGCCCCAGGACCATCCGGATTGGACCCGCGAGGAAGAAGTGCCCCCAGAAGGTGCCCCCAGACGATCCTTGGACACGACCTGCAACATGTGCATTGCTTTTCTAAGGGGGAGGCAGGGAGTAGGGCCACTCGCTCCAGAGCGTTCCAGAACGCTCTCAGAGCGCTCTGGAGCGCTCTGGAACTGCCGCGGCGCCCGATCATCCTCCAGAGCCGCTGGATCTCAGGGATCCCCGATCTGTCCCAGTCCGATATCGGCTCTGCCCTGGCTTCGCCTTACATGGGGCACTGTTGGTACGCGCTAGACCTGGTGAGACAAAGAGGGGGCCGTCTGAGGTGATGACGCTGCCCCCTGGCCAGCAGGTGCTCGACTGCCACTACTTCGGGTCGCGCCAGATGCGGCCTGTTCGTTGCCCCTATTGCTCGAATGCATGTGGCAAGTATGGTCGGGTTTTTGTTTGCTTAGCGTGACGCGGCGGCGGCCACAGCGACACGCTATGCCCTGCAAGCTGATAGCGTGTCGCTCCGCTCCGCGGGACGGGAGTCTCGGACATGCGCGGAACGTTTACGCCTTGGGGCTGGGACGTGGATGGCGTGTCGCGTCGCGCCGAAGGGTGTCGGGCCAGAATTGGCGGCGCGACACGCTAAGCATCAGTTCCCAACCGTACGAGGAGGGAGGAGGAGGAGGTGGAGGACGAGGTAGAGGAGGAGGAGGAGGAGGAGGAGGAGGAGGAGGAGGAAGAGGAGGAAGAGGAGGATACGAATAATATGGAGTTAGGAGGAACAGGGGGAAAAGGAGGGAGTAGACCAGCTTGTTGTCCGCGCTTCTTGCACCCAGGAGACAGGGGACATATAGTTCGACTTCGCATGAGGAGGGGGAGGCTGAAGTAAACAGAGTGATCTTCGCATCGTCGGCTCCCCTTCTCTCCGCCAGCCTCCGAGCCAGTTTTTTGGGCAGAGCTTTATGAAGACAGTCGTCGCGATACCAGTAATTACTTCTTCTCCTCCGCAGCTGAGAACACCCTAGAGGATAGCTGACCCTACGAACACCCTCTGGGACATTGCGTGTCTTCCTCAAGCGGCACAGGCCCCGAAAATTATTGTCCTCAGCCCCACTCCGCACTATTCCTTACTCCCGTGGTCATGATTCCTCCTTCTCTCTTGTTATCACTCCCTCCTTTCTCATTCCTCCTTCTCCCTGCCTCCCACCCTTCCTCCCTCCTCTCTTCACCTCTCCCTCCTCTCTCACCCCAGGTTACTCTATAGTTCTGTTACATGTATAAGACAACTCACATTGAAGTGTTGCTATTGCTCCTCCTCCTCCTCATCCTCCTCATCCTCCCTTCTCCTCCTGATCCGTCCCGTCCTCTTCCTCGCCCTACTCGTCCTCTCCTCGCCCTCCGCGTGCCCGACAAACTGTTATACCCGAAGGTCCCACCCCTGGCCATCATTACCTCACATCCTTCACGGTACTCTGATGATGCTGCGAGCGTTGGGGGTATCATACAGCAGGTGTTCTCGCTATTCGTCTTGTGAGCGTCTCGCTCGGGCCCTGCGTCATGGTGCTGGCCGCGAGGGGCTCCTTCTTTAGAGGTGCTCTGGGTCGTAAGCTCTCTTGGCTCTCAGTCGCTGCCGCCATCCGGGGCTGCGTATCGCTGCCTTTCCTGCTGCGCTGCCCTGCCCAGTCCCCGAACTCGGCGCGCTCTCTCCTCTGGGTCTGTCCACCTCCTCCTTCTTCATCCCCGCTTGATCAGTCCCTTCCTCCTGCTCGTCCTCATCATCATCTTCGTCCTCCTCCGCCTCGTGTCCCGCTCCTCCATTTCCTGCTGCTCATCCGCCGTCCTCGTGCGGCCGTTCTCCCCATCTTCCTCCCCTTCTCGCCCGGGTTCGAGCGGGGACCTGCATCTAACATCTCGAGTCCGTTGCCCTGGTGGGATTTGAACCTCGGGGTTCGTGGCTGCTCACTGGAAGACAGGAGTGCTTCTAAAAAGCCCAGGGTGTACGGAAAGGGTGGTATCCAGCAGCCACGTGATTTGATGGCTTCTCCGTCGTCGCGGGCGACCGTACATCTAGGAATGTGTCTAGCGGCGGGGCCGAGACCGGCTATACGCCGCAGATTATAGTGTGTCCGCCTTTGCCCCAAAATCCCTCCGTCGGCATCCCTGGTACAGGCGTTGCCAGGTTTCTTGAGACCTGTTGGCCTTTTGTAAACTTCTTGAGGTACCAGCGGGCGTGTTACATCCCCTGCGCCTCGCCGAAGGCTTCCTGGGGAGCCGGGGAGCTGTCCCGTTCGGCCGCCAGGGGAACGATTCTTCTCCTTCTGTCTCCTCCTCTCTCCTCCTGTCCTTCTTTCTCCTCCTCCTCCTCCTCCTCCTCCTCCTCCTCCATCCCTTTTCTTCCTTATAAATGATTTCTCCCCGTCGCACCTCGAAGCCAGTTTTTAGGTCGGGCTGGGCGTTTCGCCTGATACTTCATCATCACTTATGCGTCTGAAGCTTAAACGAGCGCTTCACGGATTGAGGGCGGGCGGGTCGTTTACAAAATGAGGCTCTCGCCGTAGCGCGGTGCACAGTTGTTTTAGATATTTGCAGGAGTTCGACGGATTGAGGGCGGGTCGTTTCTTAAATGAGGTTTTCGCCTCAGCGCGGCGCACATTCGTGTTTAAAGACTTTGCAAGAGTTTCACGGATTGAGGACGGGTTGTTTTCAAAATGTGGCTCTCGCCTTAGCGCGTCGCACTCTCTCTTTAAGCATGTGTAAGAGTTTCACGGATTGAGGGCGGTTTCTTATCAACATGTGGCTCACGCCTTAACGTTGCGCGCATCTTTTACAACATTCGCAAGGGTTTCACGGGTTCCCATCGTCAATTTGCCAGACATGGCGCTTTGAAAGGATTCAGGATTTTGCTGGCACATTAGTAATGTTGATTCGCTGTGTTGAAGTCCCAGGAATGGCGTTCTGGCACGATTCAGGATCGCCACGACGCAACATCAGGTTGATCCGTGGCGTTAGAATCTAGAGAGCAACGTTTTGGCATGCTTTTGGGTCTTCAAACGGCTGTCTTCCAACGCAGTTGCCTGAATAAATGAACAAACAGGTGTAGGGGCCTATGAAGAGGGAGCTTGGAGGGAGGGTTGATTCAAACATCGATGATGACTCTTGGGTTTACACTTGTCCTCCTGCTCCTCCTCCTCCTCCTGCTCATCCTGCGATCCCACGTCACCCGTCGGTTTTTTGCATATTGCATGTTTGCATTGACCAGTGGATGGATGTATCGCCATCGCCGCCTCCTCCTCCTCCTCCTCCTCCTCCTCTATCCTCCCCCTCCCCCTCCCCACTGCCTTTCCCCCTTCTAACTATCTTACCTTGTTTACGCCGGTCTTCCCCCCTCCTCTCTCCTCGGACTGCCCAGCAACTCAGATATTGCACATTCGCACGGCGCTTCGTTTTCGCTCCAACCCTCATGGAGGGGGCGTGTCGGTTCGCCCCTCTCGCGGGTGGGCTCTCCCTCCCTTGTTCCTGTTGGGGGGGAAGAATCAGGATGGTGCGCAAGGAGGGGAGACGAAGGAGGGTGGCTGTAGACCGTGTTGTACGGGATCCGGGGGCTCCTAGAAGGCCCTGGCGATTCCCCGTACCCTCCTCTCCCCTGCCGTCTTCGAGTGATCTTTCGGCCGAAAGCGCTGGAGAGCACAGCTAGTGAGGGAAGGTTTTCGATTGGAACGCGCGTCGAGTGGGCGGGGCCACTCGTAGAGACATTTCCAGAAGCCTTACCCCACAGCTAACGGGCACACGAGAACACCATAGCGTGCCAACGGTGCGGTGACACTGTTGTTGGTTTCTGGGCCAGGGCCAGCTCGAATGCCATGTTCCGCAGGGCAGGTTAGGTCGCGCGCGCAAAACTTTCGGTTATTTTTTTTTTTTTCTCTCTCTCTCTCTCTCTCTCTCTCCTAGTTCGTTATTCGGTATCTTCCGTTGTTGGTCCAGGACGCCGTCGCCAGCAGCCCGGAGCAGCGTACGCGAACGCAGGCGTTCAGGGTTCTTTCGACGGAAGACTTACTCTGCGATCGCACCTGGGTCGGAGGAGGAGGAGGAGGAGGAGGACAGGGAGGAATCTAGGCAATAGGGGGGGGGGGGACAAGGGGTGCAAGCGACAAGGAGGGATAAGAGAACCAGTACAGCGGGGAAGCATGACACGAGGGGGATGCGCACAGGGGCGGGGGTCGAGGCGGGAGCGAAGGGTCCCTCCTCCGCGTCGTCCCCTTCCCACACCCCTTCTCGTCAGTCTCCTCTCCCGCCTCACTCTGCTCGTGCCCACGCTTCTCCTGCTGATGCGGCTCCCCCTTTTGCTCCGCCTCCTTCACTTACGTACGGTCGGACCGGGGTGTGAGATCGAGGTCGGTTCGGGGAGGGTACCCCGATGCTCTTCGTGGTTGTTGGATGTTCTTGTGCACCTCCTGGGAGGGTACCCTTGGATGTTCCGTGTGTTTTGTCCGGCGGAGGGTCTCGTGTTCTTGAGGGGTGTTCTTCTGTCCTAGACTCGACTCTGCGCATTCCTCGAGGAAGAACAACAACATCAACACAATCTCACAGAGCTTCGTGCACACTTCCCAGGTCGGCGATGATGCCCCTGGCAGCGCCTCTGGCGCTGGCCCCCGGCGCGCTCTGCGCGCCGGGGGGCCAGCGCAGAGCCAAGGAGTTCGGGCGGACCTCCGAAAGTGTAGTTACCGGCCTGGAACCTATCCCTATCGCTATGTTGGGCATCGCCTCGTCACGATGGCGATCTCAGGGATAACCTCGGTTTCGGAGGGTGCATCCCTAAGATTGCCATCGCCTTTTGGCGTGCCAATATCAGGGATAGGGATGAGTTCGAGGCTGGTTATGTATGTTTATGCAGCTTCTGTTCCTCTAGTTCGCGCCTCCCCCCCGTGTAGTCATTGCGGCTTGAGGCAGACGTTTGGGATCTGCTACACCTTGCAGCTCGTCTTTACGCTGCCGCGAGCGCCACCAACCGGCGTGGCAGCATGAACGCGCTCTTGCTCGACGTGTGGGCAGCCCTGAAGCAAGACCACTCCGTCCTCGGCATCTTCTGCGCGGGCGAGGTCAAGGACGACAAGCCCCAGCCCTTCACGCGCACCGAGCGCGGCCTGGTCCTGGGCATGGGGCTCGGCCTCACGTGGCTCGTGACCCAGGCCAAGGTCTGGGCGAAGGGGGAGGCCGCGGGCATGCTCCACCCGCCCCAAAGCAAGAAGAGACACAACGGCACAAGCATATAACTTTCGGAGGCCCGCGCGGACTTCTGGGATCGCCGCGGGGCCCCCCCATCCGGAGGCGCCCACAGGTGGGGGACCC
Organism: Prorocentrum cordatum; assembly: GCA_963575745.1. NCBI lineage: Eukaryota > Dinophyceae > Prorocentrales > Prorocentraceae > Prorocentrum > Prorocentrum cordatum. The sequence continues at coordinate 91,583 of CAUYUJ010017669.1, read as the reverse complement.
GGCGCCGACCCCAGAAGTCCGCGTGGACCTCCGGCTGCTCACGCTTGTGCCCTCTCTCTCTCTTCGAGAAGCCTCGCCCGCCTGATGGACTCCCTGGTCTCGTCGGCGGCCTCGTGCGCGGTGAACCTGACGCTCGGAAAGGCCCCCGTGAAGAAGGTGCTGCAGCTGGACTGGGACCGCCAGGGCGGCGTGCACGGTGCCCTGTCCCGCGCGGCTGGCGTGTGGGCGGGCGTGGTGGCGGGCGGCTCCCTGGTGCACGTCGCCTATGTGGCCATGAGGATCAGAGGAGGAATGAACACCGATGCTGCCTCCTCTGCCTTGGCGTTGCCTTTTTGGACCTCCTAAGGCAAACCTCCGTCGCCACGGCTTGATTCGCCTCGAGATTCTGGTCAGAACGCACTCTGGGAGAGATCCGGGGAGTAGCGTTATGGATATCCTGAAGTTCCCCAGAGGAGGCCGAGGGAGGCGTCGCTGCCGCTGGTGACCAGGTGGCTGGAGAGTTTCGTGGTCCACATGCTCGTCGCGGAGCCAGTCTCCATCGCCGCGCACGTGTTCGGGGGGGCTGCGAGGCAGAGGGTGCTGAGGGCGATCAAGGGGGAGCCAGAGCAGCACAAGTAGACAGTGGTACAGTGACCGCCCGTCAAGCGGCGGCCTGGGTTCGATGTGCAGCCTCTGTTCCCTCCCCTCCGACTCCCTTCCCTCAACTTTTTGTCTGTCTCGCGTGGCGCAGTAGCTAGCATAATCCAGCGGCCACGGCCTCACCCACCTGGTCTAAGAGCAGCCCAGGCGCTTGTCCGCAGTGGTGGTCGTTCGTTCGTTCGTTCCTTCCTCCTTCTCCTGCGCGAGGCACATGAAACAAGTAACCAGCCTCAGCAGGTGCCTCGGGGGAATATCCTGTGCCCCGATGGCCCCGGGGTCAACAGAAGCCCTCAGGCGACCCCAGGAAACTCAAAGATCGATGACATCTGTGCCTCCAGGTTTCTGATCGTAACCGCTTGTTTCTATTGTAACCCCCTCCTATGCCTCTTAGCTATAAGCCCGCGTCTCCCAACGCCCACCCCTCCGACCACTAGCTTGTTTGTTGAATGTGCGTACTGCTGCTGAAGATATCTACACTTCTGAAACATAATGTTTGCCAGCGTGGGCCCTCGACTGTGAGATGTTGCGTTGTCTGGTGTATCTGGTTTGACCTGTGAGGTGCAAGCTATGCACCGCAACACACATATCTATATTCATGTATATATATATATACACCTGGGGGGGCTATATGTGTGGTGTGATCTATGCGGTGTACGCTGCGTGGTTCAACACATGTGGTATGAACTATGTGGCGTAATCTGGATGTCTCACTATATGGTGTGCAATCAACGTGGTGCGAGCTACGTGGTGCAAGCTAGGCCGTGCAATCTAAGTAGTGCAATTAATTTCTGTTCGCAGTGAGTTGTCCACTCCACTGCTCGCGCAAACATCCCACCCACCCACCCGCAACTTGGTTTGCAAAATCTCTTAAGACCGTGACGGTGGGTACCAAATGGCACTTGGCAACGACAGCGACGCCGACGACGACAGCGCGACGACGACGACAACGACTACGACGACACCGACGACGTCTCCAACGACTTCGACGACGCCGACAACGACGACGACGACGACACCGACGACGACGTCGCCGACGCCCCGACGACGACGACGATGGCAACGACGACGACGACACCGACGACGACGACGCCGACAACGACGGCACCGACGACGACGACGACGTCAACGACGCGACGACGACGACGACGACGACGACGGGCGGCGACGACGACGCCGACGTCGACGACGACGACGACGACCGACGACGACGACGAAGACGACGACGACGTCGCCAACGAAGACGACGACGAGGGAGGAGGGAGGACGACGACGGCGACAACGACGACAACGACGACAACGACGACAACGACGACAACGACGAGGGAGGAGGGAGGACGGCGACGACGCGAACGACGAAGAAGGAAGGATGGCGACGCCGACGACGACAACGACGAAGGAGGAGGGAAGACGACGACGTCAACGTCGACGACGACGACGACGACGGCGACGAAATAGGAGGGACGACGACGAGACGCCGACGACGGACGACGACGACGACGACGAGGGAGGAGGAGGAAGGACGACCACGGCGACAACGACGACGGAAACGACCACGACGCCGAAGAGGACGACGACGACGAACACGCGGAAAGACAGAGGACGGCGTAGGCGACGACGACGACGCGGGAGGAGGGAGGACGGCGACGACGACGACGACGACGCAAGAGCGCGCGCGCACGCCTTTGTTGAAAATCCGTGTTGCGGAACCTTGTGTGTTTGAATGTTTGTGTGTTTGAATGTTTTTTTTTCGGTGCACGATGTTGAAGTCCTTCCGAAGCCGATGGGCTTTGAAGGATGTCTGCATACGCGCGCGACGACGCGCGCGTCTGCACTTCGATTTTTTTTTTTCGCAGAAGATTCTCGCGACGGCACACGCGCAAGGGCGTTCGACAGATTTCGACATGCGCGCGCGAAACCCGTTTGGCGGCATTTTGTGAAAATCTTGAAAACCCATGGTTTTCTTAAGATTTTGCAAGAGCTCGCGCGTAAGCTTTTTTAGCAAATCAGTGTTGCGAAGCCATGTGATTTGGTATGTTTTTTTGGAAACTCGATTGCGAAATCCTTCTGGTACCGAAGGTTTTTGAGGATTTCGGCATGCGCGTGCGACGACGCGCGCGTGAGCACTCCGTCCCGTTTTTTTGCAAGGGATTAGTGAAAAAGTCTTCTGTTAGAACAACAATGTCCCCGCGTATGGTTTTTACAAGGGAACCTCAGGGGGACCGATCCTGGCCCCCCTGGGATAGTGTAAATTCATTCTAGGATGGACGTGTGGTCATAAACATATCTGATTTATATACCCGAAAGGGGAGCGGATAACGCTGGGGGGGGGTAGAGTCTATTCTCTATCCAGAAATGAGAATTCACCATGCTCGCAGTGACTTGTCAAGTACACTGCTCGCGCAATCATCCCACCCACCAACCCGCAAGGGTGTTTCCAACACCCACGCGACGGTGATAGCGATGAGTGCTTGGCGTTGGCTGGTGCATCTCTGCGGCCCTGCATGGTTGCGCGCGCAACGGCCAGCTAGTGCGGCGCGGCCCGCGCGGCCGCGGTGGCGTTAACCGCTGGGCACCTCTCAGCGGGCACTTCAGTGCGAGTCGGTGTCTTGGGCGGGCGCGGTATATTGGCGACGCCGGCCACGGCAGACACGATGATAAGAGTAGTGGTGATGGTGTCGATGGTGGTGATGGTGGCGGCAAGGCCAATGACGATGCCGATGTTGATCACGCCCGCCGACATCGATGACGATGGCCTCGCGTCTGTGATAAAAAGGTTTTGAAACGAGTTCGGCATGCGCGCGCGGCCGACGCGCGCGAGTGGCCCGTGTGATATTATTTGACACTGATCGCGCTCTTCCAGCGCGTTTGCAACAGCGTCCGGATGAATTCCGCATGCGGCGGGACAGGCCCGTTTTGGCAGAATTTGATGGCAATGTTCAAAAACGGGTGGCTTCGTTGGAAATTTAGCAAGAATGCTCGCGCAGGCTTTTTGGAAACTGATGTTGCCAAACAATGTTTTTTTTATGTGTTCGGGACGCTCGTTTAAGAAACCCGTGCGCAAGCTCAGGGATTTGAAACATTCCGGCATGCGCACGCGACGACACGCGCGAGTGCATTTTGTCGTTTTTTTTGAAAAGCGGTTCTTGCGGCAGCACGCGTGCAAGGGCTTCCGAACGATTGTGGCACGCTCGAGCGAGTGGCCCGCTTGGTAGCATTTTATGTCAATGTTGAATACCTAACGGTTTCCTTAAGAACCAACACGAACGCGAGCGCAAACGTTGACTTGACATAAAAACTGTCTTGCGCAACCATGTTGTCTTACATGTTTCGTGACGCTTGATTTCCTCACGGAGTTACAGCTTGTAAGGAATTGCGACGCGTGCGTGTGCAATACGTTTTTTCCTGCAGGGAGGTTTGAACATTGATGTTTTGTGATTAGCGAATGCGCGCCACTAGTCGTGTCTTTTGTGCCGATGATGAGGGGATGGGGGGGCAGATGCCGGCTTAGCTGGGATGGTACGAGTTCATACTCAGGATGGTCGATTGGGCAGATTTATTTGCAATTTGCAACACGAAAAAGGTGAACCGACAATTCCGGGGGGGGAGACCCCAATATTCCTATGAGGAATCTATGCGATGCAAATAGTTTCTGTTCGCATTGAGATGTCTTCTCCACTGCTCGCGCACACATCCCTCCCACCCACCCGCAACTTGGTTTGCAAACCTCATGCGGCGGCGATTGCGATGAGTGCTTGGCGCTGGTTGATACATCTTTGCGTCTGCGTCAGCCCGCGTCTGCGCGCTCGCGCAGCGGCCAGGTAGTTTGGCGCGACCGACGTGGCCGCGGTGGTGCTGACCGCTCGGCACATCAAGGCGGGCATTTAAGTGCGATTCGGCGACTTGGGCTGCGGCGGTATCATGGCAACGTCGACAATTGTAGACACGATGATGATGATGATAGTAGCGATGTTGGTGACTATGTTGGCAGCGACGACGGCACGGCCAGTGACGGCGCCGATGCCGATCACGCCGACGACGACGACGGCGTCTTCGCGTCGGTGGTGCAGGATTGGGAAGGAATTCGAAATGCGCGCGCGGCAGACGCGCGAGAGTGGCTCGCATGGTATTCGTTGACACGGATCAAGCAACCCAACACGCGCGCAAGGGGGTTCGATCCATTTCGACACGCGCGCGCGAAGCCCGCTGGGTAGCATTTTCTGAACATGGTGTCACGCACGGTTTTCTTAAGAATTCGCAAGAGCGCGCGCGCTCGCTTTTCTTGAAAGCCCGTGTTGCGGAACCCTGTGTTTTTGCATGTTTCTTGGGCACACGATATTGACATCCTTCCGACACCCATGATTTTTGAATGATTTCGGCATGCGCGCGACGACGCGAGCGTGTGCACTTCGTCCAATTCTGTTGCACACGATTCTCGCGACGGCACGCGCGCAAGGGCGTTCGAACCATTTCGACACGCGCGCGCGAAATTCGTTTGATTGCATTTTTGACGATGTTGAAGCACATGGTTTTCTTGATAATGTTTCAAGAACGCGCGCGTTTGTTTGTTTTGTCATGGAATCATGTGTTGCGGAACCATGTGTTTTTTTGCATTTGTTTTTTTCTTGTGGGGGGAAGTACGATATTGACATCCTTCCGAAACCGACGGTTTTGGACGGATTTCGACATGCGCGCGCAACGACGCGCACGTGGGCGTTTCGTCCCATGTTGTTGCAAGGGATTTTTGACAATTTGTGATGTTTGATAAACGGGTGTGCGCGCATAGTATTTTTTACAGGGTGGCAGAGGGGGGGGGGGGCGATACCGGTTTGGCTGGGATAATACGAATTCAGAGGTATGATGGACATTGGGCCAGAACCGTATGTAAATTGCAATACGGAAATGTGAATGGATAAGTCTGGGGGGGGAGGTTGTTAAAATTGATTATTTTTGGACTGGACAATACATGTGGTGTGAGCTAATTTGTGCAAATTTGGTGGTCCAGTCTAAATGGTTTGAACTATGGTGTGTGCGCTATGCGGTGCAAGCTATGTGGTGTATTCTATATGGTATGAGCGGCGCCGAATAGTTTATGTGGTGCAATCTTTGTGGTGTGAGCAATGCAGTGTACGCAGAATGCGGCCACGAGGCGGCCATGGGAGGCAACATGGCGAAACCTCGCCAGACCCATCCAGCGCACTAGGCGGCCACGAGGCAGCTGCGGATGGCAAGTGGCGAAGATTCGCCGGACCCACCCAGCGCGCGAGGCGGCCACGAGGCGGTCACGGGTGGCAACGTGGCGAAAGGGAGTAGTGCAATATATGTTGTGCGCGCTATGCGGTGGCAGCTATGTGGTGCAGGATATGCGATGGTTGCTACATTGCGCTGCCAGGGGCGGCCCCGGTGCGGCCATGGAGCGGGCACCCAAACAAACCTTGGGTTACCCCACCAATTCCTTAGCAACACAAGAATGACCCCCCAAGCACAAGCAGCGCTTGGCGAATTATTGTAGATACCTGCTCTGCTGCATCCTCTCTTGCTCGCTTTCCTGCTTTTCTTTGCGCTGCTCTCTTCTCTTCCTCGGTCCTCCCTTCCGTCGGCGTCCCTCTCCTTGCTGATGTTACTGCTGTCCACGCGTTGCGCTGTGAGCATCACGTCTCGGCTTAAAGGAAAGCTGTTCTGGGCAATAGGGCCCAGCCGCACTTGAAACAATTGTCCCCCCCTGGCGTTTTTTATATCAGAGAGAGCCTTGATGCTCTAATGTTTGTTGTTTGGGTCCCCAGGCAACAGCAACAACGGCTTTCTATTGACATTCCATTACGCGTTATTCAGGAGATGCGCCGCTGCCGCTCGATACTTCTCGCAATTTGCTCAAGAATCGCGCTCTCGCTTTGGATTTCTGTATAACTTATTGACGTATCGCGATGCCGCTGCTCAGGAATCGTGCTTTTGCCCAAGGGTTCCTCAGGATTTGGCTCGAGAGCCGCTCTCTCGCCTCAGAGCTGTTTTCAATTTGCTCGGGAATTGATCCCTGGCCTCTCAAGAAGCGTGCTCCTGCCTCAGCCATGCTTGCAAAGGCTTCGCGCTTCAGTGTCCCGCCCGCCCGGCCCGCCCAGCAGGGCTCGCCAGCCTGACCCGCCCATCAGCGTCCACCCGCCCGCCTGGCCCGCCCGCCCGACTCGCTCGCTGAGGCCCCCCAGATTCCAGGTCGGTGGCTTGCACGCCCGGCCGCCCGCCTGAAAACGTCTCGCCCACCGGACCCACCCCTCGGGGCCCCCCCGCCCGACCCGCCAGTGAGGGCCCGCACCCGCCTGCCTAACCGTGCGCCGAGGTTTACCCGGGCGGTGGCACGGAACAGGCATCCCCCCCCCCTCCGGGGGGTGTTTTCATGAACGGGCGGGAGTCGAGGGCTTGGGGTACACATCTTCAGAGGGCCGTGGGCAATGAAGAGCGACCAGTCTCAAACTTGTTGTTGTTGTTGTTGTTGCTGCTGTTGTTGCTGCTGTTGTTCTTGTTGTTGGTGTTGTTGTTGCTGTTTTGTGGTTTTCCAGTCGCTGGCCCTGGGAGCTCTCGATCCTTTCCCGATTGTTTCTTCGCCCCGAGCTGTTGTTGAAGATCCTGGTGCTCACAAGCGGGCCCGGACGCCGAAAATGGCGAAATCGCCAGGGATCTCGGTCCCCGTTCCCGCCTGCAGCAGGCACGTCAACCCGAAGGACAGGTTTGCCACAGAGATGGCTCGCTCGCCCGTTGATGGCTCCGGGGGCCCACTGGACTCTTGAGGCGCCTCACCCCCGTTCCCGTCTGAGCCCATTCGGCGTCTGAGCCCACCCGGCCGCCGAATTGGCAGCCGAATGAGCTCGCCTCACGGGGCTGCTCGGAATCGAGCCCGTTCGCCACCACCCACAGAACCACCGTCGGGGACCATGAAAGAAAACCCATGTGGAACCCGTACCCCCCTCCATCCCGAAGCTTGAGTCTTTGGGCTAGGTTGGGAGTGGTCTGGTAATTATGTAGCCAGTTCGGCCCCCGAAGTAGGCTCCTTCCAGGGCCCCGCTCGGCGGCCGAGTGGGCCGAGGCGCCCACTCCTGGGGCTCGGCCCAGACTTCCGACGTCGCTGCCTCTGCCACGACGTGGCGGCCCCAGAGCTCGCCCCTGGGCAGGTTTCCTGACACGTTTTCGTCGCTGTGCGTCTCGCATTCGTGGGGAGGGTTGGGGGTGGGCCCCGGGGGGGGATCGATGTCTCACCACCTACCAAACCACCCCAACCCAACCCGAAGGCCTCAATTTGCCGTCCATTTCCAGTGGGGGGGGTCGGGGAATGTTGAAAAAACACATGGAACCCGTACCCCCCCCAACCCGAAATTCGGGTCAAATTCGGGTCTTCGGGTCGGGTTGGGGTGGTCTGGTAGGTAGTCAGTCACCGCATGCTGCAATCGAGGCAGACACGCCCGTCGTGAATGTTCCCGCCAGGCCTGAGTTTGGCCAGCAGCGCGTCCCCAGGTGTGCTGTCCTGCGCCCCACGCTGAGATTTCCCGTGCACAGCTGATGCGGGTCAACCGGTTGGAATCATGACCACTATGGTTGGGAAGGTGTCCAGGAATCTTGAGGCCATTCCTTTTGTGTGTGTGTGTGTGTCTCCGTGCGCCTGTCGCACATCGAGGCGTAGCAGGGGCCGAAGAGGGGCGTCGTTCGCCACGGTTTGGCAAGACTTTGACCGCAGACATCCTCTGACTGAAGAGTTTGACGCTGGACCGGATGCTTTTCCTTTGCCTCCTCCTTGCTTCGCTGCTGCTTCGCCTCCGCCTCCTCCTCTCCCTTTTCCTATTCTCGCACCCCTTCAACCTTTGTGTTCTCATCGTCATCCTCATCGATTCCAGAATCAACGACATCGCTCAATTGGTGCACGTTGCATGCAGGCGTTTGTGCGCAACAGTGGTTCTCGTGCAGACGGCTGCCTCGTCATGTTGCTTCGCAGGTGCAACTCGGCACGACAGCATGGGTCGCCGTCTGGGTTGTTGCCTTCCTCCTGTACGGCACGCTCCTTGTAGCTTGAGCTCACGCGACACTGATCGTGCCTCAGGCCTCCCCAGGCCTCTTCCCACCGCTGCTTCCATTCTGTCTGCGAGCTGTATGCCTAGAAGAGGCTTCGTTACTTCGTTCACAGACCCGCTTGGTGTCGTGATGTTGTCGCTGTCATATTCGTCCTCCTCCCCCTCCTCATTCTCCTGCCCCTCCGCTTCCCTACGCTCGTCTCCTGCCCCTCCGCTCTCCTCCCTCCTTCCTCCATCCTTTCTATCCGCTTCCTACTCTTTATTCTCCCTCTCCTGCCCAGCATCTCCTCGACCTCGTCCTCCCTGGTCCTCCGCTTCCTCCTTTCCTTGTCCTCTGTATTTTCCTCGCTTCGCCCCCCGCCTTCCTCCCTCCTCACCCCTATCCCCCCCTCTATCACTATTCCTCTCTTCTCCCTCTCCCTTCCATACTCATTGCTATCTCTCTCCTCCTGCCCTCTCCCCTTCACTCCTCAGTCATCATCCCCCACCCTCCTTTCCCACTTCCGCGTCCGTGTATTGGCTGTCCGTGTAGTGCGAGCTCGACATAGCCCTCGCGAGGGGCGCCCGTCGTCTTGTGGGCCGCGGGCGAGCTTCTCGTGCTTCCCTGTTCATAGCCGCGTATATCCCCCCTGAGGCCTGTGCCGTTCCTCTCTCCTACGTGTCGTATTGCTGCTGCTGCTGCTGCCACTGGCATTTGATATTTCGATTCTTAGTGCTGCTACTACTACTACTACTACTACTACTACTACTACTACTACTACTACTACTACTACTACTACTACTACCTACTACTACTACTACTACTACTACTACTACTACTACTACTACTACTACTACTACTACTACTACTACTACTACTACTACTACTACTACTACTACTACTACTACTACTACTACTACTACTACTACTACTACTACTACTACTACTACTACGACTACTACTACTACTACTACTACGACGACGACGACGACGACGACGACGACGACGACGACGACGACGACGACGACTACTACTACTACCACTACTACTACTACTACTACTACTACTACTGCTGCTGCTGCTGCTGCTGCTACTACTACTACTACTATTACTACTACAATTATTTACGCTTCGCGTATCCCCACCAGCCCATCTCAAAACAGCAACTCTTGCGAAGCATGCCGACAGTCGTGTTTTTCAGGCGTGTTTCCGCTTGCCCCCGCATATCTCCCCTGTTCCTCCTTCCTCCCGCCTCCTTGTACATCCTCCTTGTGGTGGGAGCGGGAGAAGGACGAGGCGGAGGAGGAGGGAGAGAAAGCGCTCCTCGTGGTTTGAGTCGTTTGGGGTTTCTTGTCCTGGTGTGAGTCGTTCGGGCCCTTCTTCCTGGTGTGAATCGTTCGGGCTCTTCGTGATGTGAGTCGTTCGGGCTCTTCGTCCTGGTGTGAGTCGTTCGGGCTTCTCGTGGTGTGAGTTGTTCGGGCCCCTCGTCGTCGTGTGAGTCGTTCGGGCCCCTCCTCCTGGTGTGACTCGTTCGGGCTCCTCGTGGTGTGAGTCGTTCGGGGCCCTCGTCGTGGTGTGAGTCGTTTTGGGAGCCTCTTGGAGGCCTTTTGGGGCGTCTTCGGGGCCTCTTGGCGGCCCCAGGGGCTTCTAGGAGCGTCTTGGGTGCCTTGGGGGAGCCTCTTCGGGCCTCTTGGGAGCCTCTTGGAGGCAGTTTGGGGCGTCTTGGGGGCCTCTTGGCGGCTCCAGGGGCTTCCAGGAGCGTCTTGGGTGCCTCGGGGGAGCCTCTTGGGGCCTCTTGGGGGCCTCTTGGGGGCATCTTGGGGGCCTCTTGGAGGCCTCTTGGGGCCTCTTGAGGCTCTCTGGGAGGGGTCTGGGAGGAATCTTGGGGCCATCTGTCGGGCGATCGATCACAGATGAGGCGAGCATTTTTCTGCCTCCCCCCGTCGGGGCCAGAATCCTTGTGAGGGGTGTCGAATTTTAGCCCTCCCAGGAGTCGAAAAAGACCCCTCCAACCACCCGCGGGGCGCCCTCTCCAGGCCCAGGGGGGGGGGGGGAGGGGGAGGGGTAAACCCCTCCCCGAAGGGGAAGAAGGGGGGTTGAGAACAGAGCGGGCTCTCTAAACCACTCACGCCCAAAAGGCTGGTGGGATTACTACTACTACTACTACTGCTACTCCTACTACTACGGCTACTACTACTACTAATAATGCCTACTACTACTACTACTACTACTACTACTACTACTACTACGACTACGGCTACTACTACTACTACTACTACTACTACTACTACTACTACTACTACGACTACTACGACTACTACGACTACTACTACTACTACTACGACTAATACTACTACTACTACTACTACTACTACAACTACTACTACTACTACAACTACTACTACTACTACTACTACTACTGCGGTTGCTACTATTACCACTGCTACTGCTACAACGACTACCACTACGGCTAGTATTATTATCACTACTACTACTACTACTACTACTACTACCACTACTACTTGTAGTACTGCTACGACTACGACCACCCATACTGCCACTACTACTGCTGTTACTATTACTACTATTATTATTACTACTACTACTACTACTACTCCAACTGCTTCTACGACTATCTGTGCTAGTTTCACTAGTAGTAGTTGTACTGCTACTTCTCATACTAGTACTACTACTACCAGTACTATCGATAATACTGCTACTACTATTGTTAATGTTACTACGACTACTGTTGCGATTACTTCTGCGACGACGGCTATTACTTCTACTAATACTACTGCTACTACCTCTATTCCTAGTATTACCACTACGCTTACTACTGCTACTACTACTACTACCACTGCTACTACTACTACTGCTACTACTACTACGACTACTACGACTAATACTACTACTACCACTACTACTACTATGCAATAGCTGTCACTACTTCTAGTGGCAGTAGAGTCACTACCACGTTTAGTACGGCAGGTATCACGGCTGTTACTACCACAGTCCATGCTACTGCTACCACAACCACCACTGCTGCTACTACTACTACTACTACTGCTACTACCACCACTACTACCACCGTGGCTACTACCAGTAGTAGTAGTAGTACTAGTGCTACTACCACTGCTACCACCACACCTACTATTACTACGCGTACTACTACCACCACTACTACTATTTCTACTACTACTACTACTACTGCTACCACTACTACTACTACTACTACTGCTACAACTCCTATCGCTACTACTGCTATTACTAGTCATTCTACTATTACTGCTGATACTACCACCAACGGGAATTCTCGCACCGCTACTCCTGCTGCTACTACTGCCGCTACTCTCCCTGGCCGCGCTGTTTCCACCACCACCAGTACTACTACGACTACTATTACCGCTACTACTACTACTACTACTACTACTACTGCCACTACCACTACCGCTACCACTACCACTACCACTACCACTACCACTACCACTACCACTACCACTACCACTACTACGACCACTACCACTACCACTACTACGACCACTACTACGACCACTACTACTACTACTACTACTACTACTACTACTACTACTACTATTACTACTACTGTTACTACTACTACTACGTCTACCCCTACTACTGCTACTACTGCGACTAGTACTATTACTAGTACTACTATTGCTGCTGCTGCTCGTAGAATTGCCGATGCTAGTATTATCATTTGTTTTACGATTACTACCAAGATGGCGAGTACTAATGCTACTGCTGGTGACGCTACTACATTGTACGGTGACGAGTATCATTACAAGTGCTACTATTACTACGAGGACGGCACATGTTGTCATACGTTTACGGCTGATACTTCGATTATCTATTATTTTTACTACTTTTCTCTTGCTACAGCTAGTTCGACGACGTTAATTCTTATGATACGACTATTACAACCGCTACAACTTCTCCGACTACGGTCAACTACTTTTGACTATTAGACTCATGTTTCAGTACTAGTACTACGACAACTACCACTACCACTTGTACGATTCCTACGACTACGACGACTACTACTACTACTAGTACTACGACTAGTACTAGTATTATTACTACTACTACTACTACTACTACTACTACTAGTACTACGATTATTACGACTACCACTGGTACGACTAATACTACCACCACTACTACTACTACTACTACTACTACTACTACTACTACTACTACTAGTACTACTACTACTACGACTACTACTATTACGAATATTACTACTACTACTACTACCACTACTACCACTACTACTACGACTACTACTACTACTACTACTACTACTACTACTACTACCTGTACTAGGACTACTACCGCTACAACCACTACTACTAGTTCTACGACTTCACCACTACTTCTATTACCAGCGCTATTACCATTATTGCCACGACACCCACTATTGCCATTACCTCTACTGTCACGGCTACCAGTACTACTACCATTTCGACGACTACCACTGCTACTACACTTCCTGCTACTGCTACTACTTCTGCTACTACTATTATCACTACTACCACTACGACTACGACTACTACTGCTACCACGACGACGACTACCTTTTCTACTGCTACTACTACGGCTACAACTACAACTACAACTACAACTATTACGTCTACTGTTATGTACGACCCCGAGAACTACTGTTATTTGAATTACGGCTACTACTACAATTATTCTACCTTCACGATTTCGATCAGTACTGCCACGATTACTACGACTACGTTTACTTCTACTTCTACATGTATCACTACTGCTACTATTGTTATTTCTACTACTACGACGACGACGGTTATGCTTTTTATAACGACAACGACAAAGACGACAACTATCACTACTACTACTACTACTACTACGACTTCTTCTACTACGACTCCTTCTACTACGAGTGCTTCTTCTTCTCACTACTACGACGACTACTACTACGACGAATACTACTACTACTATTACTACTACTATTATTACTACTACGCCACTCCTACTACTACTACTACTACTGCTACTACTACTACTACTACTACTACTACTACTACTACTACTATTACTACTACTACTACTACTACTACCACCACCACTACTACTACTACTACTACTACTACTACTACTACTACTACTACGACTACGACTACTACTACTACTACTACTACTACTACTACGACTACTACTACTACTACTACTACTACTACAACTACTACTACTACTACTACTACTACTACTGATACTTGTGGCACTGCTACTTCTACTGCTACTGCTACTGCTGGTACTACTGCAACTACTACTTCAACGACCAGTACTACCACTGTTGATGCTACCTGCTCGTCCTCGTGCTCCGTCCGTTCCTCTCTCCGTCCCTCGCCCCCTCCTCATTTCGGGCACCGCTGGCGGCATCTTTGTGCGACAGCGCGGCAAGGCAAAGCTACGTGCGCGCGCTGCACATGTCGGGTGACGCCGCACGCGGCCCGGTAGGTGCGTGCAAGACGGAGAGGCGTGTGCGGCTTTGTGGTGTGTGCGATGCCCGCCCAACACAACAAGCATCTCCATCCCTCTGCCTGGTAGACAGCTCCCGCTCGTCGCATCGCCAGACGTGCCGCCATCCCTGTAATGAAGTCGCGCCTTGTCTCTTGAGATCTCCCCCCCAATAAAATCACGCAGCTTGCAAAATCTATCGCCTACACGGATGGAGGGCGAATTCCGTTCTGATTGTTGGTCTCGCCGTAGCGCCGCGCACATCCGTCAGCGCACATCCCTCATACATGTCCGCACCATTTGAACATGGAGGGCGGGCCGTTTTCCACTGTGGCTCTCGCACTAGCGTCGTGCACATTCGTATTCACTTATTCCAGCAGCAACTACTCGATCGGATGGCGGTTCCTTGTCAAGATGTGGTCCCCGTGACAACGCCGCGTGCCTTCGGTTTAAACGATTCCAGCAATTACGCGGATGACGGCCTGATGTTTTCAACATGCTGTTCTCGCTCGTGAGTTTCCTTGCACAGTACGTACGACTGCAAGTTTGACATCGCACAGCAAGTCACACAATGAGCGTGGCTATGTTTGGAAAGGAGGGTCTCGCTTGAGATATCATCCCTTGTTCTGATGGCTAGAAGCTCACAGCTGCCCAAGAGGTTTACGGATGGAGGTGGTTCCAAACATGGGCATTCGCCAGGCGCTGGCTTGAGCCTGGATGAGACGCTGGGTGGGCGGATCCTTCCCAAAAGCAATGCTTTGTCGCCAGAGCTGCAGGCCCATGGGGAGCTCCGGGCCACATTCCCCCTCACGGGTAACGCTAACTCGCGGGCGATGTTTCTCCCCCAATCCCCGAGTTTCGCCCGAAAAGTCTGGCCGCTCAGAAAAAGAGGGAAACCCTGGGATACACCCCAAGGGGGCTATTCGGACGCACCCCTGTCGAGAATGGACACCCCCCCATCGTATATCCCAGGGTTAGGCCCCAAATTTCTGGTCCATTCGGAAACCCCACGAAGCCTGGGATAGGGGTCGACATATCCCCTGTTACTAACGATGTTATTGGGTGGGGGTGACCTGGGCCCGTGGTGCACACAGGCGGTTGAGGCGCCGGTGGCGCGAGGGCGCACCCAGGCGGGTGCTCGCCGTGGCCGCCGTTTCCGTGACTCGCCCGCCCGGCCCCCTCCGGTGACGACCGCTCCCCAGAGGAGGCAAAAGCGCGGTCACCCGCTCGTAGTGAAGCTGAACGTTGTGCTTGCAGGGAGTCCTGAAGAGGGGACTTGGACTGTGCGGGGGTGTTGCCGCATCGTTGCTTCACCACGTGTTTTCGTCCTCCTCACCCCCCTCTCCTTCGACGTCGCAAGTGTTGTTCTGTGACGCTTGGTCCCTGGGGATCTCGGCTCTTGCCGGAGGACCCGCAGACAGACGTCGCGGTTGGTCCGAGACGCCCGCAGCACGAGGTCCCTGGCAAGGCTTCGGGCCGCGCGCCGACGGCCCCCCCGGGACAGCCCCAGCTTGCCCGCGCAGGCCTCCCGAGTGGCGGCCAGGGTGGTCTCGACTCCTCGACCCTCGGGGCACGCAGCGCCCCGGCCGCCGGAGGTGGCGCCAGAGGGTTGAGGCCGCCCTGGTGTCTGCTCGGGCGGGGGCCCTTTGAGGCCGGCCAGGATGATCTGAGGAGGCTGTCTGTGCGCAGTCCGAAGCCTCGCCGGTGCTCCTCCCTCCCTTCGGCGGCGAGCGAGGGGGGGGGAGTGAGCAGGAGAAGGCCTCCTCAGGAAGCGGCGGGACTTGCCAGAAGCCCTCGCGCGTTCCCGGAGAAGTCCGCTGTGCCTTCGGGAAGGCGTAAACAACTCTTCAGAAGGCCAGGGGACCTCCGAACCTTGTGAGAAGGCCGTCTCCTTCTCACTTCCCCCCCTCGCTAAAAAAACAATATAAAAAACTCCCCCCCCCCCCCTCGCTCGCCGCCGATCCCTCTCTTCCTCCCCCCTCCCTCTTCGCCTCCCCCCTGGGCGCAGGTCCGGCTCCCGCCTCATGTGCTGGACCTCTCGGCACGAGCTCTGGGGCCTGGACGTGGCGCCCGGCGCCGGCGCCGGGCGCGGCCGGGAGGAGCCCGCGGAGCAGGGTGCCCTCGGTGCGCCGCCTCGGTCCTCGTCCTCGTCCTCCTCGTCGTCGTCGTCGTCCTCCATGTCCTCCTCGGTCCTCCTCGGTCCTCCTGCTCCTCCTCGTTCTCCTCGTCCTCCTCGTCCTCCTCCTCGTCCTCCTCCTCCTCCTCCTCCTCGTCCTCCGCATCATCGTCCTCATCCTCCCCTTCTCTTCGTCCTCCACCTGCAGCAACAGGCTACGCATCAGGCTTGTCCCCAAGCGAACGGTGCCCCCCAGTTGGCAGCCCCTATCTTGAACCCCAAGGACTGTCCAATGGCGGTCCGCTCGTAGACCTGGGAGATTGGTCAGGTATCCTCCTCCTCCTTCCCCTCCTCCCCCTCCTCCCTCCCTCGTCGCCGCCCTCCTAGTACCCCTCCTTGTCTTCCTCGTCGTCGTTCTCGGAGCGCGTTGGACAAATCAAAGCTCCACCACACAGTGCGCAGCGGGCCTTTGGGGAGGGGAGCGGAAGGATCGATCGAGCGGACTGAGTGTGGCCGAGGGAAGCCGATACGCGATCAATGGGCCACCAGATCACGACCAGATGAGAGGTCCGACCAGAAGCGGATCCGAGGGCCGATCTGCTGGCCTGACTCCGAATCTCTGCCTCGGCGTCCGTCTGCTCACCTTTGGGGCTGTCATCGTGCAAGTCTCGTCGCAAGTCACGCGACGCCTCCAGGTGGCTTTTCACCATACGTCGTCCTTGAGCCGTCCCTTCCAAAGTTGAGAGGGGTATTGGGTTCTCTTGGCTGAGTGGTTCCTTCGAAGTCGACGGGTGCTCTGGGCTCTTGGCTGAATGCATCCCCGCCCGCACGGCTCGATGCGATGGCTTCAACTTCGGAGGGCGGCGGCGAGCTTCCCGCGTCGCGACTCCAGTTTTGTACCCGGGCTGTCCCTTGCCTGTGCCTTTGGAGGGCGCCGGAGCCGACTGGCACGGGCGAGCCAGCGCGCCGGCGAGCCAGGGGGTCGGCGCTTCGCCAAGGATCCGTGCTCTTGGTCGGAAACTGGAGCATATACATTACCACTGGCGGGCTGTTTTTCAATCCTAGGACTTTTTGAGGGTCGGGGGGGACGTCGGGGTGGTGTGGTGTATACTTATTTCCCTGTTTTTCCAAGGGAACCATGACACAATATACACCAGGATCCCGTATACACCAGGAGCCGCTTTCGTGTGCGAATGTCAGTGCGGGGCCGGCAGCAAGCGTCGGTATATAGAGTTGAGCTCCTTACCTGACCGCGTGCATGTCCTGTCTCAGAGGAGGGAAATGTACCTGTACTGCTACCCTTGCCCTGCTTTCTGATTTTGTGGGACGCACCTCAGGAGATGTCAGGTGAGTAGGGGATATCTCGGTACCTTTTCTTCACCCCACCGCATCTTGCCCTTGCCGTTTGCCAGGGCTGCACACTTATTCGGCGTCACGCAGAGTGGGTGGGGCGCGAGGGGGGCAGCCTTCTAAACATGCGGGCGGGGGGCTTCTAAGAAGGCAATGGTTCCTCTTGGAAGGCCCTGGAGGCTTCTAAGAAGCCTGATCAGATGCCTGGAGGCTTCTGAGAAGCTCCCTTTCTCGGACGGGGCTGGGACGAGAAAAAGTCCGTTCCGGAGCGTTTCTGGACGCTCTCATAGCGTTCCGGAACGCTCCGAGAAGGCCGCGGCGCCCGAGACATCTTCCAGAGCCGCCGGATCGCAGAGATTCCTGAGTTTTCCTCATCCGATGTTTTGCTCTTTCAGGGATGGATCTAAACGCTGTTTTGCTGGACTTCGGCTGTGTTTTGTTTTTCTTTTGGGGAGGTAGGTACAAGTAAACAGTTAGAGCAAATCGAAACTCAATACGAAAACAAAACGAACAACAACGTTTACGTCCAGCCCTGTGCCCTTTCCTTCTTAGCAGACCCCCCCTGCCTTCTCAGAATGCCGCCCTTCTCGCGCCACCACTTTGCGCGCGACGCCAATCTGTACCTACGGAACCACCCTTCGGGTGATAAGAGGGTTTGGCGGGGGGGCAGCTTTCGGCATGCCATTGGCGTCCGATCGGGCTCGCGATCCTTCAATATGTTGATATTGATCTCCTCGTTTGCTGGTCCACACTTTCGATTGTTCGATCACATGATACATGTATTCGTGTGTATCTACGGACTTACAAAACATTATCGTAATGATGAGGCCGAGTTGTCTTACACCGTCTTTGTGTGCGTGCTTGAAGTGGGCTTCCGCGTTGAGAGTACTTTTAATCATACTTGTTGTTTTTATATTGTTTATTGTTGTCGCCCGCGACCCACCCGCGACCCGTCTGCGATCCGCCCGCGACCGACCAGCGACCCAGCCGCGACCTGCACGCGAGCCACGCGCGACCCATCCGCGACCCATCCTCCCGAAGTTGGCGCTTGCGGCGGGCTCGTACCGCGGGCTTTTTCATTCAGAGCCTCACAGACTGCCGCCGGCGCCTCACTCTTATCCGCGATTGCACGGGTTATGTGTGTATGTTATGTATACGTGCGCAGCTATCTTTCTTTTGAAACGTGCTTACGATATCTGTATTAATCGACCTCACTGTTTGTATATCGATGTCACTATCTAACGACGGGACAACCACGGTCCAACCGCCGGACAAACACGGGACAATGGCGGGCATCAGCGGAGCAACCATGGGACAACTATTTGAACACCATGGGACATCCATCCAGAACCTTTATCCCTTTCTCAATGCAGTCATTAATGCCACTTTCTGTCGAATCACGATCCAATGACTTCACGACATGTATTTCAGGTTCTCCCTGTCTATCTATCGATGTCGCTACCTATCTATCTAGGGGCCTTCAGCCCATCCCGTTTCCGCGCCTGGGTTGTAGGCCAAAGGCCTCTTAGACGCCTGTTGGGATATATTGGGAGGCCTCTCGGAAGCTTCTTGGATGCATTGATGCTGTCTTTGGGCCTCTTGAGGACCTCTTGGTGGCCTCTTCGCGGGCCTCCTCGGGGCTTCCTTGTCTGCTGGCGGTCTCGGGCTCCGGGAGGCCCCACGAGAACCCGAAGATGATGCTCGTTTCGCTCATGTAAGTGCAATCGCGGCTTCAGCCAATCGGATCAATGATATATCTCCCAGTGGCATGCCACATGTCGTACACAAGTTGAATATCCAGGGCGACCATCGGTCTTTGCAGTGTTGCGCAGGAGGAATCGCAAGCTCCGGTCCCATCAGCGCAGCGTGCTGCAATCTTGGGCCTAGGCATAGCCGCGGATTTCCGCCCAGGCACTTGTGCCTCTAGTGACCCCCCCCTCCCCAAGTCAAGCTCCGCTCCACCGACGAATCAATGCTGCTATTGCATTTGCGCTGTTGTCTGTGTTGCTGGGGACCAGAGGTGCCAGGTGCATTTGGTGGGCCATTCGGACGCCCCCTCGTCGCTTGTCCCTCTCACTAATCTACGTTGCTTCTGAGTGTCCACAGCTTGGCACACTATCATACAAAATAAACGCGGATTGACGGTTCTGGCAGGCAACAGCATTTCGGTTGTATTCGATTGGGCCCGGCGTTATGTCGTTTCCCACGCCTCGCATGGCAAGACAAAGGCCATTCGACCTGCAAGATTGCTCCATCCGAGACATGCCAACCGTTATAAACACCAGCCCTTTTCGATCACCCGTTCATGCAAGAATTGATGCACCATCGCCAGTCCAACTACTGTTGGTTGCCTTTCTTTGGTCAGAAGCACCAGTCGGGCAGCAACTTGGATGACCTTCCCCCGCGCCCAGGTCATAGATCCACATGTCCGTAATACACACCAGTTTTTGTATGAATCGCGCAGCGCGAAAGCACGAATTTTGGCCATCTAAGTATCACTTTGCAGCCCTTGCTGCCCAGGGCACTGTTAGCGTGCAACTCCTGGGAGGCTGATTTCAGTATTTTCCCTCGGTTTCCTTGGAGCCAGTCGGGCCTAATCCCGCCGACTGCGGCCCAAGCTAATCGAATACGGCGCAGTTCAGCTCAATACGGCCTCGCATCCTGCACAATTCAGCTCAATCGCTCCTTCATCTGGCCTGGTCCTGCGCACTCTCGCCTGCTCTTCGCGCCGCAAGGTGACGAGGAGGAGCCCGTGCGTGGGAAGATCGCCAAGGTCTTCGGCGACGGCATCGAGGGCGCCAAGGCCTCCTTGTGTTCGCGGCCCCAGATATCGTTCTGACCAGCGGAAAGGGGGGAGCACAGGTCCCCCTCGACGCCACGGCTGGACACGGACCGAAGCAGATCTCAGTTTTGACCCTGGAAGGGTTTGGGGACCGATTTTGAGTTCATTTGCCCTCATTCCCCCCCTTCTTCACTTCCCCTTCTGTCGGCATCTCCGTCCCAGGCTCCCAGGCCGCCCCCAAAGTGGACGCCCGTCCACATCTGAAAAGTTTCATACCCAGACGGGCCACCGTAGGGGTATACGCTTTTTGGACGCCCTGTGAGGGACGTTCCCGATGGCGGAGCAGCTTTTTCCCTACCTAGGCTCTGCCTAGAAGGGTTCTCACCCTCTTTCTTAAAGGGGCCGGGCAGTGGAACGCGCCCCGGGCGGTTCCCCCGGCATCCGCCCCGCGGTTAGCGTTGCTTATCTCATCTTATCTTAGCTTATTTCATCTTAGCTTAGCTTAGATTCATCTTAGCTCAGGTCCATTCCCTACCTAGGCTCTGCCTAGAGGGTTCTTACTCTCTTTCGTAAAGGGGCCGGGCAGTGCACAACGCCCCGGGCGGTCCCCCCAGTATCCGCCCCGCGGTTCCCCCAGTTGCGCCCCCTGGGTTCACCCAGCTTAGCTTAGCTTAGCTTAGCTTAGCTTAGCTTATATCATCTTAGCTTAGCTTAGCTTAGCTTAGCTTAGCTGTGCCTAGCCTAGCTTAGCTTAGCTTGGCTTAGCGTAGCAGGCTCAGCTTAGCTTAGCTTAGCTTGGCTTAGCCTAGCCTAGCTTAGCTTAGCTTTGCTCAGCTTAGCATAGCTTAGCTTACCTTAGCTTAGCGCAGCGCTGCATAGCGCAGCGCAGCATTAGCACATCATAGCATAGCATAGCATAGCATAGCCAAGCAGATCATATCACAGCTCATAATATCATATAATAGCATGGCATATCATATCATATCATATCATAGCGCAGCATATCATATCATATCATCGCATTGCTTAGCATAGCGCAGCGCAGCATAGCATAGCATAGCAAGTCATATCGTATCATTTCATATCATGTCATATCATAGCATAGCGCGGCATTTCATACCATATCATATCATATCATAGCGCAGCATATCATATCATAGCATAGCCTAGCATAACATAGCATAGTGCAGATGCAGGTGTATATGTTAATGTAGCTGTCGATGTAGGTGTAGATAATGGTTTCCTAGATGCTCCAACTCCTAGGCAGGGTCGCACTGGAATGATTATATTCTGGACTATTCGCGTAACCCCGGCAGCCCATCCAGAAACTATGCCCTGAGGAGTTGCCATGATCAGGGATGTGCAGAAGCATGCCGTGGAATAAAGGGCTGGGTAAGACGACATACCCCTAAGAGTGGGAGGATGGAGCAGGAATCGGAGGTGGAGGATGAGGATGAGGAGGAGGAGGAGCAGATGGAGGAGGAGATGGAGGAGGAGGAGGAGGAGACTGAGACTGAGACTGATATGAGACGAAGCCTAAAAATACCGCCCTGCCACCCCCTGATCAGGCCGACGTAGAAGACGACAAGGAACTGCGACCCGAATTGTCACTCCTGCGCTCCCACAAACCAGACCAGGCGACGTGAGCATGACCGAAGCCTTGACAAAAAAAGCCACCCACTGACCATCTCCAGGTAGATGAGGGAATGGTAGAAGACGTACACGGCCAAAACCGTAGAGATTGACGCAAGTTCAGCTGAGGTGAAATCGGCTCGATGCGTCCCTTCATTCAATGATGTGCTCAAGGGACACTGGTCATCGGGCAACCCCCAAAAGGGATCGCGTCCTCCACAGACAGCCCCACAATATCAATACAAAAGACCGTACCCGCGTACGAAAATGAATTGACCTCTTGATCTCGCCCAAGCCTCTGTGCCAACACATGGGTCGACAATGCACCTATAAGGCCAGAGAAAGTGACAGTGGACACGGCGGGATGGGGAATGTCCCACGAGCTCCCAATGCATACCAAGAGCCACCACTCCAGCACAACGCTTGAAATACGCCCAGGTAGCAGGCGGGTGGGTCAATGCCAGCGGCTCCCCCCATCGACCCTGCAGCCTGGGGCGGATGCCCTCCACGACGGTCGTGACAGCAGCACCCGCTCGCCTGAAATACGCCCAGAACGCAGGCGGGTGGGTCAATGCCAGCGGCTCCCCCCATTGCCCTGCAGCCTGGGACGGACCACGAAGTCGATGCACAGGAAAGCTTGGACATTGAGATACAAAAGGGCCCAGTATGCACCCGTGCAGCACGAAAGCGACGTGGACGAAGTAAACCACAAAGTCACACGTGGCCAGCACCGATGAGGAAGCTGCTGGGGAAAAAATACCTGCATGAATTTCTCTCGGTCTTGGCCAACCCATCGATAAAAGCAAGACCCACACCAGTGAATGCTGCAAACTCTCCAGGTTGCCACAAGCACGCCGCGATGAGACGCCGAGAGTGGCTGCATGACCGGTTGGAGCAGGAGGAGTAGGAGGAGGAGGAGGAGGAGGAGGAGGAGGAGGGGGAGGAGGAGGGGGAGGAGGAGGAGGAGGAGATGGAAGAGGAGATGGAGGAGGAGGAGGAGGAGGAGGAGGAGGAGGAGGAGGAGGAGGAGGAGGAGGAGGAGGAGGAGGAGGAGGAGGAGGAGGGGGAGGGGGAGGGGGAGGAGGAAGGAGGGATAAGGGAGGAGAAGGGAGGAGGGAGGAGCAGGGTTACGCGGCTGAGGAAGAGGAAGGGGAGGAGGAGGGCGAACAGAAAGGTCAGAGGCCTATTGGATGTTTCTCGGAGTCCCTTCGGATGTCTCTCGAGGGCTTCCTGTAGGCCTTTTGGATAGTCTTGGGGGCATCTTGGCGGTCTCGGGGGTCTCTTGAAGCGTCTTGGGTGCCTCAAGGAAGCCTCTCAGAGCCTCTTGGGGCCCTTGGGGTCTCTTGGGAGCCTGTTGGGTGCATTTGGGGGGCATCTTTGGGGCGTCTTTGGGCCCCCTGGGCGCCTCTCGGGGCCCTCTTGGGGTATTCTTGGGAGCCTCGGGGGGGCATCTTGGGGCCATCTAGGAGGTGATTCATCTAAGAAGGGGTGAGGGTAAATTAGGCCCCCCCCTAGGAGGCCAACATGTGGCCAGCACCTTAGTTCAATCGATGAATTTTGCCTTCTCGCCAAGGCCATTTTGGACGCTGCAACAAGTCGCGGTCTGCTCCATCCAGGTCCAGGGTAGGGGGTTGGAGGAGGGGTCAAGACACCCTTCCCGCCCGCAAGCCGTCTCGCTCACTCCCACCCGCCCTCCCGACACATGAGTAGGACCCGAGCCGCAGCATGGTCAATGGTAGTCTTTGGATGGACAGCTACTGGGAACCAAAACAGACCCAATGTGCGCAACGCTGGAGCGAGGTGCGCCAGGTGTGTCAGGCGTCCCACGCGGGCCAAATGCTCCAGGGACCCCTGTAGCCCAAGCGTGCCTGGCATGCCTGGTGGGCCGGATGCGCCACGTGATCCACGTGCGCCATGTGTGCATCATGCTCCAGCCACGCCATGTGCGCCACGTTCTGCGCACGAGCAGAGTGTGCCAGGTGCGCCTGCGCACGTGGCAGTACACATCGGGAAACGTGCCGGCCCCCACCACCCTTGTCGAAAGCCGGCACGCAATCGCAGCGGGGTGGCCATCACAGCGTTTGGTGGGCCTGCAAATAGTTGGCAATATGCCAGCACCCCCGCCGTCCCAGTCAAAAACCAATGCGCAATGATCGCGGGGTCCCCGCGCATGATCTAGATTTTGTCTCGAAGTGTATTGTGTATTGTCTTTGACAGAGATGGTGGCCCTGCGCACAGCAGTCAATGTACGGGTACCTCCACCGTCCCTGCCAAAAGACAGTACACAGTGGTCGCTGTCCGCCGGTCACGACCCAAGATTTTACCCCAAAGTGGGTTTCACACAGTTGTTTGACAGGGATGATTGGGGGGTGGCGCACTGGTCCTGGTTGGCTGCCAGTCCCCTTGGGGAGGGGGTGTTTATTAACAAGGATCAGTGATCAACCCATCCCGAAAGAGAAGAAGAGGGGGGTTGGAAGAGGAAGCTCCCTAAACCACTCACGCCCTATAGGGCTGGTGCTCCCAGCAACAAAGCAGTACAATCCGCCTCATCCTCCCCTCGTGTCTGGGCGCACGAATGTAAACATTGATGTCGCGACGGCCAGCGGTTCAGGTTTTCCAACTCCTGCAGGACGGTTCGTGGCCCCAGGGCCATCAGAACACGACTGGGACGAACAGTCGGCCCTGGGGGAGAGGTCGAGATCCCTGGCGCATCTACGTCACGAAACAAATGCGACGTTAATGGAGAAGTCTTTCCCCTCCTCGTTCCCTTCTCCCTCCCGTGTTCGCTCCCCACTCCCCTCCTCGTGTCCTCCCCCTCCTCCCTCCCTTTCCGTTCCCTCCTCCTCCTCGGGCCTCCTCATCCTCCATACAGTCTACGAGTTGGGGGTCTCCCCAAGCAAAGGGCATTTCCCCATGCAGGCCACGAGGCCTCTCCAGGACGACCAGCGGTATCGGTATCTGCTCCTCCCCTGAGGGCCGCCGCCTTTGCCGCAGCCGCCGTCGACACCGCCGCCGCCGCTGGTGGCCGACCCGCCGACCCGCCCACGCCGCCGCTGCCGCGGGCCGCAGCCGCTGCCGCGGGCCGGCGCCGCTGCCGCGGGCCGCCGCCGTCGCTGGCGGCCGCCGCTGCCGCAGCCGCCGCCGACACCGCCGCCGCCGGAGCGGTGGCCCACGCGCAGACGCGCCGGGCCAGCGGTAGGCCCCGGCCGCGGACACGCCCCCGAAGCTGCTCGCGCTGCCCACCCGCACCACCGCGGCGCAGCAGGCCGGTGCGGGCGCCCCAGGAGCGTGGGTCGCCGGCTGGCGGCGCACTGGGCGGCGCTATAGATGGGCGGCCGGACGGACTCAGCGGGCGGCCCTCGGCTGGTCGTCGTCGTCGTCGTCGTCGTCGTCGCGGTCGTCGTCGTTCCTAGCCCTCGATTAGCGGGCGGCGCTCGATGGGCGGCCCTTGGCTACCCAGCGGGTGGTCCTCGACGGCCCAGCGGGCGGCCCTCGGCTGCCCCCACCCCTGCTTGGCATCGCTCGGACGTGTGCAGCTTGTGTCGGCGAGGACCATCGAGGAGCATGTTGGGCCATCTGGCGAAAACATTCATACACGCACGAAGTCGAATCAGTGCACAGGGAATGGACGTCCGAGCGATGGCGAGCCTGGACCCCCTCGCTTTGTGAAACATTGGCGGTGGGGCGCCATTGTTTTGTGTGCGGTTGCCGAAGGGGTTCTGCGAGAGTTTTGTCATTGGGCGGGTCTGTGCTGCACGGATCTGATCATCTCTTGCATGTCAGACGGGAGTTTCGGCATTAAAGAGGGCCCTGACACTTTGTCTTATCTTTAGTACAGTCAACTAAGCACCCGTGGAGGAGGAGGTCGGAGGAGGAGGAGGAGGTCGGAAGATATGAGGAGGATGAGGATGAGGAGGAGGAGGATGTTTGCGGGCCGCGAGGCTCCAGCTGCAACGTATCTGCGCGGGGCAAATGCAGCCATGACCTGGCAATGGGAAAGTCCCCCAACCAGGAAAGAAACTAGAGTCAGGAGCTCTTGCGTGAAAACAGCCCCACCTCCTTCTCTCCCATGAGGTGAATGGAGATGCTGCTGCTGCTGCTGATGATGATGGTGGTGGTGGTGATGATGATGATGATTATGATGCTGATGCTGATGATGATGACGATGATGATGATGCTGCTGCTGCTGATGACGGGGATGCTGGTGATGATGATGCTGCTGATGATGTCGACGAAGATGATGGTGTTGATGATGAGGGTGATACTGGTTATGCTGATGATGCCGATGCTGATTGTGCTGTTGATTATGATGCTGATGATGCTGATGATGATGTTGCGCATGATGATGAGGATGATGATGCTGCTGCTGCTGATGATGATGTTTATGGTGATGCTGATGAAGATGGTATTGATGCTGATGATGATGCTGCTGTTGAGGATGAATGTGAGGGTGAGGATGGTGCTGTTGATAGGGATATCGATATTGCTGATGATGCTTATGCTGTTGATGGTGATGATGATGGTGGTGGTGGTGGTGCGGGGCGGTGTTGGCGGTGATGATGATGCTGCTGATGATGGCGATTATGATGATGCTGCTGATGATAGTGATGATGCTGCTGATGATGGGGTTGATGATGATGATGATGATGATGATGATGATGATGATGATGATGATGATGATGATGATGATGATGATGATGATGATGATGGTGATGCTGCTGCTGCTGATGATGATGTTGATGATGATGATGATGACGATGCGTCTGATGATGACGATGCGTCTGATGATGATGAGGCTGGTGGCTGTGGTGGTCATGATGCTGCTGATGATGATGTTGATGATGACGATGAGAAGGGGAGATGGAGGAGGAGGAGGAGGAGGAGGAGGAGGAAATGGAGGAGGAGGAGGAGGAGGAGGAGGAGGAGGAGGAGGAGGAGGAGGAGGAGGAGGAGGAGGAGGAAGAGGAGGAGGGGGAGGAGGAAGAGGATAATGAGAGGAGGAGGAGGAGGAGGGAGGAGGAGGAGGAGAAGGAGGAGGGGCAGATGGAGGAGAAGGAGGAGGAGGAGGAGATTGGGTGAGAAGGAGGAGAAGGAGGAGGAGGAGGAGGAGGGGGGGGAGGAAGAGGAGGAGGAGGAGGGGAGGAGGAGGAAGATGTCGGAGGAGGGGGAAGAGGTCGGAGGAGGAGGAGTTGGAAGAGGAGGAGGACCAGCAAGTAGAAGTTCTGAGTCGCAGTTGACGGGGTTTAATGTGGCAGCCCCCCCCCCATTGCCACGGTGGAGGTGACGGCTTGGGGGCCTTACGATTTTTTGCGGCCTGTGGATCTTCGCAGGCAATTTTCTCACGCAACGGGACCCATTCAGTCCTCTGGTAACGCAGGAGGATTGACCACAATTGTACCAGAACGCAGAGTGGCCACTCCAAGGCCACATGGTGTCCACCGAGCAGCGTAGAACCACTCTCAGGTCTATTGTGCACAGTGAGCGACTGATAAACATGAGCAGGGTGGTGAAATGAGAAGGCGCAGGAGTGGGAGCTAGCGAAGCAGGGGCAGAAGCAGGACTGGGAACACAGGGCCTCGCCGGGTGAACAACAGAAGAGAGGCTGAAGACGACGCTGAGGAGGACGGGGGGAAGGAGAAGCATGATGATGAGGGATGAGCGCTGGTACAGGGGAAGAGGACACATCGAGATGAGGAGGGGGAGGGGTAATGGGTTGGAGAAGGGGAGGAATGGGTTGGAGGAGGGGGGGACGGGGCAGGCAGCGAGGTATGTTTTAGATTGCGACGCTGTTGAAGCATATAGCCTGTCAGCAAATAGTGGCACGCAGCTTGCAGAGGCAATTCAGCACAGGCAGCAGCTGTACTAAACCTCGAGCTTCGAAAACTCTGCACGGGCACCTGAGGTTGAATATCAGTGCGCAGTGAAATTTTCAACCGTGGTCAGGTCAGCGGCAGCGGCACAGAGACGCGGGGCGGTCCTGGACCGATGCTGGAGACGCCCTGATCGCCAAGTCAGCTCAATCAAGGCTGTACACAATAAGAGGAGTACCCTCGACACGCGGGCACCGGCAGCAAGACGAAGTGTCGCAGACTAAACGAGTAGCTCTGCTCTCCTCTGCCTCTGCGCCTCAGCTCCTCACCCTGACGGGCGGAGGCACGAGTCCCCGGCGGGCGGGGGGGGAGGGACTGCACAAGCCGTGTTCTGACCTGAACAGCAAAACTTGGCGACGTGTGACTCCTCAAGGCTCGAAGCGAAAATCGTCGGCCGCTCGCCTCTCCCCCAAGGGTGCCCGCCGTGCTCGGCGCGGGTGGGCGGCGGCCGCACGCGGGCGCTCGCCGCTGCTCTGCCGCGCCGCTCGTCGCTCCCGGCTCCCAACCGAACTCACTCCGGCACTCCTCCCGGGCAGTAGCTCGCACTTCGGGAGAGCTGGTGATGTCCACCGGCAGAAATCCGAGTCAGGCCCCACATGATCTCTGCGTCTCTCCCAGGCAGAGGGGGGAGTAGGGTGTGGGTCGCGGAAGAGGGACGGGGAAGACATCGCGCAATGGCCCAACGGCCATGGAGAGTGGGACATGTAAGTGATTGGACTGGTTTGCGCATCTAGGTAGCTCACACAATTGGCCCACCGGCCATGCAGAGTGGGGGGGGAGAGTGGTCTGCCTGGGTGATGTGCATGGGCGAGGCCAGCAAACGCGCACACGTGATGCTGCTCCAATCCTCCACCCCGCTCCGTACCTGACCTACCGTCCCTCCCGCGAACTGATTAGTCACGCGCTTGGTCAAACAGCCCAATGCCGAATTCGGGCTGTAACGTTCAAAGGGCTATCCTCTTGGCAAGACGCAGCCTGCCACGCTCCCTGGCCTGCGCTCGATTGGCTGCAATACGCTGGCGCATAGCTTCGATGAGCTCGACTGGCTAAGGGGGGGCGGTGGCACGAGAGGGGAGGGATGGTAGGGACAAGGGTGCTCTGTGTCTTCTGGCAGCGGTATGCTGGTGCCTTCGACGAAGACCAAAACTTCTGCATACTCTTGCTCATCTGTAGCCTCCACTGGGCCTGGGTCCCAAGGTGACGCCTCGGGGTCGAAAACGATTCCTAGCTCTGTTGGAGCTTCTGCTTCCGTCGGCTCATGCGGCAGAAGCCTGTGTCGTTCGGGGTCCGATGGGACCCTCCATGTTCGAGGGGAAGCAAAGTCTGGGGCCCAGGTCTCGTCTGTCCCGAGGTATGGGTCCCATTCGACGTAAAACGCCTTAGCGACCCACGGCGCTCCTCCTCCTCCTCCTCCTCCTCCTCCTCCTCCTCCTCCTCCTCTCTCATGTCCTCTGGCCACAAATCGTCTTCACACCTTGGCCGTACGCCACGCCTGTCGAGCCCTGTCGAACCCCAGGAGCACCTCGTGAGCCCCACGGCCGTGCGAGCAGCGTCCTCTTCCTGGTGCCTCGCAGCAGAGCCTGTCCTGTAGTGTGCCATGCGTAGTGCCAGGGTGCGTGTAGATGCTCGTGCTGACTGACCGTGCTCGCACTGATCAGAGCCGGTCGCTGTTGAAGCAGGGGAGGCCATCACCGCTCTGACCGAGGGGCAGAGGCACGAGCCGACGGCCCCTGCGCGCGCCCACTCCCTGGCATGGGGTGCTCCGTCCAACAACGGGTCCCGGCAGTCAGGTGCGCTGCGAAGAGTTCGATCAGGGCTCCCAGACGCTCATTCCATACCCCGAACTGCTCCATCTGCCGTGGAGTCACGGCGAGGAGGCCCCGGAAGTCAGCGTGGAAGCGGAGCTCTGGGGGCCCTGTGCTGGGGGGCCTTTCGGATTGCTGACCACGTCTCGCATAGGGGGCCTCCCGCCTGACAGCACCACCCGTCGGGCACGAATGTGTTCCTTCCACGCCTCCATCGGCTCACGACGCATCCATGTTACCGAGTATGTACGGGGTCGATAGCGATCTCGATCGACAAGACACAGGCCGAAAAAAAACAGTGTTGTATTCGGTCCACTCGAGTGACGCCTGGATGTCCCATGGTCGTCGTCGACGTATGGCCGATGGTAGCGTCTGCGCAGCCCTGCCTGTGCACTGTTTGGTGAGGAACGTGCGCGTCGGATATCGCTCGTGCTGTGCTGGAGGGTATGGGGCGGTTTGGCAGGCGTCGCCCTGATCGATTGGCGACGGAGGGGGTTAGGAGTGCTGCGAATGCCTCTGGCATAAGACACAGGTTGCTTTCCAGTAGTACCTGTCTTGCGTATGCCTGTGGCACTAGCTCCGCCACGTCGGTAGCAAGCTGTGTAAGAGGGCCGATCACACTTGTAGCAGGTACGACCACGTGACGACCTTGTATGCACACGTGGTTGGTATATCGGGCCATTTGGGTGTTTTGTGGTGGGTCCTGGAGGTGGTAGGCGGGGTTGTCCCGAGTAAGTAGAGGCGGTAGCGGGTAGTCGAGGTAGTCCCGTTGAGTGGTGGGTAGGCGGTGCAGGAGGTGGTAGGCAGCGAGGAGAGTAAGGAGGACACGGGAGATACAAAGGAGGAGGAATAAGGCATTGGAGCAAGAGCCGGGCGGGAGCAGGAAGAGAACCACGAGGAGCAACAGGAGAGGAATTGTCTCGGATGTCAGTAGGGCAAGGGTGGTTCCCTTCACCAGATATATAACCTGTGGTGTTTTTTTGTCGACGAGTGGGGATACCAACCTCGCGGCCGAAACGGGGGATGCCCCCCCCGTCAACCCATGCTTCACCATACGTGGGCCGCAGAGCTCTCTCGACCCTCTTTCACGGGGACGTGCGCTTCCGTTGTCTGATGGCCGCGGAGCCCGAAGAGACGGCCACCAGAGGTGGAGAACATAGTGGGGCAAGGCTTCCACCTTTTTCAAGCCGTGGCTAAGCGTCCTGGCGTGCCGATAGGCCTACAAACCAATGTCCTAAGAACCTTTGGTGGTGTCCACGAAATGTTATTAGAACATTTCTGGCTGGGGCTGTCTTGTTTTAACACATCGGGTGTATGTTCTAAGGACACTTTTTTGTTATTAGAACATGTTTGGGTTCTAAGAACATTTCGTGGTAGGACTAAAGGAATGCAGGTACTGACGGTCCCTGCTCAAGTTTTGGAGCCTGTGGCACATCTGGAGCCGGATCCACTTGTAAGAGCCCTTGGGCCCGTTATGTGAGGGAGAACGATTGGTGCAAGCAGATCAGAGGCAGAGTTGCGGGAACATCGGCTCAGGCGGCGACGCATCGGCCCCCAATCGCCCATTGATCGTCGATAGGGTCCTGGTCCTGATAGCCCACTCCGCTCAGGAGCCTCCGATTCCGCTGTCGGGGTCATATCGCCGATCTGTCGGCGGTGCATCACCGATTCCATATACTTCCCCCCCTGATTCAATCCTTTCCTAACGTTTCGCCTTACCGAAGGCGCCTACGGCGAATCACCGCCGCCCCCTGCCCTTGTGGAAGCGCCTATGTGGCCGACAGCTGGGCCAGAGCTTGGCCAAGCTATCGGGCCAGTTGTTCACCGAGTTGGTTTGGAAAGACTTCGGGAGCAAGAGGTGTGAAATCGCCCATGTGTCCGAGCGTTGTGGTAAGATCTCTGCCAAGCTATCGGACCATGTGTTCCCCCAACCGTTGTGGAAACCCTTCGGATACCACTTGGGGGAAGATGGCGGGGAAGATCAGGAGGAGGAGGAGGAGCAGGAGGAGGAGGAGGAGGAGCAGAAGGAGAAGGAGGATGAGGAGGAGGAGCAGAAGGAGAAGGAGGAGCAGGAGGAGGAGGAGCAGGAAGAGGATGAGTAGGGGGAGGAGGAGGAGGATGAGGAGGAGGCGGAAGAGGAGGAGGAGGAGGAGGAGGAGGAGGAGGAGGAGGAGGAGGAGGGGAGCATGAGGAGGAGGGAGGAGAGGAGGAGGAGGAGGAGGGGAGGAGGAGGAGGAGGAGAGGAGGAGTGGAGGAGGAGTGGAGGAGGAGTAGGAGGAGGAGGCATCTTGGGAACCTCTGGGGACACTCTTGGGGCCTCCTGGGAGCTTCCTGGGAACCTCTTGGAGGCATCTTGGCGGCCTCCTTGGGCCTCTTGGGGGCCTTTGGGAATTTCTCAGGGGCCTCTTCGGCCTTCTCATGGCATTGCTGGCCCGTCCGATTCCGTCAGAAGCCGTCTTGGGGGCCTCTCTGGGCCGACTTGAAACCCTCTTGGGGTGCTCCCGGGCCGTCTTGGAGGCCATCTTGGGCGTCTTGGAGGCCTCGGTCCGTCTGGGGGCCCTCTTGAGGCCGTCTTGGGGGCCTCTTGGGCCGTTCTGGGGCCATCTTGGAGGCCTCTTGGGCGATCTTTTGGGGCTCTTGGGCCGTCTCGGGCCGTCGGGATGCTGAGCAGAAGCAAAGTGCAAAAACCTTCAAACAACCAATGAAACTCAATGATTTGGGCATCGTCGGGCCTTCCTGAAGGCCCTCTTGGAAGCCTTCTTGGGCCGTCTTGGAGGCCTCTCGGGGGCCTCGTGGGACGTATTGGGCATTTTTATAGCCATTTTGGGCCGTCTTGGTGGGCTCCTGGCCCGTCTGACGCCATCAGAAGCTGCCTTGGGGGCCTCTCTGGGCCGACTGGGAGCCGTCTTGGAGGCCATCTTGGGCGTCTTGGAGGCCTCTCGGGCCGTCTTGGGGCCCTCCTGGGGCGGTCTTGGGGGCCTCTTGGGCCGTTCTGGGGCCATTTTAGAGGTCTCTTGGGCGATCTTGGGACGATGTTTGGCAGCTCTTGCGCCGTCTCGGGCCGTCGGAAGGCCGAAAAGAAGCAAATGCCGAAATCCTTCAAAATCATAGGACAATCAATGATTTGGGCATCTTCGGGCTTTCCTGGAGGCCCTCTTGGAGGCCTCTTGGGCCTTCTCGGAGGCTTCTTGGGAGCCTCTAGGGCCGTCTTGGGCCATCTTGAGGCTATCTAAGACCGTCTTGGGTGCATCTTGGGCCGTCGTGGAGGCATCTAGGGGGCCATCATGGCCGTCTTGGAGGGCATCTTGGCCGTCTTGGAGGTATCTTGGAGGCCACCTTGGCCGTCTTGGAGGCGATTGGGGCAACCACCCGTATATTTTTAGCATCCTTCCGGGTCCTTCTAGTGGCTGGTGGGACGGGCTTGATCCCCAGGGAGAGTTCTTTTGGAAAGGAACCCAAACCAAGAACGGTAGCGTCTAGCGCGCCCGGCACCTTTGTGACAAGTACAGGGGGCGGGCGACTGATCTAAGACGCCTACGGCGAATCACCGCCGCCCCCTGCCCCTTTGGAAGCGCCTCTGTGGCCGACAGCTGGGCCAGAGCTTGGCCAAGCTATCGGGCCAGTTGTTCCCCGAGTCGGTTTGGAAAGACATCGGGGAACACGTGGGGGAGCAAGAAGAGGAGGCGGGGGAGGATGAGGAAAAAGAGGAGGAAGAGGAGGAGGAGGAGGAGGAGGAGGAGGCCTCTTGGGCGCCTCTTGAGGCACTCTTGGGGCCTCTTGGGAGCTTCCTGGGGGCCTCTTGGAAGGTTTTTGGGGGCCTTCGGGGGCTTCTTGGGAGCCTATTTGGCCGTCTTAGGGCGTCCCTGGCTTGTCTGACGCAGTCGGAAGCCGTCTTGGGGGCCTGTCTCTTAGCCGTCTTAGATGCCATGTTGGCCGTATTGGATGCCTCTTGGGGCCGTCTTGGGGGCCTCTTGGGCCGTCATGGGGCCATCTTGGAGGCGTCGTGGGCGATCTTGGGGGCATCTTGGGCCGTCTTGAGCCGTCGGAATGCCGACAAGAAGCACATGCCAAAATCCTTTAAAAACCATAGGACAATCAATTATTTCTGCCTCTTCGGGCCCTCCTAGAGGACCTCTTGGAGGCCTCTTGGGCCGTCTTGGAGGCCTCTTGGGGGCCTCTTGGGGGCCTCTTGGGGGCCTCTTGGGCCATCTGGGGGCCATCTCAGGCCGTCTTGGGTGCATCTTGGGCAGTCTTGGAGGCATCTTGGGGCCATCTTAGCCGTCTTGGAGGCCATCTTGGGCGTCCTGGAGGCCTCTTGGATGCCTCTTGGGGCCCTCTTGGGGCCGTCTTGGGGGCCTCTTGGGGCCGTCATGTGGCCATCTTGGAGACCTCATGGGCGATTATGGGGCGATCTTGGGGGCCTCTTGGCCCGTCTTGAGCCGTCGGAATGCCGACAGGAAGCAAATGCCAAAATCCTTCAAAAACCATAGGACCATCAATGATGTTGGCCTCTTCGGGCACTCCTGGAGGACCTCTTAGAGGCCTCTTGGGTCGTATTCGGCCGTCTTGGAGGCTTCTTGGGCGAATTTGGAGGTGTCTTGGTCTCTCTTGGGCCGTCTTGGAGGCCGTCTTGGATCATCTTGGGCGGACTTGGAGGCCATCTTGGACCATCTTGGAGGCAATGTTGGGCCAACGTGGCCATCTTGGAGACCATCTTGAGCCGTCTTGGAGGAACAATTGGGGATTGAGCTCCCTTCCGGGACCCCGGCGGGACGGGCCGAAGCCCCAGGGTGAGTTTTTTTTTGGGGGAAAAAGAAGCAAAACCAAAACCGAAAGGATCTAGCACGCCAGGCACCCCTGCGATGAATCGACAGGGGGCGGCGGATCCAAGACGCCAACGGCGAATCGCCGCCGCCCCCTGCCTTTTTGGAAGCGCCTATGTGGCCGAACGTTGAGGCCAGACCTGCCAAGCTGTCGGACCATGTGTTCCCCGAATCGGTTTGGACAGCTTTCGGGGAACACGTGGGCATCTTGAAAGTCATCTTGGCCGCCTGGAGGCCATTTTGAGCGTCTTGGAGCACGTCTTGAAGGGCTCTTGGGCCGTCTTGGAGGCCATCTTGAGCGTCTTGGATGCCTCTTGGGCCGTCTTGGGGGCCTCTGGGGGCCGTCGTGGGCCTCTTGGGCGATCTTATGGTGCGCTTGGGCCGTATGGGGCCGTCGGAAGGCAGAACAAAAAACAAATGCCACAATCCTTCAAACACTCAAGGGGAAATCAATGATGTTGACGTTGCCGGCTCTTCTTGGAGGCCCTCTTGGAAGCCTCTTGGGCCGTCGTGGGCCATCTTAGGGCCATCTTCGGTCGTTTTGGTGGTCTCCTGGCACGTCCGACGCCGTCGGAAGCCGTTTGGGGGGCCCCTCTGGGCCGACTTGGGGCCCTCTGGGAATGCTCCAGGGCCGTCTTGGAGGCCAACTTGGGTGTCTTAAAAGCCTCCTGGGCCGTCTTGGGGCCTCTTGGGCCGTTCTGGGGTCATCTTAGAGGCCTCTTGGGCGATCTTTGGGCGATCTTTGGGGGCTCTTGGGCAGTATTGGGCCTTCGGATGGCCGAAAAGAAGCAAATGTCAGAATCCTTCAAAAACCTCAGGAAACCAATGTTAGTTGTCTTTTCTGGCCTTCCTGGAGGCCCTCTTGGAGGCCTCTTGGGCTGTCTTGGACCAGCTTCGAGCCAACTTCGGCCATCTTGATGGGCTCCTGGCCTGTCGGACGCCGTCGGAAGCCGTTTGGGGGGCCTCTCTGGGCCGACTTGGGGCCCTCTTGGGGTGCTCCAGGGCCGTTTTAGTGGCCATCTTGGGCGTCTTGGAGGCCTCTTGGGCCGTCTTTGTGCCCTCTTCTCCTCCTCTCTCTTGGGCTGACTTGGAGGCCATCTTGGACCATCTTGGAGGCCATCTTGGGCCATTTTGGCCGTCTTGGAGGCCATCTTGGCCGTCTTGGGGCCCTCTTGGGGCCTCTTGGGGCCCTCTTGGGCCTTCTTGGGGCCTCTTGGGCAGTCATGGGGCCATGTTGGAAGCCTCGTGGGCGATATTGGGGCGATCTAGGGGGCGTGTTGGGCCGTCTTGAGCCGTCGGGATGCCGACAAGAAGCAAATGCCCAAATCCTTTAAATGCCAAGGGAAATCAATGAATTTGGCCTCTTCGGGCCCTCCTGGAGGACCTCTTGGAGGCCTCTTGGGCCGTCTTGGGCCGTCTTGGAGGCCTCCTGGGGGCCTCGTAGGCTGTCTTGGGCCATCGTGAGGCTATATTAGGCCGTCTTGGAGGCGTCTTGAGGCCATCTTAGCCGTCTTGGAGGCCATCTTGGCCTTCTTGGAGGCATCTTGGAGGCCATCTTGGGCCATCTTGAGCGAAAAAAGCCGACGAGGCAGGCAGCCGGCGGGACGCGCCGAAGCCCCCGGGGGGAGTTCTTTGGAAAAAAAACCAAGTCCCAAACCGCAATTTTCTAGCACGCCAGGCACCCTTGCGATGAATCGACAGGGGGCGGCGGATCTAAAGGTCTTCGGCCCATCCCGCCACCCTGCCTGTGTTGTGGGTGTGACGCCTAATGGATGTTCGCTGGGATGTCGTGGGAGGCTTCTCGGGGGCCTCTTGGAGGCAGTTGGGACGCCTCGTGGGGGCTGTTTGGGGGACTCTTGGGGTATCGTTTGGGCCTCTTGGGGCCTCTCGGGGTCTCTTGGGAGGCTCTCGGGGGCCTCTTGGGGCCCTGAGGACACCTGTGGGGACCACCTGGGGGCCTCTTGGGTCGGAAGGCTATGATTTTCTGCTCGTGTTCCTTCTTTGGGGCCCCCTGTGGGGCCATCTTGGGGCCCTCTTGGGCAATTTAGGGCACCTCTTTGGCAGTCTTGGGGCCCTCTTTTGCTGTTTTGGGGCCCTCTTGGAGGCCTCTTGGGCCATCTTGGAGCGTCGGAAAGCCGAAAAGGCGAGAAGGCCCAAATCCTTTTTGGAACAAAAAGATCTTGGCTTCTCGGGCCCCTCCTGGGAGGCCTCTTGGAGGCCTCTTGGGCCGTCTGGGCAGCCTCTCGTGCCGTCCTGGGGGCCATCTTGGGCGTCGTAGAGCACTCATCGGGCCTGCGAGGGCCTATTAGAACCCTCTTGGCCCGTCTTGGGGCCGTCCCGGGCCCGAACAAAAAACCAGGGCAACCGCGGCAGGCCCCGGAAGATTTGGCAATCTGCGCTCCCCGCCCCTATGGGAGGCCCCTCAGGAGAGAGGGCCGAGGCTCCGGAGACGGGGCAGGGGACCCGAGGACACGCCCACTCCGTGTGCCCAGAGGCACGGTGGCGGATGACAGTCAGCCCGCACAGTGCCCTCGTTCTTTTTGTCCTCGTCCTTGTGCTTCTCTCCCTCCTCGTTGTTCATGCTCCTCCTCGCTATCCTCACGTTCGCCACGTCGTGCTCGTCATCTACTCCTCGTTGCCCTCGCCTTCCTTTTATTCTTCTCCCAACACGCCCATTTGACTCAAGCGGCGCTTCCCGTTCTTGTCCGATCAGGTTACAGTCAACCCGCACAGCAAGGATAGCCAACCTTCCCAAGGGCACACTCGCATCCTTGCCTCCTCGGTCCGTGCTTGGCCACTCTCGTGGGCCGCGCCCCGCCCCGCCCGGCTTCGAAGCGGCCTTCCACGGCCCCCGCGTCCCTCTCGCGCATCATTTACGACTCGGGCGGGCCGCATCTGGGCGACAGCGACCTGCTGCGAGCACAACGTGCGCCTCCCGGACCTCGGGGTCCGAGGAGCGCCCACCTCCCCCGTCGGAAGGCTCGGGCGGCGGCCTGCCGGCCTCTCCGGGGGCCCCGCTCCCCAGCCATCCTTTTGGGGAGCGTCGGGACGACCGTGAAGCGACGAACCCTCGGCCTGGGGGTCGTTTCCTTGTTCATTGTTTTGCCGATCAGCGCGGGCCCTCGCCACCCGCCCCCCCTCCCCTCCCCCATGGAGTAGATCCTGGCTGCTTGGGCGCCTGTTTCAGGCAGGTGGAGTCTCCCCTAGAGGACGCTTGATTCCAAGCAGTCGCATCAAGCATAGGTCCTGGGCCAGACCCCCCCCTCCCACCCCCCTTCCACCCGATATTCGCCGAGTCAGAAAACGCTCACCCTGAGAGAGAGAGTGGGCGAGAGGGGTCGAGATCCCCAGGCGCCCGCTCAGGGACGGGAGCACGGGACCACGCCAATGGCGGTCACGGCCGCCAGCGCGCACGATGTAGTAGGCATATATCGGGATCGGTTCGCGAGCGCGAGACGCTCGGTAAAACATGTACGCGGACGAAGGCCCGCAGACCACAGTGTATACTAAATCCATGAGATGCATGAAGAGATAGCAGCTTCTAGATCTGATTCTGAGTTCCCGTGTCACACGTTATGGTTGTTTGATTCCATGGTTGACTGTGGAGGTTTCCTTAGATTTGTATTTCCTTCTCGTTCTGTCCTTGGGTGCGTGGCTGAAGTGGGGTTCCGCGGTGCGGTTTGTTGTTGTTGTTGTTGTTGTTGTTGTTGTTGTTGTCGTCGTCCCATTCGCGACCCAGCCCGCGACCCACCCCGCGACCCACCCGCGACCCACCCCGCGACCCGCCCCGCGACCCACCCCGCGACCCACCCCGCGACCCACCCCGCGACCCACCCCGCGCCCGCCCCTTCACTTTTATCCGCAACTGCGGGGTGCTACATACATACATATATATATATATATATATCCAGCTGCCTCTGGCAATTCCGCCGCCGTGCCAGAGCAGCATTCTGGGTGACAACGACCCCCAGGGAGACGCCATGGCCGCCCAGGGACCTCCAGGAGGTAGGGGTGGTGCAGGCAGGTGGGCGCAACGTGAGGGGCGCGTCGGTCCATTTGAAGACTACAGGCGCCCTGCGAGATGGCAGTCCTCCACGCCTCAACGTGCCAGGAGGTCCTCGGGCTTTCTCTGCGTTGAGGCTTTCAGGGGATGGGTCCGCCATGTTGAGGACCTCCCCGTGAAATCAACGTGGCGGACCTGGTCAGGACATCACACGTTGGGTTCGCCACGTTGAGGACTCCCCACGTTGAGGGACCCATTACCCTGTGAAAGCCCGAGGACCTCCCCGTGAAGGCGTGATCCCCCGAATTGCAGGGACCTCGGCGTGGCGGATCCATTTCCGGTGTGCACGATGTGTGCGGCTCGCAGCCCACGCCCGCGCCGAAAGGGCTGCGAAACGCCAGAGGAGCGAGGGCCCCCGCTGCTGTCCGCGCGGTGGGAGGGCCGCGCCTTCTCGCTCTCTCTCTCTCTCTCTCTCTCTCGCTCCCAGCGCCTCGCCACCTCCAGGTGCGCCCCCCTGGCTCGGGCCCCTCCCCCGCCCCGTCGGCCCTGACTTTCCTGCAGGGCCAACGCACAGCACCAGCAACTTGGCGTGCGAATTCCCGTCGAGGTTTGGGGCGGTCCAGATCGAGCTATAGGCCTGGAGGTGCATGTCGCAGGCTTTTTTCCCCCAGTCCCCGGGTTCTGCCCGAAACGTTTGGCCGCTCAGAGCACGGGGGAAACCGTGGGTGGCACCCCAAGGGGCCTATCCGGACGCACCCGTATCGAGGATGGACGCCCCCCCTCGTGTATCCCAGGGTCGGGCTCCACATGTTTGGTCCGTTCGAAAACCTCCAGAAGCTTGGGATAGGGGTCGACATGCCCCCTGCTGCTGGGGGCGCCGCCGCTGCACCCCCCCCCTGCCGGCTGCCCCCTCCCCCGCCGCCAGACATCCCCTCCCCAGATCGGCGGCCCAAACATTCTCAGGAGGGAAAGAAACGCACAGACGTAAACAATTGTCGATCCACAACAATATGTGGGAATGGATGGGGAGTGGAGGGGTAGACGAAACTCAAGAAAACATGGAAACGTATGAGGAATCCAGGATTCGTGTATAGTTGTGTGTATGTGTGCGTGTGCTTGTGCGTATGCGTGTGCGTGTGCGTGTGCGTGTGCGTGTGCGCGTGCATGTGCGCGTGCGTGTGCGCGTGCCCGTGCGTGAGCGTGTGCGCGTGCGTGTGCGTGTGCGTGCGCGTGCGCGTGCGCGTGCGCGTGCGGGTGCGCGTGCGTGGTGTGTGCGCGCGTGCGTTTGTGTGTGTGTGTGTGCTTTTGTGTGTGTGTGTGTTTGTGCTGTGTTGTGTTGTGTTTGTGTTGTGTTTGTGTTGTGTTTGTGTTGTGGTGTGTTGTGTTGTGTTGTGTTGCGTTTGCGTTTGTGTTTGTGTTGTGTATGTGTTGTGTTGTGTTGTGTTGGGCTGTGTTGTGTTGTGTTGTGTTGTGTTGTGTCGTGTCGTGTCGTGTCGTGTCGTGTCGTGTTGTGTTGTGTTGTGTTGTGTGTGTGCTCCTGGGCCCCTTCAGATTCGGAGGAGGAAGGACGATACCGCTGCCCTTCCCTCGTTTTCGCCTTTCTGGGGCTCCTTGGCGGCCCTCGCCGCCGCCGCCGCTGGTGAAGGTCAGAACGCGCCCTCGGAGAGGTCCTGGGGATAACGGTATCGGCACCTTTTGGTTTCCCCGAAGATGGGGCCTTGCGGTACCCAAGCCCGAAGGTTTTGGTTTGGCATCTTTCTCTCATAGCGTTTGGCATTGAGGAGTCCCACAGGGGGGGACCACAGAGGCGTCCCCCAGGAGGGGCGGAGAGTCCGGGGCAGCCCCCCTACCCAGATCGTACGGTTCGGCAGCCTTGTTTGTTTGTCTGAGACTCCCTCGCAAAAAGCATTCGGGAATCGAGCTCTCGGATGGATGCCCGCTACATGTTTGGCCCAGACGGCCACGATCTTTTGTTCAACATGCCGTACGGGGCACATGTGCGTGCTCGCACCCCTGTCCCCCCGACCTCCTACTCCTCGACCGGCCTCTGCACCTGTGCTGCTACTCGGGTGCTTTGCTGGGGACTTTTTTTGCACCCGGCGATTTCGCGATATTTGGGGCCCCCAGGACCCTCGCAGATCGATCCGGCTCGTGGAATGCCGCAAAAAAATCAGGGCAGGGATCCAATGAATGTTTTTCAGAATGCTGCGTTTTTTACGCTGGATTGCAGGTAAAAGGGCGACGGGCTTCAACTAATGTAAGTTCCATCTGGGGTCCCACCGCTGAGCCGCTGGCCCAGGAACCCGTGGCCATCTCGCCGCGCCTAATGGCGCGCGAGCAGTTCGGGGGCATCACTGAGGAGCAGCTGAGGGAGGCTGGGGTCACCATCTCGGGGAGGGCGAAGCCTCAGACCCTGGCGTCGCAGCAAGAGACGTCTTCTTTTTAGACTCGGACAAGTTTGCTTGCAAGGGGTGGGGTGGGGGGCGAGGCCCGAAAGGAAATCTGGGTTTCGCGCAAGTCGGGACTCGCTTGCACGCCTGTTCGTCCCAGCGCAGGATGCTGGACAAGGAGTCGGACAGGGGGTGGGCGCCGTGCATGCAAGCTGGCCCGAGCCTGAAGCATCACAGCCTCAAGAGCTCGCGGCGGCCAGTCTCTGCCCACCGTGTTCGGCCCCAGGACCGTGATGAGACAGCTCCGGCTGGAGAGCTCGGGCGGACGGCCACACAGGGGGTAGTACACGCGGGGAGGCCGAGGCTTGCAGGCACAGCGGCTCCAGAGGGGCCCCACCCGGCCCATGAACTGCCAAAGGGTGCACGCTTCTGCCCCCCCCCGGCTCGGCACGAACGAGATGGGTACGGAAAGAATGGGTACAATGCCCAACAGCAGTCCCTGTTCATTTTGGACAGGACTCGCTGTCCACGCCGCCGTGGCCTGTGTCCATTCGAGACAGAAGGCCGCCTGCCCAACAGCGGCCGCTGTTGGTTTGGGACAACATTTGTTGTTGGGCATTGTACCCATGTTTTTTCCGTACCCATTTCGGGCGTCCAAACCAGCGTCTCCTGCCCCCCGTGAACGAACACCCGAAAAACTTGCCTCGGGGGGGGGTGCGAGAATGTTGCGACGTCCCCAGATCGTTGGATGCCCGATTTTTCCGGTCGAGATCGGCCATCCAACGGTCAGGGTCGGGGGAGGAGGGCAGGAACGAGAAAGAACCGCCGAGAACCGACGAAGACATCTGATTCAATGGGCAATTGGGGGACATCAAGGGAATTCGTTGGTCGGCGGCGAGGTAGGTCCAACAAGCGGTCATGCAAACGGCGGGGCGCATCCGTGGCGAATCAAGGCGCAGGGGTGCAAGCGGGCGAGGGACGAGGAGGAGGAACGCCGAACTCTGCTGCGTGCAGCTGGTTTCGTCCCCGCCTCTCGGCCCACTCCGCGATAGGTGTGGTTTCGCTCCTGGCGCCTCGCGGGCGCGGGCCAACCCGCTGCTTTCCAGCCGCTTCGCGGACCCTCCCTCTGCCAACACCCTTCTTCTCGAGGGAGGGGCACCCATCCCGACCCCCAAAACTGGCATCTACCACGATCAGGACCTTTGGCTTAGCGTGTCGCTCCGTGAGATCCGGCCCACCACGCTTCGCCCCGACACGCTATC
Organism: Prorocentrum cordatum; assembly: GCA_963575745.1. Classification (NCBI taxonomy): domain Eukaryota; class Dinophyceae; order Prorocentrales; family Prorocentraceae; genus Prorocentrum; species Prorocentrum cordatum. Next base: position 49,381 of record CAUYUJ010017669.1, on the reverse strand, counting down.
CACGTATTGGGCCCCCTGGAACCTCCCGCCAGCCCCGCGGAGCGGAGAGACACGTTACCCGCTCGCAAAGCATAGCGTGCCGCCGGTGCCGCCGCAGCGACGCGCTAAGCAAAAGTTCCCGGCCGTAATACCCCTGAGGGAGGAAAGTCCACTCCGACCCCCATGAGTGGCGTTTACCGTGCAGTGCTCACTAAAAACGCCCATGTCATGATCGATTCCTGCCCTGGGTGCGTTGTCCAAACGGCTTCGCTTGTCGGGGTGCGTATTGCGACTTGGTACCGTTCGGACGTGTGCTTCTTTTCCTGGCGAGGATCATCGAGGAGCATCCTGGATCACCGAGCAACCCAAAAAAAAGGAAATCGAACAATGCACGGGGAATGGACGTCCGAGCGATAGCGAGCGCTGGGGTGCTTCTTGCGACGGTGGTTCATATGCCCTCTGCTGTCGTCCACCCTGGCCATTGTGGAGGAGGATGGCGAGGAGGCCAGGGAGGTTCAGAGAGACCAGGGCCACTACCTCAGAGGAGGCTCGTCACCATCGGTGTCACCAGCGGGCTCCCTGAGGCAGGCCGAGGACGTTGGGATCACGGGCCAGGATGTTATCGACTACGCGCTGTTCCTGGGATTGGATCCAGAGGCGGACGCTGAGCTGATGCACCTGGCGCGCGAGGGCCTGGAGGCGTCAAACGCCTGCGGCTGGAAGGCGTACCATGACCAGGAGGGCAAGCTGTTTTATTTCAACTTCAAGACTGGCGTCAGTTCTTGGGACCACCCAGCAGACGCGACTGCACTTAATCTGGCGAGGGAGAAGAAGAGAGAGAAGCTGATGACACGGCCGAGGAATCGCGCAAACTACACGGGCGAGACCCTCAATAATTTGGAGGCAGACGTCGCTGAGAAGCACGATGAGAATCACAGCAAAGCGTTTTCTGTGAAAGATGAGGGTTGGTGGCCAGGCTACCGCCGATCAGTTTTCGCGGCAGTCAGGAATGCCATCGGCAACAATGCGGAGCATGTGGTTATCATCCAGGTTCGCAGCGATGCCGCGTTAGGCTCTGCTGCGGATGAGTTTTCGGCAATGCTAAGTGAATTCCAGACTTGCTACCTGGAGAAGAAGGAGCCGTTTTTTGCAGGAGATGGTTCCGTGAAAAAGCTAGATTGGGAAAATATGTCAGAGTTACGGTTGTCTGGCAAACACCTCGAGAATACCCTCATGCACATCACAAGTCAGCAGACTACGCGTGCGATCATTGTGTCCGTAAGTGATCACGCGGTGGACGCTGTGATAGAGGTTGTTCGACAACATAACCGAAGGGGTGGCGTCACGGAAGTCGACGCGGCATGGGCCCCTAAGTACGAGGTCGTTTGAATGAGTTCTCTTTGTGACTTGCCATTGTGTTCTCCATGCCGCCAAAGGAGTGCCGTGCCTGGGAGAAACAGGCACACGCACCAGGATGAACATCGTTGCAGCGAGGCACGCGGTCGGACGCCACGCCTCGAACACGCAATTGCCCTTAGCACTTGCAGTAAGCCTTGATTCCAAACCATCTTGTGGTCTTGGGTCCTCGTTTTCAATCCGCAGCGCCCCGCGTTCACTCATTCTCCCTCCCTCCTGCTGCTCCTGCTGCTGCTCTCCACATCTCCATGTCGGCAGACCCCTCCCAAGGTTCGTGACCCTATAGGGAGCTCCAGCGAAGGCCCCAGTGGCACGAGTCGCATGGCGACCGCCACTTCGTTTCGGCACACCCCTCACACAAGCTCCACTGGAGGCCCCAGTGGCAGGAATCGCATGGCGGCGGCCCCCCCTTGTTTCGGGAAGTCCCTCACACGGTTCGTGGACACCTAGGGAGTTCCACCGAAGGCCCCAGTGGCAGGAGTTGCATGGCAGCCGTCCTTTCGTTTCGGCACGGCCCTCACACGGTTCCTGGTCCGATAGGGATCTCCACCGAAGGCCCCAGTGGCAGGAGTCGCATGGCGACCGCCACTTCGTTTCGGCACACCTGGACCCATCGGGAGCTCCACCGAGGGCCCCAGCGGCAGGAGTCGCGTGGCGGCCGCACCGATTTCGGCTCGCCCTTCACGCTTCGTGGCCCCATAGGGAGCTCCATCGAAGGCCCCAGCGGCAGGAGTCGCATGGCGGCCGCCCCTGCGGTTCGGTGCACCCTCCACACGTTTCGTGGACCCATCGTGAGCTCCACCGAGGGCCCCGGGAGGCCCCATCGGAACGAACCTCACACGCCTCGTGGACCCAGAGGGAGCTCCACCGGAAAGCGTCCAAAGAGGGCCCACGAAGGGCCAACGCTGGCCCAAGAGGGGCCCAAGGCGGCTCAAGATGGCCCCACGAGGGCCCCCAGAGTGGCTCCAGGCGGGCCAGGAGTGCCCCCAGACGGGTGCAAGACGTCCCAAGGGGATCCAAGAGGGCCCCAAGGTCGATCTGTACACCACTCGCGCATGGGCGTGTCAGGCTGTTGAGCCGATTTGCAGGTGACCTCCGCCTACAAGCGGCATCCCCTCCGCTGACCAACACCGTTTTGCTTTCGGACTGGCCAACATGGGCCGAAGAGAGCGGTCCAGGGCCGCGTGAGTTGTAGAGACCAAGTATCACCGCGCCAAGCAGAGCCCCAAGACCGTACAGCTGAACCGAGGTATAAGATCGAGGTAGGTTCCGGGAGGTACCCTGATGTTCTTCGTGGTTGCTAGACGTTTTTGTGCATCCTGGGGAGGGTACCCTTGGACGTTCTGTTTGCTTTGGCCGACGGAGGGTCTCATGGTCTTGAGGGGTGTTCTTCTGGCTTAGGTCCGACTGTAACAGGCATTCAACAAGCTCCTTCCAAAGGCCCTCGAGACGGCCCCCAAACCGTGGTGGCGGAATTCGTCGTAGGCAGCATCGAGGGAAGGAGGGCCTCCGAGGAACGGCGGGACGGATGGTGGATCGAAGGACAGGAAGGGAAGAGAATGAACGGGAGGGTCAAGAAGTGCGGAGAGGAAATGGGAGGGTAGGGTAGCAGATTGCAAGACAAGCGGCGATTGGGAGTTATCGCGTGGAATACGTGGGGGGCAAGCAGGGGGGACAACGATCGCTTAGTGCTCGAGCGCTGTGCTTTTCATGACGCGCGTCTGGTTCGCATTCGTCTCTCCGATGATGCATGCTGTGGGATATAGCCACAGCTTGCTAGAACCTGAGCGCACGCGAAGCGCGCGCCGAGTTTTAGTATGTTTGTAGGTGTGGAATTATGTATGTTCGTTTGTACGTGTGTATGTATGCATGCATGCATGCGTGCCTGTGTGTATGCATGTATGTATGTACGTATCAACGCATGCATGCATGTATGTATGCATGTCATTGTTTGCATGCATGTATGTATGTCTACCTGTCTGCCTGCATGTATGTATGTATGTATGTATGTACGTACTTACGTACGTACGTATGTATGTATGTATGTGCATGGTTCATGTATGTATGTGGGTGTGTATACATGTATGCGTGTATACGTATATCTTTACGTATATCTAGATGTGTTGCATAGGTATACCGTGACGTGTACATGTCAGAGTGAGGGGGTTGAACCGAACGGTCATTCACTGTCCCTGGGTGCGTGGTTGAAGTGGAATTCCGCGATGCTGATTATTGCTGTTGTTGTTGTTGTTGTTGTTGCTGTTGTTGTTGTTGTTGTTGTTGTTGTTGGTTGTTGTGGTTGTTGTTGTTGCTGCTGCTGCTGTTGTTTGTTGTTAGTTGTCGTCGTCCCGCCCTGCGACCCACCCGCGCCCCACCCGCGACCCGCCCCGCGACCCACCCGCGACCCACCCCGCGACCCACCCGCGACCCACCCCGCGACCCACCCGTGACCCACCCGCGACCCACCCGCGACCCATCCCGCGACCCGCCCGCGACCCACCCCGAGACCCCCCTGGCGACCCACCGCGCCCCACCGGCCCACCCGCGACCCACCCGCGACCCACCCCGCGACCCACCTGCGACCCACCCTTCACCCACCCGCGACCCACCCGCGACCCACCCCGCGACCCACCCAATATTTTCGGCGCCTGCTGCGGGTTTCTTTTGCATTCGTTCCAGGTGGAGAACCTGCGACCCACCCGCGACCCAAACCGCGCCCGGGACCCACCCGTGACCCACCGCGACCCACACGCGACCCACCCCGCGACGCACCCAAAATTTTCGGCGCTTGCGGCGGGCTTCTTTTGCATTCGTTCGAGGTGGAGAACCTGCGACCCACCCGCGACCCAAACAGCGTTCAGTGTACAAGTCAAAATTTTCGGCGCCTGCGGCGGGCTGTTTTTGAATTCCTTTCAGGTGGAGGTGGAGAGCGCGCGTCCCACCCGCGACCCAAACTACGTTCACTGAACATGCCAAAACTTCGGCG
>CAUYUJ010017669.1:0-40000 GCA_963575745.1 Prorocentrum cordatum | reverse complement strand
GGGGGCCTCTTGGAGCCTCTTGAGGGTCTCTTGAGAGCCTTTCTTTCCGAAACTCCTTTGGGGATTCTAAGGGAACTCACTGCATCCAGGTGCCCTCTTGAGAGCCTTTCCTTAAGCATCACAGTTCTGCAGCTTCCCCAAATCGGGTCGGACGAAAGGGGGGGATAGGGAAAGGGGGGTTTACGAAAGTTGCTGCATGCAGCTGGTTTCGGCCCCGCCGCCAGGCCCATTCCTCGATACACAGGCGCCTCCCGGCGCCAGGAGGCGCTGGGAAGATCAGCTAATTACGTGAGCTGATTCTCTACCCTACCCGTTGCTATCCCCCCCTTTCGTTCCCCCCGACCAAAGCATCGCAACCGCTTCGGCCCGATCGCAATCGGTTGTGATCAGTCCGAAGTGGTCGCGGGTCGGCCCGCAGTGGTGGTTGCGATCCGCCCCTGTCGCAGAAGGGAGGAGTGACGGGACAAGTTGGGTGAGAGAAGGAAGGGAACGACAGGGATTCCAGTCGGCCCAGATTAGTAGGTCGACCCTGCCAAATCAAGGGTACCCTTGTGTCCGGTGTCTCGCGACCCATGCTTCCTGCATTCCTGTGGCGATGTGGCCCTCGGAAGGGTCTTGTGTCCTCTCGCGTGTCCCGTCCAATCGAGTCCGCTTGTAGCAGGATAGGGGTAGGAGCAGAAGAGCAAGCGGCAGAACCAGACTGACGGGCCCAGACGGCGTGGCCGAGCGGGCGGATCGCTGAAGCGTCAGTCGCGCATGGATCGCGAGGAACTCTCGAGCGATAGCGCGCTTCCCAAGAAAGCGCGGCTTGCAAGTATCGACCTCCCCAAATTCGGCGAAATTGTATCACTTTCCGCCCCTGAAAGTCATGTCCCGCCCCCAGGCCCTTCAGTGCAGGATGCCGCCGAGTTCAGAAAAAAGGATACCCATAAAACCCCAGTCGGATTCCAAGCGAATTCTTCCAGGATTTCGGAAGTTTCCCGAGGATCCCTGAAGAGTCCTGAGGATTCCAGAATGATCTCTGAAGGTCTGCTGTGGCCCAATCCCCGTCCCTGAGTGCACAGGTCTCCGCATTTTCTTCTGATGTACGTACGGGTCCAGACCTGGATCCAGATTCGGATCCGGATAGGGATAATGTAAATCCGTCGCTCCTATCCCCGCCCCTGAGTGCACAGGCCTAGGCTTACTATTCTTGGTTTTTCTTACAAGCGCCCTGGGCATTTCTTTACAGTTTTGTCTGTTGGGCTCTTGACTAGCTCGAATCGCTAAACAAACAACGCGACGGTGCTTTAGCGTTTTCAGATATGTTTCCTATAGCTCTTTTAGGCCCGTCGTTGTGGATCATCATTTTAGGTGTGCTTTGCTTTCTGGTCGAATGCTGCATTCGCTCCCGCTTTTTCGTTTCTGCCGCCGTTCTCCCTCGTAGAGCTAGAACGGCTCAACAACAACGCTCTAACACTACTCTGATGCCGTCCCGAGACAGGCCCGGATGCCCGATGGCCCCAGGAGGTGCAATCGGGTGTCCCGCTTCGCAGGCACGCAGCGCACCACTAATCAGACATGACGGGCGTCATGTCGTCACGCCAGACATTCCGCCGATCCCCATAACAGGGAATCCGTCAATAATCGTGCCAACGTGCCTGGCCTGCGGGTCAGGAGCCTCGCGAATGCAGATGAGGGTCTCTTGGAATGTTTCTCAAGGGACTCTGGGAAGGCTCCTGGGGGCATCTGACTGGCTTTTGGGGGCTTCTCGGGATCTCCAGGGTACCTCTTGGAAGCTTCTTAGGGCCTTTTGGGGGCGCCTCAGGGGTCATTATGGGGATCTTGGGGCCATCACGGCCCGAAAGACTCATGATGGCAGTTCGTATTTCCCTTCTTGGGGCCCTCCTGGGGCTGCCTTGGGTAGGGCAAGAAGATCTAGACATATCCATTGCACCAGGCCTGACCCATCCTGTGCCCAAGATCGGTGTATACGCCCTCCTGGCTTGGCCATGGAGGCATATACACTGCTCTTGGGCTTAGGATGGGCGATGTCCAGGGCAATGGATATGCCCTATGGGGCCCTCTGGGGGCTCTATTGGGCCGTCTTGGGGCTCTATTGAGGACCTCATGCGTGCCTGTCGGCAGCGGACGATGCCCAAAGGAAATGGGACGAGTTCTGCCTCTTGGGGCCCTCCAGGCGGCCCGGTGGAGGCACTGTTGGGACGTTGTGGGGGCCCCGTAGGCTGTCTTGAAGCCATCTTGGACCGTCGCGGGGTTACCATGGGCCGTATCGACGCTCTCTTTGATTGTCTCGGCGCTCTGCCTTGCTCTCTGGGGCCGTCTTGGAGCTCTTTGGAGGCTCTGGAAGCCCCAGGGGCGCGTTGACGAGTTTGTCACCCCCCCCACCCCCCGCATCCCTCCAAACGGCATTTCGGACCCCAGGGGCAGGGGAAAGGGGAAAGGGGACAGTCAAATGTCTCGCATGCCAAAGGGGTCGGCGGAACCAGCGCAGACGCAGACCTCAAGAACAGGCATCAGTAACATTTATTTAGATGAGACAGCAGGATGAGACACCAGTGCCAGACATCAAGGGGCGGCTGAAGACTTACAGCAGGCATTCAGAGCAGACGTCCCTAACAGGTATACGCGAAAGACATCAATCACTGCCATTATTTTTGTGGATCAAGCGAAGACAGCAATACCAGACACCAATGCAACATACAGGCAGCAACGTTCAACGGCAGCATGCATCAACTACATACAGATTGAGGGGTAGAGAGGAACACTAACTTGCATCTATACCATGCAGCACGAGCCGACATCAACAACATATATCATTATCGTTATTTGTAGACCTGACTGGGACAGCACTCGCGAAGAACCTACACCAATACTTGAGCCACGCACAATGTATCGTTGCAGGAGGGACGCCACGACCATACAACACCAACACATACGACGGAGGCAGAGGCGCACATTTTGGACCCACGTTCATGCCCCACACACAAAACATGTGCCACGGACACACGTCAAGGACGCAAGCCAATAACATGTACCATTCGCAGACAGCAGTACCAGGCATTACGACACCTCACTTAGATCATACGCGCTACCCCGCAACAGAAACATGAACCACTGAGTACATACACTCATACGTCTTGAATCGCATGCGGGCACCAACACACATCAACACATTGCACTGATAGCAGACATGGTCGGCATGACAGGCGTGCGTGGCAAAATCCGAGAGCACGGTAACATGCACGGGTAAAACAGGCAGTTGGCGTACGCAGTTCTTGTACATGAGTGCTAATCGTAGTGACTGTGTAGACACATGCGGCCCTAGCGGGCCCCCTCTGGATGAGTAATGGAGGCCCAGCTGGGCCTAGATGTGAACGGTGCGTGTTGAGTCTGTGCTGCAGCATTTTGGCTTGCCTCAGGTGAGGAAAGGTGGGGCGGGGGCACCACACTCGAAGCCATCTGCATTGGTAGAGCGGAGCGGGCCGCGCGATAGCAGGAGCTGTTGCAGGGAGGTGCTCGGGCGAGTGCCGGCGGTGCGCTGACAGATGAACACGGACGCTGCAGACAGGCGGCGTCAGGAGATTTGCTTGCAACGGAGCCGACGCATATCGAGACGATCGCATTTGGAAGAAGTGGGCTCGTGCGTACATCATCGTGCAGCGGGCAAAAGGGACACCGCCGACGGCCATGGGGCCAACGCTGTTCACACTGCTGGACGACGTGGCGGCGCGGGCGATGGAGATCATAGACATGGACGACCTAGAGACGGAGGGCGGCGGGCAGGTGTTGTTCGACACACTGGATGCACGTTTCCCGGATGTCGCGGCGCACGACAGGCTTGGCGAGGCGCTCCAGGAGGTGTTCTCGCTGAAGCTGGTGAAGAACGAGTCGATGGCAGCGTATTGTGGCAGGGCCCAGGCGACGTTCGCCAAGGGCGAAGCCCGAGGGTGTGGTGCTGCCAGACATGGCTCGAGGCTACCTACTGCTGCTGGGAACTCATCTTCCACCTCAATGTATGGCTGTGGTGCTAGCGGCCTCAGCAAGATCGTACAAGGAACGAGATGTAGCATCGACACTGAGGACGACTTTTCCCAACGGCGCGACCGACTTCGGCCAGCAGCAGAGGACATGCCACGCGCACGTGGTCGACGACGAAGAGGACGGCCACCTGGACATCGAGACGCTGATGACCGGCCTACAACAGGACGAGGATGAGAACGACATCTTGGGCGAGAGCGAGGCCATCGAGATTCTGGTGACTTGGCGAGATCAGCGCAACAAAATATCCAGGGAGCAGCTGGCACGCGGGTTCGGACCGAAGAAGCCGGACATCAAGACCATGGCGGAGCGGGTGCGATGCTATAACTGTGACGAGATCGGACACTTCAGCCGGGACTGCAAGAAGCCGAAGAGACAGCGGCGACCACCGACCCGGGACGGCAACGGCAACGGCAAGGAGAAGGGCGTCAACGTGGTGTACACGGTCGAGGATGACGACGACAGTTTCGAGTGCGAGGTTTGCGAGGACGAGACCCAGATGGAGCTGCGGAACCACCAGGGCGACCAGTCCGCCGAGGAGAACTCCGAGGACGAGATGGACGTGGTCATCGACGCCCATGAGGAGCTGGAAGAGGACGTGCAGGCCCTCATCCAGGAGTACTGGAGCCTGAGCGGTCAGGACGGCGACTTGGAGTATCCGGAGGTGCTGAATACGACGGCCCACGAGCCAGGAAATGGCGTCGTGGACACTGGATGCGGCAAAGGAGTGATTGGCGAGGAAGCCCTGTCGTGGCACAAGCAGGAGATGATGAAGGCAGGACTGGAGGTGCAAGTAATGAAGCAAGAGAGGGCCACGACGTTCAAGTTTGGAAATCAGGAGACGCTGTCGTCAATTTACTCGGTGGAGATGCAGTGTCGCATTGGCGGAAGGATGTTACTCCTTCGGCTGTGTGTGGTGCCAGGCTGGACCCCCTTGCTGGTCAGCAAGCCGATGCTCAAGGCTCTCGGCGCCGTCCTGGACATGGAGCGGGACGAGATCAGATTGACCAGTAATAACGTTGCAGTGCTGCTGAAGGTCGCCGCCAGCGGACACTACCAGCTGAATCTCTGCGAGATGAACGGCGAGAGCAAGAATATTCAAACGGCTGAAGTAGATGCGATGGCAACATCGGAGGCGACCGAGCTGGAGGAGTTTGTGGCGGCTGCGACGGCTGGTTTTCGGTAGGGCCGGGTCGGGGCCCTGAGGCCGGCGAGGGCGAAGAGGAGTCGGAGGCGCTCTGGACCGTAGGAGTGACAGATATCATGAGCAGGAAGGCCAAGAAGGAGGTGGTGAAGGGGGCCAAGGCAGCTCAGGCTCGTCTAGGGATGCAACCGAAGTGCCTAGAGCTGTTTTTCGGAGCCGCGGCTAACAGTGGAGTTAGAGAACTTGGGCTTCCAGAGCCTCGGCGCCTTCGACTTGAATCAACGGCTGGGGCGCCCGACGAGCTGAAGACAGGCATCGCATCCTGCGTCTGATCGACGCGGAGGAACCCGAGTTCGTCGGCATGAGCCCTCCGTGCGGCGCCCTGTCTATGCTGCAAAATCTTACGCCAGAGTCCAGCAGGACAGATCCTGAGGAGCATCGGAAGATGGTCAGAGAGGCTACCGGATACTTGCGATTCTGCGCAGTAGTGGCAAAGATGCAGATCAGGAAGGGCAAGTACCTCACTATCGAAGCTCCACCGAGTGCGAAGTCTTGGGACTGCGCTCCCGTGTGGAATCTGTGCAACGAGAAAGAGGTCCACAGGGTGTCAGTGAGTGGATGTCGAGTCGGACTTCGCGATCCCGCGTCGAACATGATGATGTCAAAGGAGTGGTGTTTCGCAACCAACGCGGACTCACTGAAGTGGGTGATGAGAGAATGCGACGTCGTTGGGACCACGAACATCAACGGTGCTGGGACAGCATACAAGGCATCAAGAGAAGCGAATATTCCGAGAGGTACCCGATGGGGCTGAGCAAGAAGATCGCAGAGGCAATGCTGTGTCAGCTGGAAGTGGGCGACATCAGGCGTTACACGGAGGTGCTCTCAGTGACGGAGGATCCCGAGATCGTGAAGAGAAGGAAGCTGTCATTGGAATCATCAATGCGCAGGCTCCACGCGAATCTGGGGCACCCGAGCAACGAGGACATGGTGCGCATCCCGAAGCACTCGAAGGCCAGCGAGGTGGCAATGGCGATGGCTTGGAGGTTCTCATGCTCGGTCTGCGAGGGGCGGAGGCTCCCCAAGTCCTCCCGGCCTGTGAAGGTTCCGTCCAAGGTGGCGCCATTGAGTCTGGTGGAGATGGACGTTAAGGAACTTCCCGGCTGGGAGGTGGGCATGAAGATCAAGGCTCTCAACGTGGTGTGCCCGAGCAGCGGTCTTAGGTGGATGACCCCTTTTTTCGAGCAGGAAACGGGGGGGATACTGAAGGAGATCTTCGAGACCAGCTGGAGCATGCCCTACGGGCCGCCCAAGTTCCTGAAGTGCGACGCGGGGATGACCAACCTCGGGCAGGACATCATGGACTCCTTCGAGAAGCAAGGCATCGAGGTGATGGACGCGGCCGGCGAGGCTCACGAACAAGCGGGTCACGCCGAACTCCGCGGCGCCTGGTTCGAGGATATCCTCAACACAGTACTGGACCAGAACATTCCTACGGACAAGGACGGCTGGACAGAGTGCGTCAGAGCAGTGGTGATGGCCAAGAACTCTCTCCTTCGTGTTCACGGACGCTCCCCATGCCAGATTGCTCTGGGGCGAAATCCGGAGGTGCCGACCGACCTGATGCAGGAGACGCCGAATGTGGCGGCCAACAGCGCAGCCTTGCACGACGAGCCGTTTGCCGAGATGGAGAAGCGTCGCCAATGTGCTCGTCAGGCCGTGATTGAGTATATGGACAGCCGAGCTGCTCGCGTTGATCTGGATAGCCGACCCAGGACTGCCCGCGTCTTTCAACCAGGTGATCGTGTTGCTGTGTGGCGACGTGGACGAGGCATCCCGGGTAAAAAGGCTCGCGCCCGTTGGCGAGGCTCGGCTGTCGTTCTGAGACCTGTGAAGGGTAACTATTGGGTGGCCATGCCAGGCGTGGCGATCAAAGCCGCCCCTGAGCAGCTGCGCCCGGCCACGCCTGAGGAGGAGCTGGCTGCTGAGGACGTTCAACCTGAACTTCGTGCCCTGGCGCAGGAGTTCATGGGCGGCCAGGGTCCGCATCGAGGCTTCATGGACATCACGGCTGACGAACGACCTCCTGGCGGAGAAGGTGGAGAACGGCAGGCACGAGGTTCCGATCCTGCTCAGTAGCAGGAGACGGAGGGGCCGGCGTCTGAACATAGCGCAGAAGATGGCCAGGCGGAAACCGAGGCTCAGAACGAGGATGAGCAAGTCACTGGTCAGGAGGAGGTCCCGGAGGAGCAGGACCAGCATGCTGTGAGACGCCGCCTCGTCGGCAAGAGGGCGGTGACGGATGAGACGATCAGGCCGACCAAGGTGCACAAGCAGGAGAATCATATCGACAAGGGGCCGCCTCTGAAGGCCCCGCGCATCGAGGAGGAACAGGACTCCCTGGTGGTGATCGCTGCGGAGGAAGACAACGAGGAGCTCAGAGTGCTGCACGTGAATCCAGAGCCGGAGGAAGAACTTGAGGACGCTCTACTGGCTGGAGGTCGGCGTGAAATAAATCGGAAGGACCTGAAGTGGCAGAGCACGGAGGGTGAGAAGAAGATTCTGGCAGGCGTGACGAAGGAGATGACGAATCTGATTGAGGTGAAGCAGGCACTCGAGCCACTGGACATGATGAAGTCAGACGAAGTGCGACGGACTACACCGGAGCGGATCGTGGGGGGCAGGATGATCTTGACCAGCAAGATCGACGACACCGAGTCGGAGATCGTCAAGGCGCGTCTGTGCAGTCAAGGCTACCTGGACCCCGGCCTGATGACGCTGGTGCGAGAGAACAAGACGTCCTCTCCCACGTTATCTCAGAACGGCAAGGTGGTGGCATACCACTTGCTGGCACCCCACGGTTTCCAGGTTCAGATCGGCGACGTGGAGGGTGCGTCCCTGGTGGCCGACCAGATTCAGCGCGAAGGTGGTGACCTCTATCTGCGATAACCTCGAGGTGGTCTGCCTGGGATGCACCCCGACCAGCTGCTGAAGGTGATCAGGCCGATCTACGGCTTCAATGATGCCCCAGCGCAATCGTGGGGAAAGCTCAAGAATACGATCCTTGACTGGCTACCGACTGGTAAAATTCATGATTGGAGACAGTCGAAGCTGGACCCGTGCATGTTCTTTCTTTTCGAGGGCCGCAGGCTGTGCGGTCTCATCGCCACGCGCGTGGACGATATCCTGACTGGAAGAAAAGGTAGGAAGTATGATGCCTCTTCTCAAGTACCTCAGGTCTCAGTTTCCGCTTCCGAAGTGGAAGATCAATGAGGGCAAGTTCTGTGGTTCAAACATCAGTCAATATTCCAGGACCAAGGAAACCACCGCGTCTCAGAAGGAGTGCGCTGAAAGCATGAAACCTGAAGGAGTCAGACCTCGAGCCTCCCCTGGGACCCCGGCGACCGAGAAGGAAATCGCGAACTCCAGGGCCATGCTTGGGAGCGGGAACTGGCTAGCTCGAGAATCCAGGCCTGATCTAGCAGTGCAGGTTTGCATGAGTCAACAATGTATGCCGAGAACGACCGTCGGTGAGGTGCGACACGGCAACGCAGTCGTCCGTCGAGCTAAGCAGTTCTCAAATCTCTCGTGGAAGATCAAGGCCATTCCCATTGACAGATTGAGAGTCATTATGCACGCTGACGCGTCCAATCAGAATGCGTCGAAGTCGGGGACACAGGCTGGATATGTCATTGCAGCCACGGGCGAGAGGATGCTACAAAACGAGCTGAGCCCCTGGAGTCCCTTGGTCTGGAAGAGCTACCGTCTGCGTCGTGTGACGTCGTCTACCCTAGCCGCAGAAACTCAAGCTCAAATGGACGGTCTTGGGCATCTGGAATGGGTATCCTGTCTACTGCTAGAGGGGAGTAACGGTGAATTCTGTTTTCGTCGTCGGGCTGAAGTTCTTCCACTCCTGACCCCCGTCGCCGTCCTGCAAGTCGCTGTATGATCATGTCGTGGGGTGCGGGAGTGCGGGGTCGTGTACTGATAAACGTGTTGCTGTCGATCTAGTGATTACGAAAGAAAGTGGTCGTCGTCTTGGGTTGTGCTGTCACTGGGTACCATCGGCCCTGCAGTTGGCTGACATATTAACTAAGGATGAGGCCGAACCTGCCGGCATGATGAGAGCTACGATGACGAGTGGAGAATATCAATTAGCAGAGGAGCCAGCGGTGATGGCAGCAGCAGCTCGGGAACGGATCCGTCGTCAGCTACTTTCTGCTCGGTCCAGGCAGGAATCCAGCAGAGCGAACACAAGTGGCGATTCCAAGGGCCACTGCCGCTATGGTGAAAATCGAGAGTCAGCTGTCGGAGGACGAGGCAAGGAGCCTCTTCGAGAGCATACAAGTGGAACCAGTCCGTCACTCAAGGGCGACGCGCAAGGTGGTGACCAGCCTTTGCACGCTCGGCGAGTGCGAGGATCGCAACAACAAGACGAAGATCGCGCTGACGCTCACAAGCACGTTGGACGCAGCGTACGCAGCCATTCTGAAGAACAAGGAGCCGCAGATGCTGGACGGCATGCACGACGTGATCTCAAGTCTGAGGATACCGCCGGCACACGGATACGAGGACCCAGGTGCGACCGATTCGGAGACGTGGAGCGTCATCTCTACGAAGCTGCCGGACAACCAGGAGTTCAAGTCTGCCGTCGAGAACCTGTGCGAATGGGGGAACCAGGAACTCTAGGATTTCGAGGACCAGCGGCTGAAGTTCATCAAGATGATGATCAAGGAGATCAGGGCCCCGGCGGACTCTCTCCTCGAGACCGTGCCGGACGGGGAAGAGGGCATGGATATGCAGAGCGAGGTTGGAGAGGCCCGAGCATATGCCGGCCCGCAGCGGCCAGGCCGTTAGCCACGTGAGCCGAGTAGGGATGTAACGTTTGAGGATTTCTGAGGCCGCCAGGGTCACCTGCCTCAATGACGCACGATTTGTGTTTTTGATCAGTGCTAATCGTAGTGGCTGTGTAGACACATGCGGCCCTAGCGGGCCCCCTCTGGATGAGCAGTGGAGGCCCATCTGGGCCTAGATGTGAACCGTGCGTGTTGAGTCTGTGCTGCAGCATTTTGGCTTGCCTCGGGTGAGGAAAGGTGGGGCGGGGGCCCCACGCACGAAGCCATCTGCAATGCGGAACACGCGTGCATAACAAGCATGCCGGACATGATCAGCGACCGTGCACAACCAATACTGCACAATTGCATACGGTAGAGCCACACGCGACAGATCTTAAAGCCAGGCGGCAGTTTTTTCAGATCAGCGCAGCCCGATCCCATCCCGCCGAGGGGACGAAGAGCCATCACCCCCGGCAAACAACCTGTACCATGAAGGAAAGATGTCCCGAGGGAAGAGGTCAAAGGTTTTCACCGTCTTTCTGCTTTGTGGGGCCTCTCCTCGTCGCCACGGTTGAGGTTTCCTCGAACTCTTGGGTCAGAACGCACCCCTCGTCTCCCCCGCGCCGGTGTCTTGCGTCCTGGTTGGCAGGGGTCCCGAATTTTTCTCGCCGCGTTCGGCCTACCAGGGCCCTTCCTGGGCCCTGGGGCCGTCGACAACAACGACTGAGGATGACGAGCCGGCCTCGGGGTGAGCCCCGCGGTCCAGGACTCGTTCGCCCGGGGAGCCTGTTCTTTGGCGGGCGAAGCCCACGCGCCGACGCGTCGCAAAAAAAACGCGTCAATTCCCAATCATCCTGTGGTGTTGGGTCCTTTTTTTGCACAGGGATGCCCCGCGTCATTCCTCCCTCCTCCCGCTCCTCCCTCCTCCCATCCGTGCCTCGACCCTCCACGTGTCCATGTCGGCACACCCCTCACACGCTTCGTGGCCCCATAGGGAGCTCCAACAGGCCCCAACGGCCCAGTCCACATGCGTCCCCCCGCTCACTCCGTCATACCCCTCACACGTTTCGTGGCCCCATCGGAAGCTCCACTCAAGGCCCCAGTGGCGCAGTCCCTCTGCATCCCCCCGCCCAGTTCGGCACACCCATTTCACGCTTCGCGGGCGCGTAGGGAACTCCACCCACGGCCCTGGTGGCACAACTGACATGCGTTTCTCCGCCCATTTCGGCACACCCCTCACACGTTTCGTGGCTCCATGGGGGGCTCCCCGCACCTGTGTTCCATTTGACTTGCGGCATTCACACTTGCATATGGATGGGTCCCTCGCCAGGATTGTTATGTTGGGGTTTGTTCGGCGTCTGGGGTCTAGTTACTAAGCCCCGCGGCCATCGGGGAGACGGACTCGAGACGAGAAGCCAGTGTCCCGAGAGCAGGGTCGGGAGCTCCAGGGCCCAGGCCGTGATATATATATATATATATATAGAGAGAGAGAGAGAGAGAAAGCACTCTCGGAAGGACTCCTAGACTGCAGTCGAGACTCAAGACGCTGACATGAGAAAACCTCCCTGGGCTCAGGAGGGGCTCTGGTTTTCGGTCCGTTTCTCAGAGCCAGGTCGTGGGGCCTATTCGTCGCCGCCCTTTCGTTCGCGGTTCAGCCTTCCTGTTTTTGGCTGCGCGGTGACTGCGCTGGCGCGGGTCGTGAGGCGTGGCGTGAGTCGTGAGGCACGGAAGGGAGCACGTCGTGAGTCGACATACACTTCGCGCGCCCAACACATGGATATGGCCGCTACATCGCGTGCGCCACGTACTCGATGCTTCGTAAAGCCTGCGTGCGTTGCTGCGCGTAGATATAGGTGCGAGAGTCGGCAAGTCCATGCAGGCCCACCAAGTTGACCGCGGAATCGCGAGGGCTTGTAGACAGGCTACCGACTTGCCCATCGGGGAATGGCGCGTTGGCAAAAGAGGACGGCCGGCGTGCCGGGTAGCGCGATTCAAATTAAGTTGAAATGCCGGGTTCGGCGTATCCGGGGGCGTGCCGATGTCGTCCAGATCCGAGGCTTTGGAGGGGCCCCGAGCCCTCGTGCTCACCGTCCTCCCCCCCGCGAGCAGCGCCGAGGTCGAGAAAAATGTGCAGTGGAGACCCATGCCAAGAAGCGCCTTGCTTGCTTCCAGGGTCCCCTAAGTTTCTAGGGTTCCGATGGCTCTGCCATGGACAGCGCGACTTCCCACCTCGACAACCAACGGACGTCCTGGGGTCTCAGGGTTGGGTTTCTTGTGGAGGGTTTCTTGTGGCTCCTCCTCCTCCTCGTCCTCCTCCTCCTCTTTCTCCTCTCCTCCACCTCCTCCTCCTCCCCCTCCTCCTCCTCCTCCTCCTCCTCCTCCGATGCTACTTGCGCTCCTCCTCCTCCTCCTCCTCCTCCTCCTCCTCCTCTCTCCTCCTCCTCCTCCTCCTCCTCCTCCTCCCTCCCTCCTCCTCCTCCTCCTCCCTCCTCCTCCTCCTCCCTCCTTTTCCTCCTCCTCCTCTTGTGGACTGGCCTCCACTATGCGCCCGTGCGCATGCTGCTTCCTCCTCTCGGGCCGGGCGCCGGTACCGCAGGGCCGACGCGCGTCCTCCTCTTCGCCTCGCTCCTCCTGCTCCCGCCTTTTCCTCCTCCCCCACCCCTTCCTGCTATCGTTCCTCCTCCTCCTCCCCTCCCTCCCTCGTCCTCTCTCCTCCTCTCTCCTCCTCTCTCCTCCTCTCTCCTCCTCTCTCCTCATCTCTCCTCCTCCTCGTCCTCCTCTCTCCCCTCCTCTCTCCCCTCCTCTCTCCTCCTCCTCGTCCTCTCCTCCTCCTCTCTCTCTCTCTCCCACTCTCTCTGCAGTCAGTTGCGCGCGGGGAGCCCCCTGCCCTCACTCCCCCCCTCGCAAAAAGAGCCAGGGCGGACCCTTGGCGCGCCTGGGCGGGCTGCCCGAGGCCCCAGGGCCCAGCACCTCCCGGGCCTCCCCGTGGCGACTCGAAGCTGCGGCCTCTCACGAACCCTACCCCTGCGGGTTCCCTTGGCGCTGGGGTCGGCAATGCGTCGGGCTAGGCACGGCGTCCCCTCGAGGAAGAGGAGGCGGAGGATGATGAGGAGGAGGAGGAGGAGGAGGAGGAGGAGGAAGAGGAGGAGGAGGAGGAGGAGGAAGAGGAGGTCCATTGCCATTTTGGCTCAATATTCGTTTTGTTCCGTCTGCATTGCTATCCGTGGTCATACGGCTCAGACAACAGCTCAGGGAAGTTGTCAAAACAAGTTCTCCGGTTGGTGATCTGGTTGGTCCTGCTCCCAACCCTTAATCCACCACATACTTGTATGTACTTCATCTTTTCACTGTGCATATCTTGCTTTCTACTCTTGCTTCCCACATCTCTCGCCATGAATGGTAATATGAATCCATTTGCTCCTCGTCCACTGGCGCCTTTTGGCAACCAGCAATTTGGAGGACAGCAGTTTGGAGGCCAGCAATTTCCAGGTTTTGGTCGCGGGTACTCCATGGGTTATCCCCCCATGCAGTCTGCCACGATGCCGCCTTCGATCCGCCCGGCTCCGATGAGGGTCTATGAGAGCCAGGTCATTGATTTGCGTCAGGACCTTGAAGGTGAAAATGGTCGCTTCCTTCTTCTCCATATGGATGACACATCTCGTTTCGAAGTGGTTTCGATTGCAACGAGTTATCCAGGGCTAAAGGAAACAATGAAAAAGGAGAAGGCACGTCCCATTTTCGTCAAGGCGAATGAGGACTGGTCGAAATCATTGCAGCGCGCAGAAGATATTGCCCAGCTCATTCCCATGAGTGCTTCAGACGACCAGTGGGGGAAATTCCTGATTGGTGTTCGCGCCGTTCATGAACAGCGCAACTTGCCGATTGCAGAGTCAGTCGGTGATTTCCTGTACCGGAAGCGTGCAGAGGATGAAGCTCGTCGTGCTCGGCTTCGTCAGCATCCCGGCACTTCGTCCGTTCCCCGCCCTCATGGTAGCGGTCTTGCCTGGCGCCTTCTCGACGGAGGCGTGGACGCCGAGATGGTAGACGCTGGAGAGCAGCAGGACGACAGGATTCTGCCCAAAGATTACCTTGGAATGAGGTATGCCCGCACACGCGAGTCAGAGACATTGGGTAGAGTGTTTGCCATAGAGTGCGTTGGAGGCGAGCCGCAATTCAAGATTCATTGGGATGATGATTTGCAGACGCCCCATGATCTGAGGGAGATTTCGTCCATGTCCTTCCCCGAGGCACCTGAGAGGTTCAACGTGGCCATGCCGTCTCCCAACCCTCGCCCTCGCCGCCGTGCAAGGGACAACGAGTGCGACCGGGTCGCCGCCGCAAGTGCGTCTGCTGAGTGGGACCGGATCCTGCCTGAAAGACCGTCAGGGGCATTGTCGTAGATGATCGAACGCACAGCATGGATTTTCCTTTTTCAACTCGTTTTCCCTTCCTCGATTCCCGCTCCCTCCACCCGCTCTTCCTCTCCCAAATTTTGTTGCGCGCGCGAGGGCACAGCGCACGCTGATTCCATCGGAAGGGTGGCTTTTCGATATGGCTGCTGCTCGCTGGCAGGTCAACGCATCTCGCCGCGAATCCATAAAACCGCATTTCGAGCGCCTTGGCCTCAACATGGAAGGGCGCGCCTGTCTCTCTCGTCCTCCCAACTCTTTTTGTCCTCCTACCTCCTGCTGCTGCTGCTGCGAGTGCATGCGCGTGCGTTCTTGGATTGAAGCCACGGACAAAACGAAAAAAACATGTTTTTATTCATATGTTTGGGTTTCGCCCACAGCCCAAACTACGAAAAGGGAGCCATCATCCGCTGCATTCAGTCGTTCGGTGTGTTGTTGTGTAAAGTCATGCACGAGCGCTCATGTCACATTAGGTGTAAGGCGTACCAGTTGTTGTACCAATCTTCACGGAAATTGCGCATGCTATCTGTGAGATGAGATATTGCTCCACTGGACAGACGGAGCGACGGAGAAAGCTTGGCTGTCCTCTGCCATTGCCACCATCAATCACATCCGCCTTGTCCTCTCCATGAAATGGTTGAGCGCGTCTCCCTTTAAGGAACAAATTAAGTTGTTCACTTTTTGACTCGCTCGCAGAAAACAGTTTCGAGTGATCGGTCGGTTGATCATCCGTCGGATTGCGTTGTGTATATGTGGTTTTCTATGACTCATCGTTTTGGCTATGTCGGGAAAACCATCAGGGGAATGAGCGTTCGCAGCGCAGAGCACTACCGGAACATATTTTCCGGAGCTGCTTCCTGCCAGTTGCCTGCGTACTCCAAGATGCGATCCCTCGGTACCGGCTCGTTTGTCCAAGTGCCTCTGCTTTACAGGTCTTCTTCGTGTGATTTCGAAATGTTGCATTTGGAAAAGCAGTGCGTAGCTCACGTTCGTCCTTTGTTGAACATGCCATTTGTGAAGGCGTGGGAGATGTGTTCCGCACACACCTCATGTTCACATGCGTGTTGTTTGTGCTGATGACATTGTGTCCACCAGTGAAGATAGCACGAAGAAGTTGTTACGACACTCGCTGTCTGCCCTTGTTCTCCGCATGGGTGACATGAGAGCGACAGGTAACGCTGTGCTTAAGCCTCTGAGGTGGTTGAAGGATCACAAGCCGCATCTCCTTCAGTTTGTTTTTAGGAGAGCGCCCCGGCAGTCCCATGGAAAACAGTTGCAGCACGTTAGCCGTATCATGTTTCAGTTGTTGTCGACGAGCGCCATCCATGTGTTGCACTGTTTGCACTTTACCATTCCGTACATGCCATGTTTGCGTTTGCGTGAGTGTGTCATCGGCATCATCCGTGCTCAGGTGAGTCCTCAATTACCCTGGGGGTCCTCTTGCGCTCTTGTTGTGAAGGGCCGCAGAGCTCCATCTCCGAAGGATTTGCTGTGCAATTCCAAGACCTGGGGCAGGCGTCTCGCGAGTGACACATCCCCTTGCACGTGCGATCAACTCGCTGCTGTCTTAAGGGCTCCCCACGACAAGGGCGAACATGTTTGTTTCCGTTGTGAGGAAACAGCAATGACAGCCAGCGTGCCTGCTGACGTGCATTGCGAACCCCAGTGCATTTGGACCCTTTCTTCGCTGCACCGTTGCATTAATCGAGAGTTGGTTGACGTGTCTAGGAAGGTCCCTTCAGCGTAATATTCATGTTTCGTTTGATCCTTCTCGCGTTGATTCGCTTGTCCATGCTCGTTACATGCCCGTCGGGTCTTTTCGTGGTTGGGGCATCATGCAGTCCGACATGTTTGCTTGGAAGCGCACGATTGACAGTATAGCTGTCGTCGCTCCTGTGGATAAGTGCAAGTCATCCATGGCTGTTTCGTGTCCGAGAGGATGGCAGGAGCGCGCGCGTGCTGTAGCGCATGCGAGCAACAAGGTGGGTTCGCTTACGTTCCGTTGGTCTTCCGTGAACGATAAACTTGAGGGGCAGCAGGCATATTTTCGTTATACTGGCATTAATTTCCCTCCGGTCTCTAAGCACGCTTACAGGTCCATCGATGTATGGCCTAAGAATTCCGACTTAATTCGGAAGGTGCGACCTGTGGGTTCTCATTGGCATCATTGTCTGAAACCTTTGTTTTCTCTTGCTTGCCGGCTTGTGAACTACAGGTTGTCGTGCATATGTCCAGATATCATATCTGTCATTTCCGTTCGTCGTGTTGTTGAAATCTCCCACGGCTTCAATGTTGACGCCGCTGATCAGTGCAGCCGTGGCTTTGTCCCTGTTTTTGTGCCTTTCAAACGGGACATCGACGCTTTCTTGAATAGCGTGCCCCACCATTTGATTTCTCGCACGATCGATTGGCTCATTAGGAAATGGCTGGATAAGATGTCTGGCAGACGGCCATTCGTCAAGGTGCCACGAGCTAATCGTTCTGCTAGTCATTTCAGAGAATCGCCATTGCAGTTTTCTCTGAGTTTCCGGGGCCATATGAGGAATCTTGCCGCCGCGCAGAAAGAAACTCCGAGGCCTCATCACTCTCGTTCCGTCCCCGTCGGGTCTTTCATTTTTAAGATCACGGATTTGCGTCGTGTCATGAATATTGACCTCGAAGGTGGTTTTCTTTTTCCCAACCCTCCTGCGCTGGGACCTCGTTTTGAATAGAGCACTGTGGTCTCCACCTTCCTCCTCCCGCCTCCTCTCTCCCCTCCTCGTCTCGCTTGCCTTTTACCTGCCTAGCTTGCCGCTCGCCATCCCTGGGGGGCGGCGATCTGTGAAACTGTCGCCAGTTTCGAGGGTTGCTGGGGTGGCCAGCGGAGTGGCGCCCCACGGGGGCTCAGATTAGACTTCGCCGTCTCTGGGGGGCTGCGATCTGTGAAACTATCGCCACTTTCGAGGGTTGCTGGGGTGGCCAGCGGAGTGACGCCCCACGGGGACTCAGATTAGACCTCGCCATCCCTGGGGGGCTGCGATCTGTGAAACTGTCGCCACTTTCGAGGGATGCCGGGGTGGCCAGCGGAGCGACGCCCTACGGGGACTCAGATTAGACCCCGCCATCCCTGGGGGGGCTGCGATCTGCGAAATTGCCGCTAGTTTCGAGGGCGGCAGGGGTGGCCAGCGGAGTGACGCCCCACGGGGACTCAGATTAGACCTCGCCATCCCTGGGGGGCTGCGATATGCGAAACTGTTGCCGCTTTCGAGGGCTGCTGGGGGGCCCAGCGGAGTGGCGCCCTACGGGGACTCAGATTAGACCTCGCCATCCCTGGGGGGCTGCGATCTGTGAAACTGTCGCCACTTTCGAGGGCTGCTGGCGTGGCCAGCGGAGTGACGCCCTACGGGGACTCAGATTAGACCTCGCCATCCCTGGGGGGCTGCGATCTGTGAAACTGTCGCCACTTTCGAGGGCTGCTGGGGTGGCCAGCGGAGTGACGCCCCACGGGGACTTAGATTAGACCTCGCCGTCTCTGGGGGGCTGCGATCTGCGAAACCGTCGCCACTTTCGAGGGCTGCTGGGGTGGCCAGCGGAGTGACGCCCCACGGGGACTCATATTGGACCTCGCCATCCCTGGGGGGCTGCGATCTGTGAAACTATCGCCACTTTCGAGGCCTGCTAGGGGGCCCAGCGGAGTGACGCCCTACGGGGATTCAGATTAGACCTCGCCATCCCTGGGGGGCTGCGATCTGTGAAACTGTCGCCACTTTCGAGGCTGCTCGGGGGCCCAGCGGAGCGACGCCCTACGGGGATTCAGATTAGACCTCGCCATCCCTGGGGGGGCTGCGATCTGTGAAACTGTCGCCACTTTCGAGGGCTGCTCGGGGGCCCAGCGGAGCGACGCCCTACGGGGACTCAGATTAGACCTCGCCATCTCTGGGGGGCTGCGATCTGTGAAACTGTCGCCACCTTCGAGGGCTGCCCAGCGGAGTGACGCCCTACGGGGATTCAGATTAGACCTCGCCATTCCTGGGGGGCTGCGATCTGTGAAACTGTCGCCGCTTTGGAGGGCTGCTGGGGGGCCCAGCGGAGTGACGCCCTACGGGGATTCAGATTAGACCTCGCCATCCCTGGGGGGGCTGCGATCTGCGAAACTGTCGCCACTTTCGAAGGCTGCTTGGGGGGCCAGCGGTGTGACGTCCTACGGGGGCTCAGAATAGACCCCGCCATCCCTGGAGGGCTGCGATCTGTGAAACTGTCGCCACTTTCGAGGGCTGCTGTGGGGCCCACGAAACTGTCGCCACTTTCGAAACCTGCTGCGGGGTCCAGCATAGTGACGTCCTACGCGGACGCAGATTGGACCCGTCATTCTACTTCGATTATCCCGCATCTGCGATCGACTGTATGTGTGCGAGGAACTAGACATGGAGTGGCCTGGCACTGGCTGACGTCAAATCGTTGTGTGCCAGTGTCTCCTGGGGTGTTGCCTGATGTGCATGCAGCTCGTCGGCGCTGCGACTCGAGCTGGCGGTCGTCCTTCGGACCCGCAGAAACATCTGCTGAGCTCGATGAGCTAGGGGAACTACAGGAAAGAAGTGCAGGAAACGGAGGCCTGTCATGCACTCGCCGATACCTCGTTGCTCTGTCATCGTCTTTGCTGTTGCATGATCCTTATCTGGCCTGCCGGCGCCGCGGCTCGAGCTGGCGGTCGCCCTTCGGGCCCGCGGGAACATCTTCTGAGACAAGTGGACGCCGCCGCCTTACTTGCAGGCAGCGCATTGCATTCGCGGACAGCAGCATGGCAGACCGCAGTGAGATCCTCAGTCGCGTGGTGTTGCCAAGCCTGGTGGAGACGCGCGTGATCGACCTGAAGTCCCAATCGCGCGTGCACTGTACCTGCGTGGCGTTCAGGCACGCGCGCGATGCTGCTCGCTCCGCGTTCAACCAGTACGTCGCCAGTGCAACTTTGGACGATGGACAACCGATTGATGATGCGCGACCCCGGCCTTGAGTTTCTTTCCCGCGGGCCGCCCGCAGACCTGGCGGCGCGCCTGCGAGCGTTCAGCTCCCGCGCTGAAATGTGCGGGAAGGAGGCGGAGAAGCTAGCGGGCGAGCTACGCCTCGCTCGTTCCTTGCACTCTAAACAAGTTTTATCATGTGGAACTCTGCGACGACATGGCGCAGGCAGCGCTGCGGGTTTAGCTCGCGCTTGAAAAACGCGACGGTCTTCTGTCTCCTCCCGCAACTTTCATCGTCGTCCTATTCCCCGCCTCACCTTCTCCATGCATGCTGCTGCTTCCGCGATGGCCTTTCGCCCCCCCCCCGCCCTCCATTCCATCCCTCTCCTACCCCTCGTTCCCGTGCCCGTTCTTCTTCGATCCTGGGGCCTCAATCCTCGTTCTTTCGATCGTCGTCCTGTGAATCGTGCAACGCATGCGCATCCCATGTCGCTTGCACAGCAAATCGCCGCGTCTACACTGTCGTTGTTCCTGCTAATGTTGGCGTAGTCCTCTTGCCATTTGATGCGCGTGGGTTGGGTGCGTCGCAGGGTAATTTCGGTGACCAAGTTGTGGTCCCGAAGACAGGGATGACCCAAGGTAACCCCCTGGCCCCTGGCTTCTGCAACGCTGTGTGTTGCTATATTGAATACGAGAGAGGCCGGATGAGCGATGATGTCGTTTCCAGGGCAGAAGAAGCCGGAGCGGCAGCGATTAATGAGTTCGCGTCGTATTATTTTGGCGTGGTTCATTTTCGTCTCTCTTGTAAAACAACCATGCGCACGTTTCGTGCGAAGTGTGAGGATCCGTCAGTCGTCGTCGGGTTTGACGTCCACGTTCTTTCTGACAGGATAGCTCTTTCTCCTCATTCACCCAACGGGGATCGTCCGCTTGCTTGTTTTACTGTCCTGCAGCGCCCCTGGTTCCAGAGCTGGCGCAGTAACCGACCGCTCGTTGAGAAGGCGGGGTCTGTCCAGGGACACATTGTCAGCGCTGTTGGCAGGTGTTTTGAAACGAATGCAGGGAGACACTTTGCCAGTCTTCTACTCGAACTCGCTTGTTTGCACCACCCCTGGCAAGTGATCGAAAGGGCTGTGGCCCAAGTCAAGAGGACTCACCCGTACTTCTCGTGTCTTGATGACGTTGTGCGCATTGCTAAGCAGGTGTGGGTTGTGACGGAAAGCAAGTAATGTCCGTGTCTGTGTCCAAGTTCGCTGTGCTCGTGCTGTGCTTGCTTTGCTTTTCTCCCCTCTTCCTCCCTCCTTCGTTTCACCGTGTGCACACGTTTCCTTTTATGTCTTCCGCTAGTATAATCACAGCATTCGTTGTGAGGGTCTTGTGTTGTGTCCACGAGTGACATCTCTCCGGCGTTCTCCTGCGTGTGCTCGAGATTGAGGGCAGGTGCACGTCCATAGGCTTGCTCATCGCATGTGTTTGCATTGTATATATTGATCGAAAGTAAACGGAGCACAGTTCGTTTTGCTCCGTCTGCATTGCTATCCGTGGTCATGCGGCTCAGACAACAGCTCAGGGAAGTTGTCAAGACAAGTCCCATTGCGAGCGGGCAGCTCTCTTTCGAACCATCCAGCGTGTCTGCGCTAGCGGACCTTCCAGTCTCACCACAGACCAGCTGGGGTGTGTGCAGTCGTCGCTGTCGAAGACTCCCAACATGGTGAGTTCATCTGGCTGCGCGACGATGCCGCCACCTTCCCGATTCAGGAGTCGCCACGCCGTGGGCACGGTGATATCGGGGGTACCCAGTCGCCAGATGGAAAGAGAACGCGGCCGTCTGAAGATCCACTGGCTGCTGTTGATAACCTACGCTCTTTTGTCAGTGACACTAGGAACGAGATGTTGGAAGCCGTGCAGCGATTGCAGGCCCAGGTCGCCGCCTTCGGTAACACGGTCTCCAGCAACTGCGACGCTATCTCCAAGGCTGTCGAAGTGCGCTTCGCCAAGATCCACTCCGCTCAGGCCGCCACCAACTCCCGTGTCTCCATTTTGGAGCAGCATATGACCGAGATGCGTGCCCTCCTCCACTGTATCAAAGAAGAAGAGCCCTCAATCAACCTTGTCGACACCTCTTTCGACAGGAGGATTGACCCATGTATCATAACTGGGAGATCTAAGTCAGATGTCACACGCAAGGAAGTCGAGCAAACAGTTGCCCCTTGGTTCCAGCGGGCTCAGATCGAGAAGGACGATGTCCCCGTGTTTGCCGGTCCAGCAGGCAAGCGATTCACGTTCCGCATCAAGGGTGGTGCCACATATGCCGCGAGGAAGGTGTCGCGAGCCATTGGGGCCCTGCGCAAACCAAGCGGGCATTGGGGGAAGTTCATTGTCTCGGACATGCAGGGCCTATCAGCCGAGTTGTTCGTCAGCGCGGACAAGTCGCCAGCCATGGTCAAGAGGGAGCTCGGCCTCAAGCAGCTGCGGAAGGTCTTCAAGGCTGAGGCTGCTGGATTCAGATACTTTAGCAACGAGCAAAAAAAAAGGTGAGATCCGTGCCAGCTGGAAGCCGCTCGCAAAGGTCACACCACTCCCTGGGGATGAACAGTGCAAGCTCGAGTGGTGCACCCCGAATCTCGCCGAGCTTGGGATCTCCAAGGGGCGCGTTGCTGGCAGGCTCGGCGCTGCTGGACAGCCAGTGGCGCCGCCCAAATGGTTTCTTTAGCAGTCTGCCGTGCCACTGGCACGGGGCACATCAATCGCAATGGCCTTTTGTACTGACCGCCTGGAATGCCAGAACCTTATTTCATCATAACCCTACCCTCCGTGAACCCAAACTCGCCCTCTTGAAGAAGTTGCTCCGCCCCTGTGGCTCCATTGTGGCGGTCCAAGAGAGCCATGGCACCGGGCTAGAGGTCCAGGATGTGCTCGACCACTCTCACTTTAAGTACACGGCCTACTCATCATTCCGTTTGAGCTCCCAAGCTGGAGGCGATGTCACCTTCTTTCCCAGTTTTGATCACTTCGGGGAGCATGCCCCCCGCTCTAACGTTGCTGAAATGGTTCCTGGTCGGGCCCCATCTGGTTGCCCTTACCTTCGGCGACGACGCGATGATTAAACGTTACAATATCCATAACCATGGGCCGAGTAAAGACGAGAAAACGAGCATCCTGACTTCCGTCGTTAACGACCTCGACTGCTCCCTTGCCAGTGGAGATTCTAATTTCGCATGCAAGCCGCCGCGCAAGGGGCCCGACGCTGTGGTGGACGAAGCCTCACGCCTTTTTATTCATGACTGGAGGGCTCGACCGGAGTTGTTTTTTTTGGAGAAATGAGGGTGGCGGTGGTGGAATTGGAGGCCGAGGGGCCTGCGCAACACTTCGTTGCGAAGCGGATGCTCAGCCACATCGATCGGCAATTCATTTCTCTTCTTGGCTGGCTCTGTCTGCAGCTCTCCATCGCAGGGGAGGTGGCGTAACCGCTTGAGTATCTCAAGACGAGAGGGATATCTGATCATGCGCCTGTTCAGGTCGTTCTTCCTCCAGGGGGTCAGGCTCCTGCTTCTGAACGCCCTGTTTCGCCTAGGGTTTGTGATCACCCGGCCAACCGTGAGTTTTTGAAGCTATCGATGCCAACTGTGACCTGAGCTCGCTCACCCCATCCCCCTCTGCTGCA
Source organism: Prorocentrum cordatum (assembly GCA_963575745.1). Classification (NCBI taxonomy): domain Eukaryota; class Dinophyceae; order Prorocentrales; family Prorocentraceae; genus Prorocentrum; species Prorocentrum cordatum. The sequence goes on along the minus strand of CAUYUJ010017669.1, from coordinate 16,970 downwards.
ATTGCATGCTGAGATGATGCGCGAGGCTGCCAAGATCGCCCGAGACAGTATGATTATCGGCTCCCCTATGGCCCCTATTACTCGGTTAACGATTATCAAAGTTATCGGTCGAGTGATCTGGAGGCAAGGCGCCAAGCACGCTGAGAGAATCAGACGTTCGCACGAGCTGGGCAGGCTCTTCTTTCAGATCGATCCACGGGCTGGGACAGTGGAGCTGGCGGGTCTGATGGAGTTCCAAAGGCGCTCGAATTCGATTCGCGCGGCGACGGCGATTCAGAAAGAAGCCAACCTCCGCGAGACGATCTCGAATGCGACCGATGAGATGACGAGGTCCAAAGCTCGCCGGCAGTTAAAAGCCACGATTCGCCGAAGCAGCGTCTGGACACCGCTCGATAGGAAGATGCCCCTGCAGGGTGCCAAGACATCTGCGAGGGGCGCAGTTGTCACGGCACCTTCTGCCGCCCTTCAGATTTTGGCTGGCCGCTGGGACCAGTCTTTGTGAAGAAAGATATGAATCTATCTGCCGCGCAAGAATAGCTTCGTCTTTATGCTGGCGGTAATGATATTTATGATGTTCCTTCCCCTTCCCTTCGTCTCCTTGAGCGTCGTCTCGGCCGCGTTGAACATCGCGCCCCTGGGCTCGATGGTCTCCCCTACAGGGCTTGGAAGAGGCGCCCCCCCAAGCTCTCTCTATCCTGGGTGCTGCGTCGCGGTGGCAACTTAGTGGGAAACCCATGCCCCCGTCCTGCAACAGCGCACGCGGTGTATTTATTGCCAAAGGTGAGGTGGAGGAGGGCGCCGGCGCGGTTTCCAGGGCCCCTGGCCAGGCCCGCCCCCCTGGCCTCGAACAGTCCTCCAACAATATCATTACTAGTATTTTTCCGACGATATCAGCAAGCCCCCCAAAACATGTGCTTTTTTTTGTCTCTCAGCTTTTTTTTTGTCTCGGCCGTAACTTCGAATTCGATAGTTTAGAACTGGACGCTCGCAGTCGCATGGTGTCTATGCTACCTGACGCCGCCCATTGGCCCCCAGCACTACTCTCCTTGGGCTATGGCCAAGCCTTCCCGTCGGTGGCACGCGCGTGGATCTTCGCGGCCCTCGCCGCGTGCAGGGCCCCCGCGCCGCTGCTAGCCTTTGTGGGGCATCTTTGCTCGAACGTCCGATGCTACGCCACGTCGTATGCGAGCATGTCTCCGACATCCTTGCCGGCATCGTCCAGGGCTGCCCTGGCGCAGGGGCGCTGTTCGCCATTGGCAGTCACCCCTTCCTGGTCGATCTGCATCGCCGCCTTGAGCAACGCGCCGACGCGCCTCCGCCTGCGGCGCAATATCGAGCGCAGGCCGTCATTGAGCAACGATGCCTGAGTTTGGCGAGAGCATGCGCGGACGACGTCGGGGCGGCAGTCCCCTCGACTCGTGAGCTACATCATCTGAAAAGCCGCGTTTGACCGCCGCGAGGCCCTTGTTTGTCTCAAGTTGAAGCGAGCCAAATGCTTTTTAGCCCCTTTGGCGCGGGAGCTCCCCCCGCCACTCGTTGCCAAGTGCCGGATGCGGCTTCGAAATCGTCTCCCCGACAGGGGTTGTTTCCCGATCGCGGCGTCGTTGAAATATTTCGGGCCAATGCTTGGACCGGCGGTCAGCGCAGATCGCTGGGGCAAGCCGCTTATCAAATGGGCCTCCCGTTTTGCTATGATTTCAAAGTTGGCTCACCGTCCACCATCACTGAGCATCTCTCTTCTAGCCGTGATTTGTCCACGTTGTCCCACGTTGCCCAATTCTCTTCTCTCCCTGACGCCTCCCCCGCTCTGCCTGCTCCCACTGCTCGCATCGAGCACTCGACCTTCGCGTCTCTTTTCAACGTCCCGCATTCTGCTATTTCGCGCGCTTGTTGGTTCAATATCGGACAATGGGGAGGACCCCGACTAACCGGCATCCAGGCGACGAGCGCTGCTCGTTCGATGCGAGCCGCCATCCATGCGTTTCCAGAACATGTTTCGATTTTAGATGACCTCAGAGAGTTTGCGGCAGAGCACCTTCCGATTCTGAATCTTTGTGCTGGCCGATCTTCCCCCGCCTTCTGGGGTCAGCCCTGCGGTCAGGCTGCTGTTGGCTATCCTTCATCGAGCTCTCTCGCTCGGGCTGGATCGATCGCTCTGGACGTCGCCCAGGGGCTTTTCTCCGCCGCTTCTGAGAGCCCATCGACCTCCAAAACGCATGAAGTTGCAAGCCCATATTGTCCGTGTTTTCCAGAGTGAACTCTTCCCCGGCGACCTGGGTGCTACCTTCGGCCGACGTCTTGCTTCGTGGTTTCCTGAGTCCGCCTCAGTCTTGGACTTCTGTGGAATTGGAAGAGGTCCGCTCGCTCGTTCAAAGGATGCGCGATCCTCTCGGCAGTGGAGTGTTGACTACCCTGTCTGGCAGTTGGATTACCTCGCTGAGGTTCCATGACAACCGTAGATTAACGTGTATGCTCGGCTGTCAAGCCTCTGATTCTTTTCAGCACTACTGGGAGGCAGTGCCCTCTTTTCCCCGCCCTGTTGCAGCAGGCTCTCTCCGGCGACATCCATTCGTGTGCCATCTGCCGCGTTGGTACCTTTCTTTCAACCTGCGTTTCACTGTCCGTCCCCGCGTGTGCTCACATGTTTCACCCGCCCGATCCCCTGTCTGTTTCGGCCGCTAACTCTTCGATGCCCTTCGCGAGGGCACAGCTTGCGCGCGCGCGGGCCCGGGCCGATAGACGGGACTGTGGCGCGTGGCCACGTGCGAGGAGGAGGAAGTGGAGGAGGAGGACGAGGAGGAGGAGGGTGAGGAGGTGGAGGAGGACGTGGAGGAGAGGGAGGACGAGGAGGAGGAGGAGGAGGAGGGGGCAGTCCCCGCGGGCTTCACGAGGTCTCCCGAGCAGTCCCACCTGGCCTCAACAGGCTCCTCCAGTAGACCAGGGCGGTCTCAACACTCTGGCGCCGGCTCCGGCGGCGATCCTGGGGCGCTCCGTACCCTAGGGTTGGGTTGTTGGGGCCGCTCAGGACCAACTGCTCGGGGGGCGTGTTGAGGCTAGCCGGGACTGCCTGGCGGCGCGTTTGTGCGGAGCCGGGACCCGTGTCATTTGGGGTATCGGACACCCTTGCTGGGATGCGCGTGGCTGCAGACCTGTCTCAAACCATGAATCCCATGCGGTGTTTCATGATTCTGACCTTCGGGGGTTGGGTTGGCATGTGGTTGGCCGTCCAAGAGTCGCGTCGCGAACATATTCGCCGCTTTTCCTTGGAGGAGGACATGGTACCACCACCCTTTCTCGCTTTCGCCTTTTTTGGGCCTTCCGGGGGAACCTTCTTCACAGCGGCCAGATTCGCCTCGGAGTCCTGAGTCCTGGCCAAAAACGCACTCTTGGTCCCCCCACTGCCCGGCTGGCTTCGGGACTAATTACCCGAGCCTCCCTACCGCAAGGCTGCAGCAGGCGACAAGCGGCCTCGCGCTGCTGGCTGGAATGTGGGCTCGGTTTGCCTGACTTCCGACCCCGGCCCTCGTGGAGACCAGCCAGCCTGCCTTCCGCCGTGGGAACTTTAGTTTTGTGGGCCCTGGCCTGTCTGACCTGATTGAGTTTGGCGAGGAGGAGGAGGAGGAGGAGGAGGAGGAGGAAACGGAGGAAGAGGAGGAGGAGGAGCGGTGGGAGGAGGGAGAGGAAAAAAGGAACAGAGGAATACGATGAGGAAGGGCAGGATGAGCACGAACAAGACCAGCGCGGGCCCGAGGTGCATCAGCCATGCTGCAATACGCCCACCCGTCCCAAGTCCCCTCCTCATGGGCCCCTGCTAGACTATCTCTTCACTGCGATAATCAAGCAGTGGCGAAGCGTCTTGGCTCGCCTATAGTCCTACCGAACAGTGTTCTAACAACTGTTTGTGGTTACCACGACATGTTCTTAGAGCATTTCTGGCGGGGCTTGTCTTGTTGTATCACGCCGGGTGTATGTTCTAAGAACACTGTGTGTTGTAATTCGAACATGTTGGGGGGGGTTCTAAACACATTTCGTGGTAAGTCTATACGAATGCCGGGACGGTCGGTCCTTGCTCAAGAGCAGTGCCCCCCTTTGGACAGCGATCGCCACATTGGTTTTGCAACTCAGGCGAACGCCTCGTCCTGAACAGGGAATGTCGTGTATGTGGTTTGCTTCTTCCATTTGTGTGTGGAATTGTGTGGGGATCAGGACGGGTGGCTCGTTATGTCCTCTTTGCCTCCCTCTTTCTTTTCCGAACAATCGTGTGTCCATGAAGGGCACTGCTAACAAGTTAGTGTTTCAGGACGGCACGCCACCCTACATCCTCGCAACTGCTCCCCATACGTATTTTGCCAACCAACCTGAGGAGGTTTCAAGTAAGATCTCCGATTTGAAATGAAGCCGCCCTCCATCCGTGTAGCCGTTCCACATTTGGATTTCTGTGACCACAAGCATCTCTAGCGCAAGTTCCACTTTGAAAGGAAGCCGTTCTCCATCCGTGTACTTGTTGGAAACATTTGAAGTGTACTTGATGCGAATGTGCGCGGCCCTCAGGCGAGAGCCGCGGATTGAAACAGAACAACCCTCCATCCGCGCAATTGTTGGAAGTGTTTTTGGCGAATGCGCGCGACGCGAATGCGAGACCCTAATTTTGATAAGGAGCCTACCCGAATCCGTGGTTTGGCTGGAAGCATTGAAGACGAATGCTCGCGACGCTAAGGCGAGAGCCTCAGTTTGAACCCACCACCCCTACACCCGTTTAGCAGCTTGAACCGTTTAAGACAAGCGTGGGGCAAGGTTTGGAAACCGATCCCCCCATCTGTGTAACTCGTGGAAGATGTCAAGACGAAAGTGCCCGACGCTAAGGCGACAGGCCTCGGACCAAATAGGCGAACACTCATGCCACATTCATCCGTCAACGCCTCCCCCTCCCCCCAATGTTCAAAGTTGGCGGTTGGTCTGATGAGATGCCCGTCGACCGCAGTCTCCCTCGCGCGTGCCAACATTGAGTTTGGCGGGGAGGGGGAGTGTTCAGTAAATGTTTCCCCCTACTGGATTATCACATGCTTGAAAAGGGACTGGCCTCCGTCCGTGGAATCCCGAGGAAGGTTTAGAACGAGCGCGTGCGGCTCTCATGCCAGAGCCACGCGTCGGACCACAGCGCCCCTCCATTGGTAGAAATGTTGGAAGTTTTAGGACGCAAGTGCCCGACGTTAAGGCGAGAGCCGCATCTTAAACAAGGAGCCGCCCTCCATCCGTGTAATTGCCGGAAGCTTTCCAGACGATCGTTGCCGACGCTAGGGCGAGAGATACATCTTGAAACGGAGCCCCCTCACATCCGTGTGGCTGTCGGGTATTTTCCCCGACGGATGCACCCGACGCTAAGGCGAGCACCCTTCCATCCGTATAGCCGACGAAAGCTTTTGAGGCGAACGCGCACGACGCTGTAACGAGACCCACCTTTTGAAAACGACCACCTGTCCATCCGTGGAACTGGTGCAAGCCTTTGAGACGAATGAGTGTGGCACCAAGGCGAGAGCCACATTTCCATCCCCCTGCCATCCGTGTATATATATATATATATATATATATATATGGGACTTTCAAGATTCGGGGTTGCAGACAGGGAGGAGGTCTCAGGTGAAACGCGCGGCCCGCCTTACTCACATGGCGGGCGGTCAGACCAGGAGGAGTTACCTATCAGGGAAAGGGATGGAGGACAGGAGGCTGAGAAAGCGAGGGCGAAACGTGGACGATGACGCACATGGAGGGCGAGAAGGAGGAGGGTTGAGGAGGGCAAGCCGGAGAGAGAGGAGCTTGGGAGGAACGACCGCTCACCAACCATCGTCCTGCTTCTCCTCTCCCCCAATGCTCCTCCGATGCTGCTCCTCCTCGATACAGTTTCGACACGGGCGGCCACGCCCGACTGCCAGCGCGGCCCCCAGCACCGAGGTGGTGCCGCGCTTCCTCGACCGCGTGGTGCCCCCGCACATGCCCAGCCACCAGCTGCCCCCCCCGCCGGTCATCTGGGCGAGCTTCCTGGCAGTCTTCGGCGGACCAGCCGCACCGCGACGGCGCGCCGAAACGGCCGTGGCGAGTAGAGTCGAGTCGGGTTAGGAGGTTGAGCCTTCAAAATTGATAGGCCAATTTTCCACCACCACTACCATTGTGGAGGGCGATCAATGGAGAGGAAGCATGTGGCCAACTAAATTCCAGATGCCTAGAACATGTGCTTAAACTATTTGAACAGCGTAAAAACATGTTTCAAACATTTTCTGAACATTTTTCCGACATCACCTTTTTAATTCGACGATAGGATGTTAGGGTGTACATTGTCGTGGCATCCACAACACTACCATAGGCAGGAGAGGGAGGAGGAGGAGGTGGAGGAGGAGAAGGAGGAGGAGGAGGAGAAGAAAGAGGAGGAGGAGGAGGACCTCCTCATGCTCCCTTCTCCTCCGTCCTGCATCTGGTAGCGGTGGTGGAAGATTTACCAATCAGAAATCATGGGTGCCCTCTTGCCGCCCGTGCAAGCCTGCGCTCTGGCACACACGCACAGGAATGCCAAGGTCCGAGCGTGCTCCGACGCCCGCGGTGCCCGCTGCGCCTCTCTTGCTCCGGTTGTGCCAAGTTTGGCCCCGCAGCGCCCCTCGGCTGCCCCGACCGCGTCCCGGGCCCAAGTCGCCGCGACAAAGAGCTGCTTCGCGCCCCATGTCCTTTTCGCTCCTCGGCAGCGCAGCCCTCGGAGATGTCTTGTGTCCTCTCGCGTGTCGTCTCCCAGCGAACTCGGCTGACGGCGGCCGCGGCATGTTTGATCAAGACCCTGAGGGGATGGGTTCCAGGCCTGCGCCACTGGCCACCCCCCCGCGCCCCGCCCTCCGCTCCGCTTCCCCTTCGGAGGGGCTGGATGTGTGCACCACGCCGTCTGGCCAGCAAAGGAGCCGAGGAACTCGGCGAAGGAGTTCGGGCACAGACGTTCCAGCATCCCACGGCTGGGGAGGCCAGGGCGTGTACATATTTAGTGTCATACGTACACGTGTTTATATTTGTATCTATATATATATATACACATGTGCCGAGCTCCTGGGCCGACTGTTGCGGGCTGCCTGCGTTAGCCAGCTCTAGGCGCCCGGGGCTGTCCAGAGACGCCTCGACCCAAAGACCTGCCCCGATGGGCGTGGGCTACCGAGAGCCGAGGCGCCCGCGTCGTGAGAAAGTATGGCCAGGTCGGACCTCTTCGGCCAGACTCAGGGCCCCGAGTTGTCAGGACAAGGGGGTGGTCAGGGGATAGCTCCTGACTCGGGCCTCCCGTTTTCGCGCCGGAGTCGCCTCCCGTTTCGCGGTGTCAGGGCTCATCCGTATCACATGTGGGGACACCAAACAGGGCCCTACCAGGTCCATCCCAGATAACCTGGGTGCCCAATGTAGGTAGATCCCGATGCGTTGCGAGCCAGCAGGTTTTGTGCCTGGGGCCCCGCGAGGGATTCCGACTCGACGCGCCCGCGCCGAGGCGCGCGCGGCCCTGGCACGTCTTCCGCGAGCTTCTCCCGAAGAAAATCTGCGAGGGTGTCGCGCCCACCGGCCCCGCCCGGGAGGCCCACGATCTTGAACAAGCCCGCCGCTGGGCGGCGCTGCTGCTCGGCGAGGTGCCGCGCGACGGGGGGCAGCGCAGCGGCGTTGGCACGCCTAGCTGCGCAACGCATCGCGTAGCTCCCGAAGGTCCAGGACTGAGTCGATCTAGGCCTCCTCGATGGCGTCCGATCAGATGGGGCCGTAGGATCGCGCCGCATCGCCGATGCATCGGCGATGCGGCTGGATGTGGAGCTCGATTGTCACCACCTACCAAACCACCCCAACCCAACCCGAAGGCCTCAATTTGCCCTCCATTTCCAGTGGGGGGGGGGTCGGGGAACGTTGAAAAAACACATGGTGCCCGTACCCCCCCCCAACCCCAAATTCGGGTCAAATTCGGGTCTTCGGGTTGGGTTGGGGTGGTCTGGTAGGTAGTCAGATTGCCTTCAAGCCGACGTGGCCGATGCTTTGCCGACGTCGCCGATGCATCCTCGATGTATCGCCGATGCATCGGCGATCTGGCGCGATCCTCCAGCCCCATCTATGCGGACCCTGCCTAGGAACCCTCTAGCCTATTGGTGGGGTCTGGCTCGGGCGGGTGGCAATGGGGGGTGGAGCTACATGTGGGGGTGAAGAGAAGGGCCCCTTCAGGGCCATTTTCTCCACCCCCCAACGCGGTCACCCCCTTCACCGCCCGCCCAAAGGGCGCCCGCAGCGGCCTTCGCGCTCGTGTCCGCGCGGCAACCATGCCCTTGGTCGCGGCGCCACGGGGGGCGGATCCGGGGCGCGGGCAGGGGCTGGCCTCGGCCGCTGCGGCGCCTCGGCGCGCGCGCGTGCGCGGGCGGGCCCACCGCCGGTCGCAGTGCGGCGGCCTGGCGTCGCAGCGCGGGGGCAGCAACGGGGCCATGCAGGGCACCGCGCACGGTTTTGTTGACATCCCGCGGGGCAGGGTCGCGAGCCGCAGGCGTTCTACACGATGTGCACACTGTGACGCGGGCGAAGGCCCGCATGCCTTGTCGTATGCATGTGCGGTGCCCAGAAGGACCCAGACTTGTTGGCAGCAGGGGCAGATGTGGGCAATGCTACCGAGGCTGTGGTCGTCTTGGCGACGCTCGATCTATTTTTCCCCCACCCCGCCTCGTTATTTGTGCACCCCTCCTGCTTCCTCCCCCATCCTTCGTCCCCCCCCTTCCTCCTGCCTCCCCCTCCTTCCTCACCTCCTGCATCCTCCTCTACCCGTCCACCTCCCTGCGCATCCTCCCCCCTCCCTCGTGCTTCCTCGCCTTTCTTCGTATTTCCATCCACCTCTCTGCATCCTTCTGGCCTGAGATCCGACGTCACGAACAAAGACATCGTAGGACATCGCGACCGGGCCATGGACCCCAGACCGACCCCATTTTTGCGCGACATTTTGCTCGAGCCGGATCGATCCGCGAGGGTCCAAGGGCCCTGGGGCCCAAAACGCGGCGACACCACCGTGTGCCGAAAATTTGCGACGCGACGCCAGGATCTCAGGGTCCCTCCGCTCTCGATCCTCCCCATCCTTCCGCCTTTCCCCTTCCACTGACCATTGAACATCCTATTTTTGTCAGTCGCCACTCACGAGATCGGTCGCTCGCGATTTGGCTTCCACTTCTGGTATGGGTCGCGACCGATTTGCTTCAAAATCGGTCGCGAAAGATCGATCGCGACCGGTCGCGACTGGCCTCGGGTGGCCCTGGAATCGGCCGAGCTCGGTCGCGACCGATTTGGGCTGCCGATCGGTTGCTGCCGACCGCGACCGCAAAGATCGGCTCTCCAAGTGGTCCGGGCCCGGCCAGGCAAGTGGCTACCCGACGCGAAGGCCGCGGCCGCCACCTCGCCCGGGCCCGACGCCTGGGAGGCGGGCGCCGGGGCGGCCACGGGCACGCACCCCGGGCCCCTGGGAGGTGGAGCTCCTCCGCGTCCTCGGGGGCAGGGGCACTCGACGGCACGGGTCTGGGCCTCCCGGATCCCAGAGGGAGTGTGAGCACACACTGTGCACTTCCCACTCTTCGAAGGTGCTTTGATTTGTTTGGGGGGCCAAGGTCCTTTCATTTCTAACTGTTCTATCCTGGGCCTTTTCCTGGCCTCTGGGGGGCCAGGAACGATTAGAAACGAGCACACTTAGAAATGAGCACGATTAGAAATGAACGACGTGTAGACGGGGTCCGAGGATCTGGAGCCTGATTTTCTTCACGCTGGCGTTGCCGATGCATCGCCGATGTATCGGCGAGGCATCGGCGATGTATCGACGATGCGGCGCGATCCTCCGGCCCCATCTACTCCGACCCCATCCAGGAGGCCTCCAACACAGGGGTGCACTTCGTCGGAGTGACCCTCGGTGCGGGCCCACAGGGGGCCCCTCCAGCACTGGCCTGCGCGTTCGGATCTGGCCCCCCCGCGGCCCCCCGGAGCCGCGCGCACGAAGGGTCACGCCTGCCCAGGGCCTTTCTTTGCGAGCGGGCGAGATTCTAAAGAACCACGCTCAGGCTGCCAAGGGAAAAATGGGTAGAGACCCTCTAAGCGGATGCCGAGGTGGGTTATATCTGTCCTACCCAACCCGTCCTAGAAGTGGGCTGCAAGTGCCCTAAGCAGCTCACGGGGGTCACAATCCTGGGCGAGATGGGTGGAGCCCACTTTGCAGAGTCGCCATACCTTTTTAAGCCATTTGGTCAATTTGAACTCATTTATCAGCTGGGTTGACGGCCAGACACGACCCAGTTTGGCATCCACCTGGACCCCCTTTCCCCTTGGCAACCTGCGCGGTGATCCAGACAGGGGGGGATAGGTTCGAGACTCGAGGTTCGCGGACGTGCTCGTAGGTTCCTAGGCCTTTTTCCAGCCTCGGGATGCGCTTTAACGGCTGCGTTTTGCCGAGTGCGCCGCGGGTGGGTGGGGTCACGGCCAATCTGCGACGCGGGCTGGGACCCGGAAACAGGCACCATCCGACGCCAGGGGGAAAAGGCTCAGAGAGAACTGTCGGGGGCGAGACGCTGAGGGGGGGATCGTCCTAGACAGCTCTCCAGTGTTATTGTGGAGGACGATCAATGGAGAGGAAGCATGTTGCCAAATTGTTTTTTCAGTTGTCAAGAATGTAGCGCAGAGTGAATTCAATGCTAGGACTGTTAGGGTGTCCAGTGTCGTGGCATCCACAACAGTGCTCTCAAGCGTTTTTCGGGGCCACGGCCGGCCTTCACGCGCCAAGCCTCGTCGAGAGCTTTTCCGGGGGTGCCCGGCACGTCTCGTGCATCCACCACGAGAGCCGAGTCGTGGCCAGATAGGCTTGTGGAGGACGATCAATGGAGAGGAAGCATGTTGCAAACATAATTCCCAGATGTGTGAAACATGTGTTAACCATGTGCGGAACATGTAAATAACATGTAAACATGTTTAGAGCATGTTTCCTACATTTTACACACAGAGTAAATTCAGAAAGCGCGCCAGTGGATGTCCCTGAATACACAAAAGGGTGGGGGTGCTGACAAAACCTCCCCCCCTCCCCCCCTTCAAAGGGGGGGGTGAGATTTTCGACCCTCCCCCTCTCCCCCTTGGCGGTGGAAAAGGAGGGGGTTGGTCGACCCCCCCTCCCCCCTCCCCCCCTTTGCGCCGAACAGGGGGCTGGGGAGGGGGCCTTTCGGGGGGTAGTGAGTAGAGAGTCCAGTGTTTTGAGTAGCGATTGGTGGGTAGTGGGTATTTGATAGTGAGTAGTGCGCAGCCAGTCGTGAGTAGTGAGTAGTGAGTAGTGGGTAATGGGTAGTGGTAGTGGTGAGTAGTGCGTAGAGATCAGAGAGTAGTGAGCAGTGGGTAGTGAGTAGCGGGAAGGAAGTAGTGAGTAAGGAATTGTGAGTAGTGAGGAGTGAGTAGTGTTTAGTGAGTAGTGCGTAGTGAGTAGCAGGGAGGAGGGGTGAGGGAGTAGACAGTAGCGAATAGCGAGGAGTGAGTAGTGAGTAGCGAGTAGGGCGCAGTGGGTAGAGAGTAGTGAGTAGCGAGTGTTGAGTAGCGAGTAGGGAGTAGCGAGAAGGGAGTAGCGAATATTGAGTAGTGAGTACCGAGTGGGGCGTTGTGAGTAGTGAGTAGTGACGAGGGAGTAGTCAGGAGTCAGTAGTGAGTAGTGAGTAGGGAGTAGTGCGTAGCGAGTAGGGAGTAGCGACTGGTGAGTAGTAGTGGGTAGTTAGTAGGGAGTAGGGAGTAGGGAGTAGTGAGTAGTGAGTAGTGGGAAGCGAGACGTGGGTATTGAGTAGTGGGCAGTAAGTACGGAGTAGCGAGTATAGATTAGTGAGTAGTGAGGTAGTGAGTCGTGAGTAGCGAGTAGTAGGTAGTGAGTAACGACTTCCGACTATTGAGTAGGGAGGAGAGAGTAGTGAGTAGTGACTAGCGAGTAGTGCGTAGTGGGTAGTGAATATGCCGTTTTGGGTAGCGAGTAGCGGATAGTAAGTAGTGAGTTGTGGGCAGTGCGTAGTGAGTAGTGAATTGTGAGTACTCAGTAGTAAGTAGTGTATAGTGGTTAGTGGGCAGTGAGTAGTTCTTAGTGAGTAGCGAACAGTGGGCACTGAGTAGTTCTTAGTGAGTAGTGAGTATTGAGTATTGGGTAGTGAGTGGTGAGTCGTGAATTGGGAGTAGTGAGTAGGGAGTACGAAGTAGTGAGTAGTGAGTAGTGGGAGCGTAGTGAGTAGTGAGTAGTGGGTAGTGAACAAACAATGCATATTGGGTAGCGAGTAGGGCGCAGGGAGTGCGAGTAGTTAGTCGCGACTATTGTGTAGGGAGTAAGGAATAGCGAGTAGCGAGTAGTGGATAGTGAGTAGGGAGATGCGGGCAGTGAGTAGTGAATAGCGAAGTGTGAGTAGTGAGTAGTGGGTAGCGGTTAGTGGGTAGTGAGAAGTGATTCGTGATTTGTGAGTGGTGGGTAGTGAGGTGTGTTTAGTGAGTAGTGACTATTAAGTAGTCGGTAGGGCACAGTGCGTAGTTTGTAGTGAGTAGTGAGTCGGGAGTAGGGAGTAGTGGGTAGTGGGTAGTGGGTCGTGGGTAGTGAGTAGTGAGTCGTGAATAGTGAGTAGTGAGTGGTGAGAAGTGAGTAGTCAGTAGCGAGTAGTGAATTGTGGGTAGTGAGTAGTGCGTAATGAGTAGTGAGTGCTGTTTGGGGCTAGGGTTTAGGTTTGGGGGTCGGGTTATTGGTTAGGGTACGGGTGGGGATTAGTGTCAAGTTACCCCCTCCCCGCCCGCAAGCCGTCTCGCTCACTCCCACCCGCCCTCCCAACACATACGTAGCACCCGAGTCTGGCCCGAGCCTCAGCATATTCAGCAGTCGTCTTGGGATGGGCAGCTACTGGGGGCCAATCCGCCGCCGCCGCCGCCGCCGCCGCCGCCGCCGCCGCCGCCCCGCCGCCGCCGCCGCCGCCGCCGCCCCCCGCTGCCAAACCGCCGCCGCCGCCGCAGCCGCCCCCCGCTGCGCCGCCAGCCCGCCGCCGCCGCCGCCGCCGCCGCCGCCGCAGCCGCGCCGCCGCCGCCGCCGCCGCCGCAGCCGCCGCCAGCCGGCCGTAGCCGCCCGCCGTGCGCCCGCCGCCCCGCCGCGCCGCAGCCCGCCGCCTCCGCCGCCCCCGCCGCCGCCGCCGGCCGCCGCCGCCACCGCCGCCGCCGCCGCCGCCGCCGCCGCCCCCCCGCCCAAACCGCCGCCGCAGCCGCTGCCGCTGCCGCCACCGCAGCCGCCGCCGCCGCCGCCGCCGCCGCCGCCCCCGCCGCCGCCGCCGCCGCCCGCAGCCGCCGCCGCCGCAACCGCCACAGCCGCCGCCGCCGCCAAGTGTACTCTGTATTGTTTTTTGAAAGGGATATTTGGGGGGGGCGCATCGGGTTGGCTGCGCATGTTTTGAATTTGGAGGCAGAGTATGTTTGGTATTGGTTTTTACAAGGGATGTGGGGGGGGGGTCGGCATGGACCCTGGTTGGCCCCCAGTCGCCTGGGGGAGGGGGTGTTTATTAATAGGGAAGAGTGATTAGGGGTGGTAGGGGTCGGGTTCCAGAGACCGGGTGCGCCGTGGCGAAAGGGGGGAGGGGGGGGTCGAATTTGGCGGCCAAAGGGGGGAACGGGGAAGGGGGGGTCGGACCCTTTCCCCATCCCTTTTGAAAGGGGGGGGGGAGTCCCCGACGACGGATCGGGAAAGGGTGGGAGGGGGGTGGTCCCCGACGACGGATCGGGGAAAGGGCCCCCCCCCCCCCCCCTTGGGGACATCCAGCGGCGCGCTCTCGTAAATTCGACGAGGGCCACGGGGGGAGTGACAGGTTCCGGTCAAAATGCGTCGACCTCCGATCGCCCACCCATCGCCGAGGGGGGCCCCACGGGCCACCCCGCCCAGGAGCATGCGGTTGCTCACTCGGGGGCCCTGTTCCTCCCGGTCGCCCGCCGAGCCCGGCCTCCGCCTCTGCCTCTCGCCAGCCCAATCCAGGCCCCGACCCCCCAAACGTAGAGGTCTCCTGAGGTGTTCCTCCCGCCCCCTGCTGCCCTTCGTCGTCCGAGCCGAGGCCTGATCCACGCCCCAGGCTTTGTTCGCGTGGTCGACCCCGTCCACGGGGTGATGCAGCAAGAACACAAGCATTGATCGATCGGGGGAGGAATAAAAAGGAGGAGAAGAAGGAGAAAAAGCAGGATTAACAACTACACAGAATGATCGAAGCAGAAAACACATAACAATATTGAGAAAAGAAGACACAGCATGATCGAACCGACAAATAGGCAACAAACGTACACGGACAACAAAGATAATCAAGACACAGTGGGGTGCTCGGCGAAGGGGACAACGACACAAAATGATCGTTCGGAGGTCCGCGCGGATTTCTTGGGTCGGCGTTGGGCACCCTCTGGCAGCTCCTCCGGCGCCGCCCGTGGCGCGCTTCCTTCGCGCGCCGAGGAAGGGGGGAGCTGGTCCAGCGCCGATCTTAGAAATTCGCGCGGTCCCCTCACAGCGTGCATGATTTCTCTTTGTATAGGCGTCAGGCTTCGGGAGGGCAGTGGTCCACGGTCGTCAACTAGGCGGGGGAGGATCCAGACACACTTTTCCGAACCCGTTCCGTATCATTCTCGGTGGAAGCGGGTGCCGGGATTCGAACGGACATATTTTTTTCTCCCCATTCCCCCACTGCCCCTTTCCTTCCGCGAGAGCGCATGTCGATTCAATCAATCTGGCTCGAAATCGCTTCTGCTCGGGTCGATCTGGTTGGTTTTCGTTTTCCATCGATACGACGCGCCCTTCATTTTTACAGCTTGCACGGCGAAGTTGCCCTTTCTTTGCGCGGCCGATTCGGATCCGATTCCGTATCGCTGCGGCCCGATCCGGTGCATCTTCGGCTCCGATCCAATTTGGCGATTCGATGTTGCCAGATCTTGAGCGTCGGCTTGCACTTACACGTCAAGGGAGCAGGAGAAGGGAGTGAGCTGGAGGATGGCACGAAGAGAGGTGCGCAGGTGTCGATGGTGATGTCAAAATGGTGTTCCCGCTGCAGCGTGGGCCTCATCTTCGGATCGGCGCTTTGCTTCCGTCGTGCAGAATGGCGCCCTCGCTCCAGCGCAGGCCACTTGTCTGGATCCGAGTCTTTTTGCATCGCTGTCGCCCCCGTCGTTTGCCCTCATCCGCCTTTCCCTGGTCTTCCTGCTCCTCTCGCTCCTTTCACTCCGGTTCCTGCTGCTGCTGTTCTTCGTCCTCGCCCTCATCCTTCCTCCTGCTCCTCCTCCTCATCCTCCTGCTCCTCCTCCTCCTGCTCACCCGCCACTTCCTCCTCCTCCTCCTCCTCCTCGTCCTCCTCCTCCTCCTCCTCCCCCTCCCCGTGCCAATGCTGTTCTATACCCCTCTGGGGGAGTCGGCTGGGGACGCACGGGGCGCCACTAAGGGCGTGGATTCCCCACGCCCGACGAGCACCCCACTAGAGCCCCCAGGGGAGTGAACAGCGGGGCGACAGTGGCAAGAGGCACGTTCAAGTGCCCTCCCAGCACAAGGAGTAACCGCCTGAGGGGGTTAGGGAAGGGCTAGAATCAGAGCGTGGGCTGGGGCGAATGCCAGTCCCCAGCCACGCCAGGGGGTAGAGAAGCAACGGAGACCGCATGCATCATGTAGGGTTCACACTTGTAGGGGGCAGAAGGGCCCAGACCCCTCGGACTAAGGGGCTGGGAGCGTGGCCCTCTTGGCACCCCAATTTAACGCAGCACCCTTCATAGACTGGGAATCTGCTAGTGAGGAGCCGACAGGACTACTTAGTGGACGTGGGGGGGGAAGATTAACGAGCCCGGCGAGCCGGGACAACAAGGTTCGCCTTGCATTGTTCATATTAGTCTTGGGGCGGCCCTGAGGCTTCACAGTCGTGGGGCGGCCCGGGGGCCTGGGCTGGCGCTTTAGGGGGCTTCACGGTCGTGGGGCAGGCCATGGCCCACCAGAGAGGCGGCCACGGCGCAGTCCGGGTTAGTGGTGCCCCACAGTCGTGGGGCCCTTCTTGTAGCAGTAGGTGTCGAATTTTAGTATTGGAAGGTTCGCCCCCGCGGCCGCTCCCATAATAGGTGGGTAGCTTTCAAGGGGATAGCCGTGCTTCACAGTCGTGGGGCAGCCTGTCAAATGGTAGTAGGGGAGGGGTTTGCCGAGTAGGTATTGCTATCTAGTCGCAGGGTTACACGTGACCGTAAAGGTAAAGGGATAAGCGAGGGGCAATGTTAGGGCTTCACAGTCGTGGGGCGGCCCTCCTGTTGAGGGAGGATGAGAGTGGGGTTGTGAAAAGGGCACAGTCGTGGGGCGTTGCTCGCCGCCTCTCATTGTGAGAGGGGGGTGGGCAAGCTTCAAAGTCTGGGGGGAAGGGACGAATTGCCACTTAGTGGTGGGGGGACAAGTGACAGCGAAGGGCAAAGGTAAGAGTTTGGCGATAATAAGGCTTCACAGTCGTGGGGCGGCCCTCCTGTTGAGGGAGGACGAGAGTAGGATAGTTAAGCGGGCTTCACAGTCGTGGAGCGGCCCCCCTCCAGAAGGAGGACGGTGGCGCATTCCATATAACGGGCTTCACAGTCGTGGGCCGTGTCTCGCCTGGTAGGCATCCGTAGGTAGATTACATAGCATCCGAGTAATAGCGGTCGGGGTACGGCATAGTAGTAGTTCCCATTTGACACAGAGGGGAGTAGTAAGGTAGGCGCAGTAGTTGCCATGTTGTTCGTGCGCAAGCCATAATTGATACCAAAGCACAATGCGATGCGGTTGCGATGTGATGCTATGCGCCCCGCATTCCAGCCTTCCAGCTCTTATGCCCCATGGCCTATGGCCGATGGGGCGGTCCTCCCAGAGGGCAGGCGCATGGCACACGCAGTCCCAGCTATGGGCTATGGGACACGCAGCCCTGATTAATTAAATGGGACGCGCA